>NQII01000952.1:168401-187890 GCA_002778355.1 Clitarchus hookeri
GCAACTACCCTTCCGGCAGCCGACCCACCTACAACAATCCCCCTCAGCACTCCCCTCTTCGAGGCAGGGCATCGATTTACATCCAGCACCCCGCCACGTCACAGGTACAGTCAGGTGCAGGCCAAGGTCGGAGCCACTACGCCCCTCGTGCTGTACCTGCCCGGCCGAGCGTTCTAGCTCCTACCTGCCTGCCTGCCTGCCTGCTTCATCTACACTCGGCAACTCGAATATTGAAAATGGCTCTATACTACATTCACGGTTACTTCCAAATGTTCTCCAAGTCCTGTTCAAATTCTACTTTCAGGCTATTCCTCCACCTCGTGCAAACTAAGCTTAAAAAAGTCTAGAAAATTACACCAAAGGGACAACGCAAAACATTCGTGCGCACTCTCTTTAATAATGTTTTGCATTAGAACTATTTCTTACTAGGCATTTCCAATACACTTATTTTCTCTCTGTTTTTGTTCACAATAATTATAAATCTAATGTTAAAATTACGTATAAAATATAAGTAAAGTTCATTTAANATATATATATATATATATATATATATATATATATATATATATATATGTATGACATATTTAGGACACAACCGAACACATAATACATGGGGTAGTTTTTCAAAGAGTGAAGATATTTGGGCGGCTCTTAACAGCGAGGTCTTGAGAACCATTGAGGGTTATTGAAGTGAGTATGGAGCAGCGGCAGAATGAAGGGGCCGGAGAAACGGGAGATCCCCGAGAAAACCCGCTGACCAGTGGCATCGTTCAGCGCTATTCCCACATGCAAATTTTTCAAAAGTTTAATTCAAAAAGTGTGAAGAAACCGCTAATAGATTATGCCGGAAATTACTGGCAGATTACTGCTCTTTGAGGTGGCTGAATTTCACCTTTGCAGAAAGTCGCTTTGGTTCACAGACTCGACAAGTGCACAGAGGCAAAATGGTGTGCCGGTTCCTTTGATGCGCGCGTACCCATTCTTCGATTGGCTGCGTGAAGCTTTGGTAGCTGGTCTTGTGTCTGATTGGCTACTGCGTGCTGTGAGAGTTTCCCTATTGTCTGGGTTGCTGGCTGGCTATTAGGTTACAAAGCGCAGGTTGGCGAACGGCGTTCCGACATCTTGCTGGCTAGTGACGCCATTTTGCTGGCGTGTGAGGCAGAATTCGTAGAACTAGTGGCTGCTTAACCTAACTATTCTTAAGTACTCTGTGCTGTACACTATATTTGTTATCAACATTTTAGCGTTGTAGAATGACGGAAGATTATGAATAGCGATATCCTCGTAAATTTAAATCTCTGTAACTAAATCAGGAAGCATAAGATCTATTCAATATGTAAATTTGATACCTTTTGAACTTTGTGAAGCAGTTTAAATGTACAGAAAGTGCATTTATTTACTACTCATAAAGTACTTTACTTGGCCAAACAGCTGTTCTGTCCGACTAACAATTATATAGCTACTAGCTGACCCAACAGTCGTTACCCTGTCAATTAATCAAAAATAGATATATATATATTTATAGAAGATAGATAGAATATTTTAATTAGGATTTAATTTTGAGACCAGGTTGCATAGCACCCATATTTTAATATTACAAACATTTACAACAATTAAGTAATGCGTTCATCGCATCGCTTGGTGATGAACGATATGTTTTGTCTTTCCGCTCGGAGAGAAAACGAATAGCGCCGATGGTTTACCTACTCTCGAGCACGCCACGTACAACTGCCCATGGGAAAAACATGGCAATTCAAGGTTTATTCCACACACTTCCAAAGATTGGCCTTGCGATTTATTAATCGTCATTGCGAATGCAAGACGAACAGGAAACTGGACACGCTTAAATTGAAACGGTAAATAGGTTGGAATCAGTGGTTTTCTTGGAATCAGAACATCCTCGGCTTTGAACTTTCCTATGATTATCGTTGCTTCAATCACGTTGTTCATCAGCTTCTTAACAGCGAGTCTTGTTCCATTACATAGTTTCGTTTGGTACAGATTGCGTAACATGATTATCACCGAGCCGACCTTGAGCTGCAAATTGTCCGGCGGCATTCCTGGCAAATCCGATGAATTCAGAAATTCAATTGGATAATTGACGACTTCATCTGGATCGGTAATTGAATCGATCGACATAAATTGATGCAGTTGGCCAGCGATTTGACTTTGAATTTATATGTTCAGATCGTCTACGTCCTTATTTTTCGCTGCCAAAATAGCTCGTTCGCTCAACCAAACATGGTTTTTGTAATTTGCACCAATATTCGGGAACACTTTCGGGATCAATTCCTCTTTCGACGTTGTGAATTGACAAAAATTATGTGGAAACAAAATGAGGCCAGTAGAAGCGTGAATCGGAATTTTTCCGTTGCCAATGTCTAACAATTTTGTGTAAAACACTTCCGCCGATTCATAATTTTGTAACGCGACTCGCATATTCGTTGTTAACTTGAGAGTTTTCTCGTATCTCCACAAGTTCGATGACTTCAAGCAAGCGTTTATTTCATCAGCAGCTGTTGATCTTGGAATGACTGGCAGCGTTTGCCGAAAATCGCCGGCCAACAGAATCATCGTACCTCCAGAGAGGTCCTGATTATTGCTCAAATATTTCAATGTTTGATCGAGTGCCTCCAATGCTCGTTTGTGCGCCATCGTACATTCATCCCAAATTTTTATTTTGCTATTCTGTAGTACTTTCACCATTACTGAATTTTTGGCAATGTTGCACGTCAGTTCATCTATCGTTTGCAAATTCAGTGGCAGTTTGAGCGCTGAATGGGCTCTTCGTCCTCCTTCTAACAAAGTGGCAGCTATCCCTGATGATGCTACGGCCAGTGCTATTTGACCTTGTGCACGAATCGAATCTAAAATCAATTAAATTAGAAACGTTTTGCCAGTTCCGCCAGGTTCATCGAGGAAAAATATTCCACCGTAGCCGTCGTTGATTGCTATCATCAATGTTTCTGATTGTATACTCGTGCTGTAATGTCGTGACGATCGCTGGATGATTGACCGGGTAGTAACAGCTGTGTGATTTCGATCCATTTTGGGTTGCATGTAAAAGTGATGAATAAGTCTGGTCGACCGTATTGGCGCACGTAGGTCATCGCATCTTGCGCGTATTCGTGCATGTGCCTCGGACTTCCAACATACATCGCTGGCAAGATGGTAATTCGGCTGACATTGTTTGCATTTCCATCTATATTCATGGCATCATGCAGATGGATGTATTCTTCCGGAACACAAATTTTGCTGATTTAAACGTATATATGTCAGACGTTCCGTCTCGATTTTGACATACATATCAACGACGAACTGATGAAACAGTCTGCGGCATTTCAATATGTGATTGTCCTCGTTTCGACGAATCATCAAACGGTAGGCATAAAAATTCATCGAGCTGACCTTTTTATTTGTTTCTTGACCTGTTAATGGATTAATCATCTTGATCAAAAAATGATATCCATCCTCTCCTCGGCAAAATATCAGCGGGTATTGTAATGCATCATACGAACGATGGGTTTCGTTGACACGCTGAAGGTTATTACCATCACGCCGTCGAATCACAATATCACGAGACTCCAAATTCTCGCCAACAACCACAATGGCAACTTCATTCAACGTCGGTGCATTGAAGCGTCTTTCATGTTCGCCTGCTGGTCTTTTGTCTGCTTTGATCACTATTTTGTTATCATCCGAAGGCATCATTTCTAGTGCAGTTTTGAACAATTTAACTAATTCATTGTGTTCATGTAAGAGTTGTTGCAGTTGTGAAATAATCTCTCGCTTTACCGCACGACTGATGGCACAACGCTGATTGATTTTATCAACAGAATTTCCAAGGAAATAAACCTGAAGAAATTTGTAATCATCATTCACTGACGGCAACAATGCTCCTGTACGATGGTGAATTTGTCCTTGAATCTGTAAAATGAAAACTAATTCTNTGTTTTTTTTTTTTTTTTTTGTGTATATGATGTGTGTTGTAGTCGAAAAAGAATTTACCTTAAAAGTTCAGCTGAAACCTTACCTTAAAAGTTGGGCTGAAACCTCGTTCCTCAGTTATATTCACTCAAAATTATGTAATTTGGAAGATACTGTTGTATTTTGGTATGTTCTGCAAAAAATGCTTCTATTGAGGTTCTTGGCCAGAAAGCAATGATGCTAGTGGCTCTGGTGTTAGTATCAATTGTGGTAATTTGACCTTTCCGCTCGCACAACATAATTCTGGCGGTTCATGTCGAAAACTCAAAGCATTGCAAAGTTGACAAACAGTGCTCATGGTTCCGAAGTCAACCGATACATCCGTGGCGTAATCGATTGTTGGATCGTATCTAACGCCAAACGTTCATATCGAATTGTTACGTTTAGCCGTCTGTTTTGTTGACGTTACAAATTATTGTTTACGTTATCTCAAACTGAGCGAGTCGAATTCGACTGTCTCCGTTGTTCCGGAGTCATAATTGATCGCGCTTGAGAAATTCTTATTCTATTTGCCTCCAAACGCTGTCTACGCTCTTCATCAGTCTCATTGACTCGACGATCATGTATTTCTCTTACGTTGCGCGTACGACGACCGATATTTCGACGCCTTATTGGTGGCATTTTTCCAAAGACATCAAAATTATCTTTTCAACACACCACCGATAACATAATATTCTTTTTCCTTAAACAAAGAACATATAATGAAATCACTTCGCAATATGTCACACATTTTTCGTTCTAAAAACATGTGACAGCAGAACTTTCAAACTGTGCCTCATTTCACGTAATGAAATTCTTTAACATAAAGATTTCGTATAAAAACACCATCCAAATTTCCTACTTTTCCCGTTGATTTTCAAAACATTTTCTTTCATACAAACCTTGTCCTGACAATTACGAACACAATAAAAAAGAAATCAGCCAACTCGGTCGTGCTGTTCTCAAGTCATGCTCCGTCATACATGTGGCAATTGATTTTTATTTATATAGATATATTCCCTAATTATTAATTATTATGAATTATATTCACANCCCTAATTATTAATTATTATGAATTATATTCACAGTCATTCTGTGAGTTTTTCAGTGGTTTGCGTTTTGTTTACATGTGGTAAATTACCTCAATGATAACTTGTGAGTAGCCTGAAANTGATGAAACAGTCTGCGGCATTTCAATATGTGATTGTCCTCGTTTCGACGAATCATCAAACGGTAGGCATAAAAAATTCATCGAGCTGACCTTTTTATTTGTTTCTTGACCTGTTAATGGATTAATCAAGAACTAGTTTTTTACTAATCCATCCTCTCCTCGGCAAAATATCAGCGGGTATTGTAATGCATTATACGAACGATGGGTTTCGTTGACACACTGAAGGTTATTACCATCACGCCGTCGAATAACAATATCACGAGACTCCTAATTCTCGCCAACAACCACAATGGCAACTTCATTCAACGTCGGTGCATTGAAGCGTCTTTCATGTTCGCCTGCTGGTCTTTTGTCTGCTTTGATCACTATTTTGTGATCATCCGAAGGCATCATTTCTAGTGCAGTTTTGAACAATTTAACTAATTCATTGTGTTCATGTAAGAGTTGTTGCAGTTGTGCAATAATCTCTCGCTTTACCGCACGACTGATGGCACAACGCTGATTGATTTCATCATCAGAATTTCCAAGGAAATAAACATGAAGAAATTTGTGATCATCGTTCACTGGCAGCAACAATGCTCCTGTACGATGGTGAATTTGTCCTTGAATCTGTAAAATGAAAACTAATTCTTTATTGAAACGTTGTGAATTTTTTTTTTTTTTGTGTATATGATGTGTGTTGTAGTCGAAAATGAATTTACCTTAAAAGTTCAGCTGAAACCTTACCTTAAAAGTTGGGCTGAAACCTCGTTCCTCAGTTATATTCACTCAAAATTATGTAATTTGGAAGATACTGTTGTATTTTGGTATGTTCTGCAAAAAATGCTTCCATTGAGGTTCTTGGCCAGAAAGTAATGATGCTAGTGGCTCTAGTGGCAGTATCAATTGTGGTAATTTGACCTTTCCGCTCGCACAACATAATTCTGGCGGTTCATGTCGAAAACTCAAAGCATTGCAATGTTGACAAACAGTGCTCATGGTTCCGAAGTCAACCGATACATCCGTGGCGTAATCGATTGTTGGATCGTATCTAACGCCAAACGTTCATATCGAATTGTTACGTTTGGCCGTCTGTTTTGTCGACGTTCCAAATTATTTTTACGTTATCTCAAACTGAGCGAGTCGAATTCGACTGTCTCCGTTGTCCCGGAGTCATAATTGATCGCGCTTGAGAAATTCTTATTCTATTTGCCTCCAAACGCTGTCTACGCTCTTCATCAGTCTCATTGACTCGACGATCATGTATTTCTCTTACGTTGCGCGTACGACGACCGATATTTCGACGCCTTATTGGTGGCATTTTTCCAAAGACATCAAAATTATCTTTTCAACACACCACCGATAACATAATATTCTTTTTCCTTAAACAAAGAACATATAATGAAATCACTTCGCAATATGTCACACATTTTTCGTTCTAAAAACATGTGACAGCAGAACTTTCAAACTGTGCCTCATTTCACGTAATGAAATTCTTTAACATAAAGATTTCGTATAAAAACACCATCCAAATTTCCTACTTTTCCCGTTGATTTTCCAAACATTTTCTTTCATACAAACCTTGTCCTCACAATTACGAACACAATAAAAAAGAAATCAGCCAACTCGGTCGTGCTGTTCTCAAGTCATGCTCCGTCATACATGTGGCAATTGATTTTTATTTATATAGATATATTACCTAATTATTA
Source organism: Clitarchus hookeri (assembly GCA_002778355.1). Lineage (NCBI taxonomy): Eukaryota > Metazoa > Arthropoda > Insecta > Phasmatodea > Phasmatidae > Clitarchus > Clitarchus hookeri. The sequence continues at coordinate 175,227 of NQII01000952.1, forward strand.
ATTATTATGAATTATATTCACAGTCATTGTGTGAGTTTTTCAGTGGTTTGCGTTTTGTTTACATGTGGTAAATTACCTCAATGATAACTTGTGAGTAGCCTGAAANTGTGAGTTTTTCAGTGGTTTGCGTTTTGTTTACATGTGGTAAATTACCTCAATGATAACTTGTGAGTAGCCTGAAAAAAGAACTTACCAGAGCTTCAGTAAAGTTGTAGGTATCCATAAATAGACTTTTCTTACAAAGTGTAAATTAAAAACAGAGTCTAAGGCGAACAGCCTATGTTCTCTTTGCATACTCAATGTTTGAGTCAATATTGGATCCAAACCACCTCTTTTTTTTTATTATAAGTGAAACCAATTTCATTGATATTGATAAAAAGTTTTTTTTATGTAGTGGATTGCGTACAAAAAAGCTAAGCCACCAACTCAAGCATGAATGAACTACGGCAAATAATATACTTTTACGCCGCGTCTCCATATATGATTGTGAATGCCACAGCAAGACGCTTGTCCCCGATTCATTATACTCATTAGCTAGTACAGTACAGCACAGCATGTAAACGGACTTTCATTTAGTAGCAATTAGTGTTTAGATTCAACGATTCGTTTTGGAGTGTACATTTTACAAATTCGGAACAAAATTTTTTTTAAACCTTTATATGCCAGCACCAAAAATTCTAGACATCCATAAAATGTAACAATGGTATTTATTATACTTATAATTGTACCATCCTGCCTCCGCATTCGAAGCCAATGAAGAAGTTATGTGGTGATATATATCGCGTTGTGGTATGACCAGAAAATAAATCTGCAACACCCATCGAAAATTTGTCTTTCTAAAACGAAAGGTATGCACAATATTTGGTTTTGATTTTCCTCGAATACAGGAAATACTATAAATTTGCAATTTTTGCAACGTGAACGTGTTTGTTCACCGATAGTGGAAGCGTCAACTCGTTCCGACCCACCGTAATTTATGATCTCAGGAGATTACAAACAAGCAAATTTCTGGTGTGTGCTGAAAACGTGTCCAGTAAATGATCACGCTTTGTTTCAAGGCATAGGGAGTTTTTTTACAGTAACTGTGTACTCCTAATGAACGCTAGAATATTAACCTGTATCTGCACTTATTGTAAATTCAAATACCTACGACTTACTGGAAAATTTGTGGGATGCACATGGGTACCAGTCTCCGAGACATTAGAGTTCATTGTATATCAGCAGATATCACCGTTATATCAGTAGAATCAGTCACTGTGGAAGTCGGAGAGATATCACTAAAGAATTTGCAGGAATTTGTAACTAATTACTAACTTTGAACNCAGTTCATTGTATATCAGCAGATATCACCGTTATATGAGTGGAATCAGTCACTGTGGAAGTCGGAGAGATATCACTAAAGAATTTGCAGGAATTTGTAACTAATTACTAACTTTGAACGTACTGGGTATATATCTGACATTTATTTCTTCTGTTCTTATCTGCACTCTGTGTGTTCAAATGTTTCTCTATTTATTTGTCTGCAAACAATTAATCTCAATCAGAAATACATCAGACATTCATAAATAGAGCAGGTCGCCTAAGTTTTATCGTTGAAGTTTAATGGCAATAGTGAGTTCATGTTATTATGATGGTGCGATTGGATTGTGTCAATTGCCGACCATGTGACTAAATAAAAAACGCACACACACACGCACAGAACTCAGCAAGGCAAAAACGAAAAAACCTTTTTACAACACCGCAGACTTGTCTTGCTGGATTCTGTGTGTGTCTGTGCGTGCGCGCGCGTTTTTTATTTAGTCTCATGGTCGGCAATGGGCACAGTTCAATCACACTATCATATTAAAAAGACATCTTAGTGTTATGGGAAATATGCTGAAACTACATTTTTCCCCAATTTCCACCGTCGCTATGATAACACCGAAAAGTTTTGACGAGTTTGATGCCAAATTTCATGGTTTCTGTTTTTAAAACTGTACGCACTACGGTAACTTTATTATTAAATATTCCTTATATTCCAAAACCCTTAAGTTTTGGTTCCGCGCTGGGGAATGGAATATGGCATTTTCCCTCGCACATCGCAGCAATTTGAGGGCGAACCACTGGCGCTCAAGTATCGGATTGCTTTAATTATCCCGAGTGGCTCACTCGAGTATGGCAATGGCCTCTCACGTGGCAGCCAATAAAACAACTCAGAACTACAGCGAGCGGGCGTATGTGGTATTGAAACTTACCTTGCTATCTGGCTGGCTGTTAGCAGAATATCGCTACCTCTACCCTCTAGGCAACAGCAAAACAACTTTCATAACGTGAAGCCCCTTCAACGAGGGTAAAGCCATATTTACAAACAACAACACACGCTGGGCTCTCATGCAGCTACTACCAGTGCTATCAGTCACAGCATGTTTGTATAAGCGAGCATCAAATGTAAAGACGCCAATGTATATTAGTAGGGACACCCGATTTTCACGAGAAAAAAAATTCCACCGTGGCTACTTGCACGCCTGCAGTTTTCAATGCGTTATTGGCCGCATGCCTTCGTCGGAAGACAGTATGATGTTAACTGAGCCAATGAGAAATTTGCTCTGGTACTGAACGTCTGTGATTCGCTGGCAGGCACCTAGCACGCGCAGCAGATGAAACCATCCAATCGCTGAGGTGAATCTGAGTTAAAGTGCTTCGAAACACAACTTGACAGGAATTCTTTTCGCGAAAATCGGTTTTCCCTATGTATTGGTAATAACGTCTAATTCAAATATATGTACGTGTCTTTCATGGACGTGACTGGCGAACTGATTGGCTGCTGCATTTTTTGCCAGAGTTCAGCGCATTTCGAATACACCAGTTACAGGATCGCTTCATAGAATCGGAGCAGTGTGGTCAATCCATGAACTTTCAGAAGAGCCCTTGACTTTATTTACATGCACGAAAACCACTCAGAATGTGAACAAAGGCGGTTGGGAATTGGTAAGGTCAATGTCAAGGAAACTGCCCCATAATTCGCCTGTAAAGGGGAGGAGAGGCGGAAGCCCACTTGGGTGAAGCAATTGATTACCTCCGAAAGCAAGTCAGAAATGATACATGCATGACCAGACATGCTCGGTACAATCAGCGACTGAGCACCTCAAGATCAGAAGGGGCCGTCTCTCCAGTTCGTCTTTATACGTGCCTGTTGTGTGATAGTCTTTTTTATTAAATTTAAACAGGGAAACTGCACTAAATCAGCTAAATTTCACTCAGATTTCAGATTTCATGTGAAAGACTTCTCCATTTAAGTCAATGACATTTTTCTTATTACTTTAGCAACTCAATTTCTTTGGTATTACGGTGATCTTTAATAATCTCGGTGAAACTTTTTGGCTTCTAGTTGCTGGTTTAGAGATTGTTCCACTAACTCTCCAGCCCGTTACCATTCAGTTACATATAAATGTATCATTTTCTGCGCTGCAACGAGTCAGTTTTATAACTGGGACTGTTATTGTTTCACTAAAACGTGAACTCCTACCCAGGAACTAGAGACTCTTATATTTCACAGTTTGAATTGCTACCATGCTAGACATCACAGTCCTCTACGTACTCGGGTAGATACCATATATGCAATGGTTGATTCCACAGTCACACCTTATTTTTCTCTTTGACTTGGCCACATGGAATTAAGCCACCCAGTGCTGAGGTTTCATTGTTGGTTCAGAGTCATACAGGGTATGTCGGGTAAGTGAAGGTCCAATGTCACACGTGAAACTAACACATTCTGTCATGACACCCAAATAGCGTCTTCTGCATTAAATGTACTTCCTCTATCGTGAACCCAATGCCTTTTCAACAGTTCAGCTAACTGACAATTTCAGTTATATTTTCAACGAGTAGCAATTCTGAATGACTTTGGAGTCACTGATACAGATTTATGAAATCTAATATTGAGTTAACAACATAGCACATACTGAAAGAAGCCACAAAACGTGTGGACTTTGTTACGAGTTTTGGTCGCATACCACAAAAACCCCCTCCACCGGCCAGTAAACGGGGACAACGCAGCCGATATAGGACAGTAGTCGGTGGGCGGTGTCTTTTGTCGCCGGGCCATTGGAACGAGAAGACCACTGAAGATGGGTGTGTCCGGCCGTCGACTTGCGTCATCTTAATCAGCCTCCGGAATCATGAACAAGGTGGGGACTATCCAATTAGGCTTTACTCAGAACGTGGCAGGTTAAATCTTTATAAAAAATAATATCATTTAATATTTCAGTATTTTAGTAAAGCTCCCCCCGTTCATATTCAGTCGTATTTATATTGACATAATAATGTACAACCTTAATGTTAAACAGACCTCTTTTATACAGTATCATTACATAACTCTTATCAATAACTTGTTACGCCCTATATCCCCATTAAAGATAAATATAAACAAAATATCAATGTCATAACAACGTGCGTAATATGTATATTTTAAACAAGCACACTTGCTTCACGGTTAAATAAGCACATGTATTAGCCTCATAGTTTATTATTTTGGCCGTACACCACATGTTCAAATTAACTCTGCTATTCACCTCTTCACAAGTATCCATGAGTCGAAAAACCGAAAGTGTAAATTTTTTAACTTAACAATTAAATAAATACTTAAATACATTTTTTAATGTGAAAAGAGTAAAATGGAACAATTTTCTGTGGCAGTCAATTGAAATATTACACAAACGATAAGATGTCAGCACTTCCAGTACGATATCCAATATACTCTATAGAGGAGACGTTGCAATGATTGAGGTTTCATGGTTCGAAATGGGCTCAGAAGGAAACCAAGTCCAATGGTATACTCTTGTGTCTGAAATACGTAATATGTCGCTGAGACCATTGATGAAGTTCATAAACAGTCATTGCCAGTATCATAAAGGGCAGAGTAATTTTTTCTTTGGTTCTCAATTGCAAGCGACTAAAGCATAAAGTTGTCGACATAAAAGTAGTCTGTTGTAAACCATATAAGTAGGAATGTCCGATTTTCACAAAAAGATTACCACACAGGCTATACTTCAATACCTCAAATGTTCACCTGCATCTATCCCTTGGTTATTGGCGGTGTATTCTGTGAGAAAACGTTGTGGTATATAACAGGCCCAATAATAAACAGGTTACTTCTGTTCTGGACGTCTGACATTCGCGGGCAGACACATAATGTGTAGGGATAGGAAAATTTCGCGAGTTCAATGACTTGTAGGCTATAGTCCACAATTCTTTGTTCAGTCTATCCTCAGATGGTTGTTCACTGGCTGCTGCCTCAGTGCTACCCCACGCCTGCCAGCACGGGATTAGCTTCTTGTTTCCTTGCATGTTGACTCAGAGTCGTACAGGATGTGTCTATCAATCTGTGACCCAAATGCAAAGATGGCTCTTGTGTACACGCGTTTTAAATCTATCTTGTCCTGAAATGAATTCGCGAATTTTTTTCTATCTCTACTTACATGCATATCAGTCGAAACCACCCAATTGTGAAAATGGGTCTGAGCTTAATTATTTTGAAATACAAATGGATAGGAACACTTTTCGCGAAAAACGGTTCTCCCTACGTACACGTATTTATATAATTTTCCCGTATCATTACTTTTATAAAACGTTCGTCAGTGTTTACATAAATGCAATGACGTGTGGTGAAGTGTTGCAAGATAAGATTATGCTTGCTCAGTGATTTACACACTCGGCGCACGTAGCAGGAACCAGTAACCAAAGTGGTGCCGGGTAAAACTGAACGTATTGCGGCCACTCACGAGAGAGCGGCGAGGCACACATTACACACGTGCTGTGCCGTCAACTGCACTAATATGTTTACGTGGGCAATGTGTAGACTAACAAACGATTAGGTATAGGACAGAACAAAACACAGCTTGCCTTGCAACAATCCACCACACACCACTGCATAAATATATGCTGTTAAAAACAATTGCGGGATTTTTTTTTTTATTGACTTCGTGTGTGTTCAATAAACCAAAAACCATATACATCGAGGGTTCTAGATGCCAAATAACTGGCACAGTCACACGCTGCGTACGCGAATAACGCCTCTGTTATACTTGTCGCCTGCTCTGACTGTTACAAGAACGTTTTTTTGCAGGCAGCGTATTTTGTCGCGTGAGATTAATGGTGAGTGATGTGAAAGGTTGGCAGCCTGCGGCNTTATTGACTTCGTGTGTGTTCAATAAACCAAAAACCATATACATGGAGGGTTCTAGATGCCAAATAACTGGCACAGTCACACGCTGCGTACGCGAATAACGCCTCTGTTATACTTGTCGCCTGCTCTGACTGTTACACGGAACGTTTTTTTGCAGGCAGCGTATTTTGTCGCGTGAGATTAATGGTGAGTGATGTGAAAGGTTGGCAGCCTGCGGCAGCGGGCTAATGGCTGCCACCAGCGCCGCCGTTATTGGAGGCACATAAATCCTCCACCGCGCGGATCAGGGCCTTCCTTATCGGCAGGGACGTGCAAAATCCCCGCGATTTTTGGCACCATCCCCTCTCTCTATTCCCGCCGCTTTATCGCTGGAGGTTCGTTCATTTGATGGTCCCTCTGCGGTGAGCCGTTTACGTGTCGGAGTGGTTTCCGCTGACTCGGCTATGAACATGGCTGTTTCTTTTAATTGGCTCACATTTCTTCCAGCTAGGGCAGTACCGGTTTGTTTCCTTAATGGGTGATTGGCCAGTGGATCTCGCTTCCGCTGCTGACGTCACATAATGTGTATATTTCTCGTCTCGCCCACGGACGATTGCAAAACCACACACTGGCGGTGGTTATTGTACAGGCAATAGCTTGGGCAGAATAACGGGTCACAGTTTCGGCGACATTATCCATCTTAGCCAACTATATGCTACGTGTGGAACGTGACTTGAATGGCTATATCTAGCCAACTACCCGTGCCGTTGTTAACCGAAGTAACGCCTTTTTCCGTGTGTCTTGAGGAGCTGCAATTACATCACCCGGAGGGCGATTCTCTTTCACATTGGTCATTAGCGTGGGTTCAGTCACCTTGTAGCATTACGTGGCAATCCGCCACATTTCTTGCTGTCGCGGATGTTGCGCTTCGCTTGCTGGTTTCACGGTCATTTGGCTGGACCTCCCCCCTCCATCATAATCCTCCTAGGAGACTATCATCACTGGACCAAATGGAATTAACGATGCTTTGTTGTTGAGCACATGAGAAAGTCGCGAACACTCGTGCCATCATGCGGAGTAAACTTTAACTAAACAGAGTACAATAATGGCATGGCCGAACGGAGAACCTGTTTTTGTCTCAGACATTGCAACCCCGTTTTTGTGAAACGTTCACATTAAGATTATGGATGAAAGCAACTATATAATATAAACGCACAGAATATCCGTGTGTACGATATTGAAGCTATCTTGAAATGCCTCTAGTTCGTACTGAACTAAACCAGGTGCTATGACAATCTGTTTGGATAAACAACGCTTGTGTTCAAGGAAGAGAATATTATTTTAGCCTCTGTTATAATGCTGAAAACCAAAATTAGGTTGGTCGGACCGGGAAATGAGTCCGGGTCCTCCCGAATGCAAGTCCACTGTATTTCTACTGACCAACCTCACTGCAATAAGTCGGCCTCCTTAGTGCAGTGGGCTACACACCGGCTTACAGTATGGAAGTTCTTGGTTCGAGTCCCGGTTCGTCTTGATGCGTCACGAATGAGTTGCCATGTCTCAGATAACTGCCACTTGTCACTGTTGAAAATCAAAAAAATTAATTTTATATGCCGACTTTCTTCCAGTTTATTCCTAGAGAATCTCGAGAACCTTTACTACAGACTAGCGTGATTCTGAGTAGTACAGTAAACTTTGAAGACATTGATTACTATTTGGCGTTATATTTTACCATGCAGATGTTTGTTCTTACTCGTGAGCGGTCAACTGATCATTGGTCACCGCTTCTGCTAGCAGCCATTTTGATTATTGGAATTAATAATGTGGAATTCATGCACAAAAGCAATACGTGCTATCCAACGGTAACAATCCTCATACGAATGGGCCAAACACAAATGTATAAACTTACGGGCATGTAAATTTCTGGTTATTGCCACAATAAATGGCAAAATAAGCAGGTCTCTATGTGAGAAAGGTAGCTAGCTAGGTAAAGTGAAAATGCAACCGTATCCCGGAAACCGGCCCTGCACGCATTATTCCCCATAACTTCTGGTTCCAGTGATGCCTGTTAAAATGGCAGGAGGGTGTAAAACTTGCACAAAAACTGCATTGTTAATTATTAGGGATTCTAAAATTTTACTTTTGATCTGGATAAACATTAAACGTTTAAGAGCAAGTGGTTCAATTTTCTCCGCCTTAACGAATCACTGAAGCCCTTCAAAGTTCTGGGCCATTTTAAAGCACACACTTATCAGTGTTGTAGTAACTAAAATTATATTTTGGTGTAATTTAAATATATTAACATTGGTGGTAATGTCAACATAAGTGCTTGACATGGACATACCTGTGATTTGCAACTGTGAATATCCTTCCTACAGTAGAGTGATCAGTTTATCCTGCACGGAAGGTAGTTCCTTCAACATAACATCGCCAGCAACATTTTAGATTTGTCCCTTTTGGATGCCATTTTTAATAACTATAACTGTAATAAACTTAATCAAACATTCAATTTTTTTTTTTTTTTTTGCGTTGCCACTCTGAAAGCAAGAAGATGCAAAACTAGATTTTTTGAGTATTATCTTGATTTTCTTCTTATTTAATGATAATATCCCAACAGAGGGAGAAAAAGGGGTATATTACTTTTGTGGAAGGAAAAAAAAAGGCATTTTCAAAAAGATAAAGGTAGTGAGTAAAACAGTAGTCGGCAAATGCTAATTTCAGGTACATTTTAGAAATTTTTTTACGTAGATACTAACAATTAGTCTCCACATAAAAATTATTTATTCCTATACTTTCCAGATTGTTTTCAAAGACTAGAGAGTTTCCTTCGCTTGTGGTGCGTCCTGTGTGTGCGTGTTTTTGGTGCGTGAGACTCTAATCGCGACTGCTTTCTCCTGTGTTTTTTGATGTTCCGTGAAGANGTCCTGTGTGTGCGTGTTTTTGGTGCGTGAGACTCTAATCGCGACTGCTTTCTCGTGTGTTTTTTGATGTTCCGTGAAGAAAGACTCTTAGATAAAGTCCTGCTGTGTCTCATGAATAAACACCGCATAAGTGGTTTGTAATGACTTCGACGTTTCGCTGCTAACTTTCTTTTAATGACACTGTCTTAATTGCTTGCAACATTCTACGGACACAGTCATTAGCAAAGACTCTTGGCGCGATAATTTATTCATTTTCATTTTATATTCGTTCTAATTGCGTAAGTATGGATGTTATGAAAAAAAGTTTTTTTACAGAATTTTAAATACCTTGCGTAGTAACCTAAACCATATTTACTATAGGTCAATGTAAAATACCAGATACCGTATCCTTTCTCGCTGGAATTCAATAGCAGTCTAGGCATCGTAAAAGCATACTGGAAATTTGCCCATCCGATTCAACCTTCAAGAGTATACGCAGTCGAATTACATTATTATGTCCACCTTCTAGAAGTGTCATCAGCAGCGCGTAGCCCATGACGCATGGCCTAGTGACGTAGGCTGGTGAGGCGGGTTTATAATCCAGCCGACAGGCTGGCTGTACATTACAAAACCTTCTTCGCTCGTCGGAGTAAACACACACACACACACAAACAAATAAGCGTTCAAATCTTATTTAATTATTGCAATATCTTAGAATCACACTCAAAAACTTATACGCTTACTAAATTAGGTAGAATAAGGCCTTGCCTCCAATCTACCTTTCCAGGCATGACTGTATATTTCGGCTTAGAATCCGCTTACAAAACTTAACCAAAAAAAAAAACCGCAACGAAGTACTTCGGTATTTGCGGCGGTTATAACAAGACCTGAATTTCAAAATTCAGCTAGGAATAGGAACCTTTCCTTCCTTTTCCCCCACTGGCAAGGAAAGAGATGAAATAGTAATGGGCACAGGTTCCCTGGCGCTACACAGGGAACCTTTAAACTGAATAACTGCTGGCAAGTCCGCAGCAATACAGTCTGACTAACGGCCAGGCGAGACAGGCCAGCTGTCTCCAACCTGGATTCCGATTGGAAATGACAAATGCATGGGAGGACAAGAGCCCTCACAAGGTCTTGTGCCTCCCCCGCGCTGAGGGAGTAGCGTCCCGGTGACGCAAATTGGCGGCTGTACACATTGCGCTTCCTGCTGCTATGGGTAAGGGAAGCTATTTAACCGACTTGCAAAAAGGGATGATCATCGGCTTTCGGGCCAATAGGGGCAGCATTTTGGAAACAGCGACGTTTGTAAACTGTTCATGTGCTTCTGTGGTAAAGGTGTATCGTGAGTGGACGAATGGCACCATTGGGAACAACCGTCATGGAAAATGCGGAGTTCCACGCGCCATTGATGTCAAAGGTGAACGTCGACTGCGAAGGCGCGTGAAGGCCAACCGATAGGCTACAGTGGAACAGCTCGCCGTCTAAATAAACCAGGGGACATCCAGACACGTGTCTACCGCAACCGTTCAGCAAACCCTTCTGCAAATGGGGCTCCGGAGAAGACCGAGGGTGACTGCACCCATGCTAACACTGGTGCTTCGACGAAAACTACTGGGACTTGCTCGACAGTATCGCGATTGGACCGCTGCTGATCGGCGACGGGTAGCCTTCTCTCACGTGTTACGTTTTCAGCAGAATAGAATGGATGGACGTCAGCGTGTCCAGCGAGAAACGTTGGAGAACTGACACCCTGCATCCATTGCTGGACGAATACAAGGAGGTGGGGACAGTGTTATGGTCTGGGGAATGTTCTCGTGGTATTCTCTAGGTCCCATAATCTGTGTGGAAGGCACTCTCGATGGGTTTGGTTATGAATCCATCCTCGGCGATCACGTCCATCCGTACATGATGAGTGTCTTCCCTAGGGAGGATGGGATCTTCTAGCACGATAATGTGCCTTGCCACACGGCTAGAAGTGTCCGCACATGGCTGGAAGAGTACTATCAAGACTTCAAAGTTCTTCCCTGTCCCCCAAACAGCCCCTATCACAATCCAATTGAACATCTGTGGTACCACCTCGATCGTCGTGTTCGCCGTGTCTCCTCCACCACGCACCCTTCAACAGTTGTGGGGCGCACTGCAGACAGCATGGCTCCAGATACCCATGGAGACCAATCAGCACCTGACTGTGGCACTGCCAGCTCGTCTAGCTGCTGTCCGTTCTGCGAAGGGCGGTTACTCTGAATACTAGCAGGTGGTCATAAGGATTTTAGATTGTGTAGATTAGTAGTAAACATGTATTACTCTTGTGGCGTAATTCCTTGAGACCAATTAAAAGAGAAAAAGGAATTGTGAAAAACGCAGTGAACGGTGAACAAATGATCTATGTTTAAGTATGACGAGAGTGGTCAAGTTTACCATGGTATCATTTTATGAAGATCTGCAGAAATCTTTAAAATTCCTATTATTACAAAATGTTAAGTCATTACCATGCATTTTAAAAATTCAACTATAAAAGAGAAATCACGTTACGAAAAATAGGATTATATTGAAAATAAAACAAAAAATATAACACTATCTATGGTGCTTCACTAAATTGTCTTATACTTACTTGAACTTTTGGGTTCTTTCTGCAGTTGGATTATAGTATATTTGACTCGTCATGAGAACCCATGCTTAACAGTGACGCAGGTACCGCCACTGTCGAGGACATGGTGGCTTATCTGGTCAGAGTTAATGTCCTCCAGGCATCGACTAAAAAGTGCTTGGAGGTTGCGGGTATTATAATGAGGTAGACTATGACTGTTGTATTTTGAAGTATGGATATATTGTCTCGTATATATTCACAAATACACAACATCAAAACTTTCGAAGTGCGGTACTGTCATAATTTGTTTACTCGTAGTCACGGGGCGAATTCGTGGTTGAGTGGGGCTTCTTTGGACGACGAATTCTATACTTAACTCAGCGGTGAGTGTGGGTAGGCTGTCATCTGGGAATGAGTTCCAGCGAAGTGGTAGGCCGTGGAAGCCGGCCCGCCGGTGCTGATTCTCCCTGGGCTGCTGTTCGGACTCGTACTCACGTCTTCTCGCGATTTCTTCCCGCAACTCTTCCCTTGGCTCGGTGATGATCAACTGCCTTTATATTACTGACCCCTTAATCATGCGGCTGACGGACGTGGCTGGGTCCCGATATCCCGGCCTTAGTAACTGTTGTACTAACTTACTCTCTGCTCGAACTGACGTCTCTCGGCGGTGAAGATGAACTAACAACTGCCCCGATATGACTGCCTGACGTACCCGATATTACTGACTGACCCCCTCCTATTCTTGGAAAGGGGTTTTTATACACGCCAGCCGCTGCCCTGAATCGGCGGCACGTGGCACATTTTAGGGGAGGGAAGGGGGTAAGAGGGGTGAAGTGGAAGACGCCTAACCTTCTGAAGGTTTGGCGGGGGGGAGGATAATACCTCATGTCGTCAGCGATACTTCCGTGGTGTGTATTTACTGCGTTCAGGCGAACTACACCGGATTATTTGCTGATGACTCAAGAAAGCCCTGCACTCTCAACAGATCTCCCGGCGGCTAGAGACGTACGAAGATGAAGGGGGTGTGGGGGG
>NQII01000952.1:187928-283418 GCA_002778355.1 Clitarchus hookeri
GGGGGGGGGTGGTGAAGGGGTGATGGGTGTGAGCCAATGTCGTCCCATAATCCCTAAACCGGCACGCGACAATAGTAGCCCCACCTCAAAGGAATGCCTGAGTTACATGCAGTTAAAGATACACAAAGGGATCAACCGCAAATAGACTAATATAGTCTATTCACACTTTCTGAATAAAATCTTTTAAAGATTACCACATGTAGGCTATGGCGTGTTTGGTGGCTTTTCTAACTATGTTATGTATCACAAGCTTGTTAGTCTTGCGTTAACATAAAATTATCTTATTTTTGATTAAATGAAACTTTTATTATATATTTTATGTACAAATTATATTTAATTTACAGCTATTAATATTAATAAAAACAAAGACAAAATAGGTGCGTGCGTTGGTAATGCCTAGTAGGAAATATTTCTTACGCAAAACATTGTTACACTGAGTGCGCATGAATGTGGTGCGTTGTCTTATTCGTGTAATTTTTTAAATTCTGTCAAGCTTTATTTCCATGAACGGAGGAATACCCTGGAAGTAGAACTTTAGCACGACTTCAGAAAAGGTGGAAGTAACATGATGGACTTTTTCATAAAGACGAGTACAAAAAAGACTGATAAATCTAGCCTACATGTTCACTGAGCTCGCGAATTTTTCAGTGTTCATGTAAACAGTATAATGTAGATGAAATTTTTGTCCGTAAATGGTTTATTGCCAGATTATTTATAAACTCTCATTAATTTGGACATTTTCATCGTAATTATGTTTATGTTGGAGTATGTATGCCTTCGCTGAAGCAATAAAAAGGAAATTATTTACTTAGTGGTACTGCCCGCAGGAAATAATACATCTAAAGTTTTCCAGAGAATCACAGCAGGTCAGTAGATTCAATTTTCTATTTCAACTTACCCAGTCTAATATACTTTTTATACGAAATAAGTATTTCTAAATCGTTTAAGGTTTATAATAAAATAAAGACAGTTAGATTTTTAATGGACTTATCCGATACGTATTTACACTAGTTAATTTTTTGTTCTATTATTGCTTACCTCTGTATATTTTGTGATAAAATTAAACTGTGAAGTAGAATAGACATTGAAATATACATATGTATCTGCATATTCTTGCACTCACAATTTATTCTGTTTTTTTTTGTCAAACTCGATATAACAATGAGATATTTCGATAAATCTCATAACCTGATGTTTGTCGTATTTCGAACNAATTCTTGCACTCACAATTTATTCTGTTTTTTTTTTGTCAAACTCGATATAACAATGAGATATTTCGATAAATCTCATAACCTGATGTTTGTCGTATTTCGAACATAATTTAGTTCATTCATCATGTATAAAAACTTTGTTATTAAATCCATAGTATAAAGGTGTTCGAGCATTTGCTGTAGACACTTTTGAACGGTAATTTCGATTATCGTGATACTTTTGAATTTTTAGCTTAAATGAAATTTAAAATTATCATTAGAAATGCAATAATAATTGGTGTGATTTATATACTTACCGTTGAATTTATTACTTATTCTGATTACACTTACATATTCATTGGGACTTACTAAACTATTGTATTAAATAAGTTATTTCCCTTCTGGCAGGTGAATGAGTAGGCCTGCATACAACATGTCGATAGCTACGAACTATGCAACGCGTAAACTTTGTAGCATTTATTTACACGTTTATACATTTATACGAACTAATCAGTGGTGGTTGTTGCCCGGTTGCAAAGCGCGTTGCGTTGGCGTGTTATCGTAATTCTGCATTCACAATGGATTTCGTATAAAGGAACGATCGTCGTGAAGACGTGGTATTGTGACCATTCACGTACAATAGGGTGAGTGAGTGAATAAATTTGGTTGGCTCTTAATATCGAGGCCTTCAGAGCCGATGCGTACAATTGGGGCAGTAAACAAGTCGTACAAGCTGTGGCGTCAGGTACGGAATAGCGACGCCATTGCAGCGTTCCAGCGGCACTAAGCAACACGAAATAACTTTATTCAAAACGAGAATTTCGTAATTTTTGTGTTATATCAAAGGTGCACTCCGTATTTTACTTTCTTTCTTTTTTTATCTCTTCTCCAAGATCACTTAAAGTTGGTGGTTTCATCACAATATTTGTGAACGTATTCATTCTTCAAGCTTGTTCATAGCGTACACACCAATTTTCCCCTTCAGATGTTGCAAAGTAAGTAATTTTTGCCGTGAAAAGCACTTACGAATTTCTCATAACAATTGGCACTGTGGAACTGCAACATATCATACGTTACGAAATATACGCGTGTTAATATGTTACGGGGTTAAGAAACCACCAATTTTGCTGATTTCAGATAGCGCAATTCAAACAAGGCCAACTGCGTTATTAATACAAAACAAAGGTGATTTCCAACTAACTTTGTATTACTTTTAAAGGCGTAGTCATAAATAAATTAGCCTTGCAGTAAATAGGTAATTGCAGAATGTGTGCAGTGCCCCTGCAACGTTGGAATTACCTCTTAAATTCCAGCCAGGGAACAAACCAGTTGTGAGAAAATGCCATCAAATCTTGCAGCCAGGAAATATCTGCAGTTGGAACAAATAACAGGAAACTGTACGGCACGACGAACCAAAACACACAAGATCCACTTCTTCCTCATCAGGTGCCGCGGTGGCGTAGTAGTCAGATCACTCGTCTCCCACGAAAGCTAACCGGGTTCGAGTCCCTGTGGACTCACCCGGATTTTCGCATGTAAGAAATGTGGCGGGTATTGCCGTTGGCCAGCAAGAGGGTTTTCTCTGGGTACTCCCGTTTCCCCCACTATTACATTCTGCCGCTGCTCCATATTGACCTAATTTCACCCTCATCGGCGCTGATAACCTCGCTGTTAAGCGCAGACCAAAATTTCTCAACTCTACCATTCCTCGGCAGCGTACAGCCAATCACTAACTGATTACGTTCACACGTCACGTTTGCGTACTTGCGTATTCTTCAGTAGTTTGTAAAATTTGGTTGCTCCCTAGTATTCGCCGACGAATCTGACTTGCTAATATATTCCATGTCGTACAGTAAGCACTGCTGGTAAACGGGTCAGGCTTCCAGAGAGCAGTGATGTTTTCGGCGCTTTGGCAGAAGTGTTGTTTTGAACACTCCGCCAGTTGGGCCATGAGCTGTGCTCGCTACACTTGCAACCAGGGACGTTTTTCACATCTGGAGAGAGGCAAGAGACAAGTCTCAAGCCGTGTTATGGATATTAAGAGAAATTTAAACACACAGTTATACAACAATATTCCTAGAGCATCATTAAGTTATTTAACATCGAGAGAGATGTTTTGAGTTTTAGTACGAAGTGTCGACGCTTTGAGGCATGCCTCTGGGTGTAATTCTCTGTCTCCTGTGTCTTTCCTTCTATCTTTCTGCACATTTATGGTAATTTCTTTGTCTTCGACTACTTAACACGCACTGTTTCGCTAGTAACGTTTGTCAACAATACATATAACTAAAAAAGAATTCCTGCTTGTAGATTCTTGTTACGTTAGTGCCACTGTACTAGCAGCAGCCGCCCGCCAGTAAGGACCTCTATAATGAGTACGGAGCGTGTGTTGTGTAGTCTGTGCGAATAGTAATGTGGCTACTTGAAGTACAGCAAGCAGTATAACTTCTGATTCTACAGTGGTTTAAATAACCGACTCATTTGTACCCTGTCTTAATGCCGACAAACTGGAGTAGGAAACATTAGCAAATTAATTTGATTACAAGGTATATATCGAATACTTATTTCGTTCTTGCTTCTCTGCGATTGGACCACAGTTACAAAATAATCCCTAGAGAACCCTTAGCCAAAATTTATAAGAGAAAAAAAAACATTTTATGAGTAGAGGCCTTGAAATTTCGCTGATTGCTCAAGTGCCATGCCAGACTTGAAATAGGTGTACATTTATGATGCCTTCTCATTAAAGCGTGGTTTGGTGTGCACTGAAGGACTTTAAGGCTCCCGGCTGTCCTGGCGCTTGTACTGCATTACAAAGTGTTAGCAGTTCACGTTTTTCTGCGAAACAAAAAACGTGCGTCCAATGTGCTGATCTACGAAAAGAACACGCACTTCAAACGAGGGCTTCTAAGACGTCACACACATAGCACTCCAAAATGGCTAAAAAAAANACAAACACAATTCCATAGCACTCCAAAATGGCTAAAAAAAATTGCTTTTCAAACTGCTATATCTCAAAACATACGCGTCACACACATACAAAACTACAAAATGGCTCTGCATTGAACCTTTCTACAGACTTTCCACCAGTATAATAATAGGGTCACCGCTGAAAGTCCAATAGGTACACGCAGTGCGACGAGAACACTGCACGCCAGTTCAAAGCACTGCGCTTAGCGGCGATGGCGCACTTGATGTGCGTGGTAGTGTAGCCCTTATCGCTCCCGCGCTTCTCGGTATTCAACGCGGAAAAAAGCTCTAGGTAGGTGGGAGCCTTAAGATAAGAAAAACAGCTGGACGTACAACTAACCAAGTTAAAGAAATATGTTTCACTGTGGCAGCAGCCAACAAACTAAATAAAGTATGTCACTTCATTGTATAGGCACAGAATAGGTAGGTGTACAGAGATGAAAGAGGCGCTTATACCGTGGACGCCAACTGTACACGCCAGTGACATGGTGTCACTGGCCAGCAAACATGTCGGAATAACTTTTGCCTACTCGCCAGCTGGAATCCCAGTCAACAGGGAGTCTTTCGCAGCGCGCGGAAAACAATCAGGCAAAAGGGTGATTTCCAATGCCTCGCGCAGCCAATCAGCGAATGGGTACGGCTAAGTCAAAGGAACCACCACGTCACTTCGTTTCTGTGTACTTATCTACTCTGTGAACTTATCTACTCTGTGATTGTATATAATATCGTGAATTATAACCCATTTACGACTATTAATTCACAAAATTTCCCCTTCTCTAAACACAAACAATGCAGAACATAGAAAAATCTGCTCGTCAGGTGGTAATAGCAGCAAGTTAAAACATTCTATAGACCCGAATATACATAAACTCTGAAATAGAAACACTTAAAACTGCTCTAAATTGACGAATTTGACTGAATATCTGTTCAAACTGGTCCTTTCGAATCAGTAAAATTTTACTGATATTTTTAGTTACTTACATTAACTGATTGAATATTGATTTCTACTGATTCCAATGAATTGCAGTGCACTGGTGGTAAAACCTCAGCGCATTCCAATGATTTATCAGTAGACAACATCTCATTTAATGGAGATTAAGTAAAGTAATTCTACTGATTGAAATCACTGATTCGAATTTATAGAGTTCAGGGATAGGAATTGTAGCATACGGGGGGTGTTTCAGTGGGTCATAATTTCGAGTGTCTATAGAGATAGCCATATGCTGAGGCCCACAGTGTTCGAGATGAGGAATCTGTCTTGCTGAGTTCCGCTCTAGCCAGCTCCCTCGGCGCCAGATGTTTAAGCAGCGGGTGCGCCGAGGGTGTTGAATTGGGGCTTATTGACCCATCGGCTTGGGACGAGCCGGACCGCAGCTTCCCCTTCTCTCGTTATCGTGCCCCTGCCCCCGCTCACTGAACCCCTTTTCATCGATAACTTCGAACACAACCTCTTCCTGTCGCCGATCTCGCTAAATGGGTGGGTGTCGCAAGAGCGGAACTACCATCGTGTTCCGCCAACACTGGCGGCCTAACCCGGTGGGACAGTGTCAGAGGATTTATTTCAGGAGGACCTTCCCTCGCCGTCTCGTGTTAATGGTTCTTCTTGCTTGTTTATATTTAAAATAATAAATCCGAGAGTACCTCTATACCCAACTTACTGTTGACCTTACACGCCACTATAGACATAACGACTGAACTACGAACTCATTTACGTGGCAATATTTATTTTTCCCAAATTTTGGCAGGGTTATGAGTATGTAGTTATTTTGTATTGTCTGCACTGTGTGGTTAGTTCAATAGCTAGTTGGGTATATGGGCACTTTCAAAATTTTGTTTTTAAAAAATATACACAAGTTAGAGAAACCAAGAATTCAATATGAAGGCGGATGAACCGTTTTATGGACGCCATCTGCCCACGAGTCCCAACAAAGCGCAAAGCTTCAGTCGAATAGTTATTGAATTTGTTTCACTTTAATTGAGTGGATTTGCTTACAAATACCATTTAATCATTTCAAGCATATATGAAAATGTAATTTTAGGCGTTGCAAAGAACAAAAGTTTTGTTTGTAACTGTACTATAATTAGTATAACTTCCTGTCTTACGTCGGGAACAATAAAAATTTGATTTTTTTAGGTGTTATAGGCAGCAGCTGTTAAAGCTACTTCGGAAGATAGACTAAATAAAGAATTATTTGTCTCATCACGGGAGATACCTCTCTTATTAGATGCCGTTTTCTGCTGTGTGCATAATAATTACTTTATATTCAACGTCCAATAAATCGACCACCATGCTTGAAAGATTTTAAAAAATCTCGTCCTAATACCAGTTTCCACTTTCTTTTTCCGTTTTTGAGGGTAATCAATCCCTGCCATCTTGGATTTTTTGAATTTTCGGAAAAACATTAATTATATATATTGTAAAGAATTTTACGGAATGACAGGACACAGAACAATCCTTTGTACATTTTCTGAAGATAGCATTGCTTGACTAAAGTGACTAGTTTTACTGCTGTAGTCACTCGCAAGAAAAAATTGTTTACTTCTTCCCAGCCGTTACCAGTTAAAAATAAATAAAGACAGTGAAAACGTAACAACGCGTTAAAATTTGAGAAACTATTGTTTAAGCTGTGTCGTACGGAAAACTTCGTAAAACAAACTTAAATGTACGTTATAACGAAGCATGGATAAATTCAAAATGGCGGGCGCTGGACCCCTATAATGCGTATTTTTTAAAGTGAAAAAGGGAGAGTGCAAGCGTTTAACTATCATTTTTATGTATGAAACTACCATTACAGGCTACTTAACATGGCGTAGCAACATGTGGCTTACATTCGTATTTTTAATTACGCCATAAAATGATGAGGTCGCCACCGAAAGTCCTGCAAGGCGAGTAGGCGGGAGTAATATTACACGTCAGTTCTGTGCCTTG
This sequence comes from Clitarchus hookeri, assembly GCA_002778355.1. Classification (NCBI taxonomy): domain Eukaryota; kingdom Metazoa; phylum Arthropoda; class Insecta; order Phasmatodea; family Phasmatidae; genus Clitarchus; species Clitarchus hookeri. Next base: position 195,012 of record NQII01000952.1, read on the forward strand.
CGCGTAAAGGCAACCAGACGCTCGATGCACGTACTTAGGTCGTCCTTAATGCTCTTACGTTTCTAGATTTCTGGCACATAAAATACTTCCAGCCATGCGGAGTTAATTATTTTACATCTGCGCCAAACGTTTTTCAGCTGGTAGATATTACTTGCCTGGTAATTTCCAACACATGAAAAATAATATTCATAGTTCCTGCATCGTTTCACATAGAAAGCACGATCCTACAGTCTATGGAGCACACAATTAACAAACCACGTCGGTTACAGAAAATAACCAAAGGAATCTGAAATGTTTTATTGTTATCAATTTTAATATGGGAAAAAGTAAATGCGAAACACAAGAGAGAAACATTAAAATATTGCCTTATATTTAAAATTACTGGTTCCACCAGTAAGCATCCACTAAGCAATTTCATGGACTGAATAAGTGTCACTCTAATCTTAGGAAAATTAATTTTAAAATCATGAGGCGTTTATCACCATGATTTGTTTCACCAGTCTAGGAATACTGAGTAATAAATGATTACTTAATAAGATAATGAGTTAATCAATAACTACGCACACTGCTGGCCATTAAAATAGTAAGACGAAGAAGGACGCGAGCTATAACAACCAGATTTATTGGACAGAATACCCAGCATAAACAGGGGACGTGGTTGCTCTTGCAACTCGGTATGACGTGCAGAACATAGAAGAATCAGTACTGTGTAGTCCCACTGCGGGCAGCAATAACCGCTGCTACACGACGCGGCATTACGAGGAAGAGACTTTGGATGTCTGTCCGGAGTATCTCCGCCCATGCTGCTTCCATGCTTGCCCAAAGATCATCCGTTTTGGCCACAGGTGTCCTGTGGTAGGCCAGTCGTCGTCTGACTATGCACCACATGTTTTCGATGCGCGAGAGAGATGCGGTGAACGCACGTGCCAAGGATGCAGCGTGAGAGGTGGTCATCCAGGAACCGTCGGACAATGTATGCCACATTGTCCTGTTGGTACAGGGCGCCAGACTGGCCCTGAAGATAACTGACAACAATAGGCTCCAAAACTTCTGCGGTGTAACGGTTGCTAGTCAGCGTATAAGCGATGCAGACTGGGTGCGAGCGGGACTGGAATCCGATGGTACTTCTTGTCATAACTCCAAGTGCTGGGCTGGTATGACAGGTGCATAATGCATGACTTGGCCAGGCGTGCGCCACGGTGCCACCAGATACGAATAAAACCATCCTGGTTCTCCGAGCAGAAGCGGGATTAGTCGTGGAAGACGATGGCATGCGATTCGCCCCTCCGGCTCGGCGTTCCACGGCACCGTTGCAACCGCAAGCACCTTTGGTGAGCAGTAGATGGCAGCGGCAGTAATGGCTGCCTTGATTTTATTCCCTGATGGTGCAGACGGCGACGAACCATACGTGAGGACACAGATCGATGTGCCATATGCCTGAACTCCTGAGCGAGGGTTTTTGATGTGACTGCACGGTCCCTAATCACCATGCGCACCAGATATCTGCCCTCGCACTCTTTGGTGCTACGGACCCATTGGCTACCTGCACGTCGCTCAGCCCGTCCCTCCTCAAAAGTTGCATGGATGTGCCCCTGTGATTGTCTGCGGGATGCTCCGAAAACATGTCTGGCATTTGTCTTGTTCTGTGTAGTTTAATATTTCATATTGATTCGGCCGATGTCTGGCAGATTCGTCTTCGTAAACTAACCGACAATTCACTTATCGCGGGTGTTGGCGAACTACGAAACCGAGATTGCAAAGGACTTCTACTTTGTCTTACGAAGTTGCGGGCTACAAATCTGGGTGAGTCATGAACATGCGTGTTGTTTTTAGATGTCGTTTAAGCGGCCCACCATCTGGCGCCTCGACTGCTTTGCAGTGAGTTTTAGATGCACGTTTTTCTATGACACTATTAAACTTTCATCCAATACGCTGATATATGAAAAGAAAAAACGTTTCAGATGAGGCTTGTTCAGTACTGTCAAGATATTACAGACATTAGAAACACCAATACGGAGTACTCGAGCATAGCTGAAAACGGATTTTTCAAGTGCTGTTTCTCCAAATATATGGATCAGATTTATACAAAAATATTCAATGGCCCCGAATTTAACCTTGCCACAGACTTTTCACCAATAAAATTGTATGGTTGCCACTTGAAGTCACAAAGGACAACGCACCACGTTTGTCTGCACTCTGTTTAATAATATTTTTCTTGAAACTTTTTCTTAATAGGCATTACCAGCACAACTATTTTCGCTCTGTTTTTGTTCACATTAATTACAAATTAAGTAATATTATTTGTAGATAAAATATAAATAAAAGTTTAATTTAATTAAAAATAACATAATTCTATGTTAACAAAATTATAAAACACGTGTGAACCAAACACGCCGTACATGGGATGAATTTTCAAAAGTTTGATTCGAAAAGTGCGAAAATGTCGCGAATAGACAATACCAATAGTTCTTATCTATATAGCCGAGCACAAAGTCTACAGTTCATTGTTCGTGTTAACATAACAAGTGATGGGTCGGATTCAAGTTTAGAACACATCGAAAAATATCTTATTTGCAACGCCTCAAATCAAAAACGAGTTTGGGTCTTAAAGTGTTAAGATCCTGAGTTACATCTGCTTTTAAAAGAAAATATATATTATTATCCAGTATGCAAAGCCACTCTTCTCCGATCAACCGACCGATAAAAAAGAAGCGAACGTAGGTAGTCAACAGTAATTTTTAACCAAGAAGTTATGGTTTTAGGACGTTACACGATTTGCTTGCGTGTGCAGCTGGATATCGGAACGTGTACGACTAGTTATTCCGTGGCGTCAATGCGGTGACATTCGCCATCTGCGGTGGAAGAATACGCGCCCAAAGGTAACCGTTTTCGGAGCTGTCAAACCGGTGGGCAGGGACACGCGTATCGAGCAGAGAACACGACAGTTTGCCCGGTTTATTCCGCGAGCAGGCGTTATCGGGCGTGTCTACGGCGACGAGGAAGAGCGCTGACTGCTGCTGCCTGTCGACGTGACAATCCGCGGTGTGAGTGGGTGCTGTTGTACTTTCGTCCTGCACTCGGTGGCAGCTCTATCAATACGTTTTGCGATGGGACTCTGTATTTTAAAAGGGGGGGGGGGTTGGTGTCTCGCGACGCGCTCTGGCTAACAATGCAACGTCTATCTGACGCTACCGCGGAGAGCGGGAGATAGAGACTTCAACGAGTTAGATGCAGGACTCTCGGTTCGAGTGGGTTTTCAATTCCATCCTGTTAGCCGCCTCCCCCTCNTTAGATGCAGGACTCTCGGTTCGAGTGGGTTTTCAATTCCATCCTGTTAGCCGCCTCCCCCTCAACACCTCGCACGTTGTCATTCGCGATATGCTGCCGCACTCTTCGCCGACATTGAAACGATCGCGCTGGTTGGCCTACAAGTAGAGCCCAACTATTGTTCAGAAGGGAAAAAAAAATTCGCGNCACAAATCCAATCTGCGCCAATTTGAGAAAGGGTTGCACGTCTGTCACGTTTAATGATTCTCGTCAGTCGTCATTGTCCCGTTCTTTCACGATCTTTTTCCGGCCACAGCTATGTCGAAGATGTGATGTTTTACCGGATTCCCGATATTCACGGTACACTCGTGAAATGGTCATACGTGAAAATCCAAATTGTATCGCTACCTCGGAGATGCTATGTCCCATCTCTCGTGCGCCGACTATAACACCACGTTCAAACTCACTTAAATCTTGATAACCTGCCATTGTAGCAGCAGTAACCGATCTAGCTGCCGACCGCATCGCGTTACTNTAAATCTTGATAACCTGCCATTGTAGCAGCAGTAACCGATCTAACTGCCGACCACATCGCGTTGTTCTGGTTGGTTCCATACCTCTGTTATTTGCATACGCACGCCTATACCAGTTTTTTTGGCTCTTCAGTGTATGTACTTTAAACGTTCTGTCCTGAAATTTCCGCGACAAGAAACTAGGTTGCAGTATAGCAGAAAGCAATTACAAAAACACGGCCACTTCGTGCAGAATAATTATAATTATGGTTCATTTATAACGTTAATAAATACTTTATTTTAGGAGTTAAGAACTGCCACTTAAAATCACGTCGGTCGTGNGTAGCAGCAGTAACCGATCTAACTGCCGACCACATCGCGTTGTTCTGGTTGGTTCCATACCTCTGTTATTTGCATGCGCACGCCTATACCAGTTTTTTTGGCTCTTCAGTGTATGTACTTTAAACGTTCTGTCCTGAAATTTCCGCGACAAGAAACTAGGTTGCAGTATAGCAGAAAGCAATTACAAAAACACGGCCACTTCGTGCAGAATAATTATAAATATGGTTCATTTATAACGTTAATAAATACTTTATTTTAGGAGTTAAGAACTGCCACTTAAAATCACGTCGGTCGTGAAACTATGTTTCGTTTACACGTGAGCACAGACAGGAGGAAAACAAAAAACAAATGACCAAGTAACTTGTACGTTGTGTCAGCCAATTGATGATGTGAAATAATAAGAAACACATATGTTTTACAATTATGCCACGTTTTCTTCTTATTTGAATACAACAAAAATATACTTAATTGAAGGTGACATAAGTGTTAAACTTGACGAATAGTAAGACGTTGAAACACATTTACTTCTCATAGTCCGCTGCCATCTTAACTATGGGTACTACGGTCATTGCTTTCGTTAGCAGTTTTGCAATTACGGGGAGTGATTTTATTCAAACATTGATTTTGGAAGTGCTTACTACATCGTGAAAAGTCTACAACAAAATCGATTTCCGCAGGGTTTAATGATTTTTTTTTAGTGTGTTAAAATACTTAGGCATTTTAAGTCAGAAACTGGGCTTATCGTAAGATTACCGTAACTGCGTTCTCCGAGAGCTGTGCTGCGTGAATTCAAAACACTGTAGGTTGTTTAATTACTATGCTAGCTTTGTTATGTTTCGTCTGTGATCGCAGCTCGGAAATGTGATTCCGTGTCAGTGTGCGTAAGCGTGTTATGCAAAACCCATTACCTCGATCGGTAGAGACCTTGACATTTCGCATTGCAATCAGCTAAAGGCTGTTCATGGTAAACTGGGCATTTTTTAAAGCCCTGCTTAAGATCTACTGGTAAGTACATTGAGTATTCTTCCACCACATGTAAAATTAACATTTCCATGGGCCACATCACTTTCTTTATTCATGCGTTAGTCAAATGAAACTTTGAAATTATTAGGAAAGTAAATATTTTACAAATTTGATGATTTCGTTATTTAAACATGTTTAGCTAACACTTTTAACTCAACGTTAAGACATGTAACTACTTTCCCTTCGTCGTTACCAACTTTACTGGGCGCTTGTCAGTCAGTGTGCCGATTAAAATACACGCAGGTAGGGGCAGCGACATATTTCAGAGGTTGATTTCATAAGTGCTTAAATAATCGCGAACACCTATATCAGGCTAGGCGTAAAGACAGACTCTTGTAATATTCATAAGTAAAGGTAAGTGAAATGCCACGGCGGCTCGTTTGAAATGGGCATGCCCATTCGCTTATTTGCCACGCGAGGCTCTGGAATCAACCTTGTGTCTGATAGGCCACTGCGTGTTGCCAAAGATTCTCTATTGGCTGGGCTGCCAGCTTGCAAGTCGCTGATTGGCAAGTGGCATTGCACCGAGTTGCTGCCCAGTGACGCCATTTTGCTGGCGTGTGTTACTTGAACTCACGACATAGGTGGATATTTTACTTCTGCATTATTAATTATTCTGTGACAGAATATTAGTTTCACAAGTGTATAATAGGACCTCCGTTCATCTGACCCGCGTCGCAAGACCAGTAGTGAACATTTAACATTATGGCGGCATAATTCCGTGCGGCTGAGTCGAACAGGAGAATGATCTTTGCCTGTGGCAGCAACCAGTAGACAAATTACGTCCTCTCTAGTAGGGAGAGGACAACTGCGTTGAAGAACACTACAATTTCATAACGCTAGCGTTCCGTGTTTATTACTGACCGCAGTCTACATGGCCTGGTTTCTTATACGAAAGATAGAAGTAAGGGGAAAAAAAATAGCTACCGATCTGCAAATAAGCTAGAGAAACATGTCCGACATTTGGGTGTTTCTCAGAAAATCACAGGCTCTGAGAGAATTGAATAAATGTTGAAGTTGCGCTACGTCCGTGCGTCAACCTCTGGAGTCATTTATCTTATATTCCGTCTGCGGTAGACCTGTACCCGTCGATCTACAGGTCGTTTATTTTCATTTGTCAATTTCTTCCACTACTCCCTTCATTTTTTTTTTATTCTTGTTACCTTCTCGTTTCACCGAAGCACGAGCAGGGGCGTGGCATCGGACAGCACCGCTGACGTCATCGACCTTGTTCCGGCCTCGCTGCCACGCGTCGCCGGCAAAACACGTCAGTCAATGCCGGGGCCGTGAGAAAAACAACAGGGCGAGTGTCCGTCTGATGCTACATTAATGCGGCACGTCGGACGCCATGTTGGATTCGTGCAACCGAGCGTTTTGTGATTGATCATGCGCCAGCACACTTGTCTCGCTTCGGGAGGTCACAAGTTGGATCCCGGCCATCTGCGTTAGTGGTGAGCTACCCAGATAATATTCCGCCATGCCAATACAGTAACTTATTATATACATATATATCTTACCAGTTTCTAATTCTGTGGGGCCACGGTGGCTGAGCGGTGAGACTGCTCGCTCCCAGTGACCCGGGTTCAATCCCCGGCCGGTTCACTCCGGATTTTCGCAATTGGGAATCGTGCCGGACGATGCTGTTGGTCAGCGGGTTTTCTCGGGGGTCTCCCATTTCCCCCACCATTTCGTTCCGACGCTTCTCTATACTCACCTCACTTCACCCTCATCGGCTCTCAAGACCTCGTTGATAAGTGCCGCCCAAAACTCTTAACTCTCTCCACCAGGTACATACTTTTTGAGAGTATTCGTTATGGAAAATTCAGTAGAAAACATAAAAGGATATGTGATGTTATTTCGTTATTAAGGGAGAAATATGCCCTTAAAAATTAAGATTTAAAAGTATTTAATTTCAAAATGTCAGAAACTATATCACTGCCAGTAATTGCATAGGCCTAAATTTTGTCGTACGAATTAATTCTAATATTCATTGCGATGTGNATACTCACCTCACTTCACCCTCATCGGCTCTCAAGACCTCGTTGATAAGTGCCGCCCAAAACTCTTAACTCTCTCAACCAGGTACATACTTTTTGAGAGTATTCGTTATGGAAAATTCAGTAGAAAACATAAAAGGATATGTGATGTTATTTCGTTATTAAGGGAGAAATATGCCCTTAAAAATTAAGATTTAAAAGTATTTAATTTCAAAATGTCATAAACTATATCACTGCCAGTAATTGCATAGGCCTAAATTTTGTCGTACGAATTAATTCTAATATTCATTGCGATGTGNAAACTATATCACTGCCAGTAATTGCATAGGCCTAAATTTTGTCGTACGAATTAATTCTAATATTCATTGCGATGTGGTCACGAATTAGGAGAAGTTGTTCCATTTTTGTATTCAAATTACGTTAGTAACAATTTCGTAACATATGTAATATATGATGTGAGTCAAATGATGCGGTTTCCAATGACTTTACCAACACAATAATGTCTTGTTCCTGAATAGCTGATATTTCACATAAATGTGTCATACTCACCAGTACGCCTACATGTAACTGAAGTCAATTATATTAATTAGAATATGAAATAAATGTAAACAAACTTTTCGAAGCATGTTTTTTTTTTAATTAAATTGGTACTACTCTGTTACAATCGTGTGAGATATAAAATAAACTTGTACTGTTTACGCGACAGGCCATACGCTACTTACCTATATATATATATCCTTCTGAACAAACAACAACCAAAATGATTGGTACTGCAAGTACAACATTCCTCGAGTTATTAACACATAAACACAGTTCCATGGCGTTTTTGTGAACCGCATAATGCGACTTGTTTTAAGATTATGTTTAAAATATTGTTTTATGAGTAAATGTAACTTGCCTATTAGGGGAAAAATCGAGTTCTGTGTTGAATACGAGACAGCGTTTCTATGAACTAGGTGACATTGTCATGAGATTGGTAAAATATTATTATTCTGGTTAAATTTAATTCATTGTGGCGCAAGCACTCAAACTTTATAAGCGAAAAGCGATTTCCTTGTAGTAAAAGCATTAAATGAAAATGTTTGTGCTGTTAGGGGCTGCAAGAACTTAAAGCCAGAATGAATTTTACTTAACTTGCATTTCCGTTTAATTACGTTGAAAAAAAATTGGAATAGTTTGGTGCAGGTATTTAATTTTAATATATATTTTTCTCATTTCTAATGAGCTTGCAGTGCCAACTTGGTTCTGTGGCTCGCACTGCTACTAAGGCCTTATTCGGTGTCTTGCAACTATGAATGATGGAGGGACACTCTGTATATGCCCCCTGGTAAACACCCGTGCAAGCAAATAGGATTAAATACAAATGGTACACTTGTCAAGCTATGGCGATATAGTGTGGCAACCTTCGTTGTACTTACGCCATTTGTTCATAGTGGTATTTTTTTTTTTGCAAATAAGTTTATAAATCCACGTCATAGAAAAGCAATTAAACACATGCAAAACACTTGCTTATACCCGTACATGTTATTAAAAATACGTATTAAAATATTTTTAAGACACGTTATCAGAAGGGATGTTAATTCCTTATTAGTTACGAGCTCTATAAGAATGAATAAGTGAGAAAACCGAATTTATTTAATACCTTGGAAGTATATTCAGAATATCAGAGGAAAAAATTTTATCAAATTTAAAGTTGTTAATGTAGTACCAAAAATTTAATAAAAATATAAGATTTGAAAATATATGCTTTCTAATCCACTGTTACACGGACTAGTATAGGTATTTATCGACAATAGAAGGAACAGTTGCGGAGAAAAGAGAGCATTTGAGCCGAGGTTTAGTGAGAACAGCGCGTGAGGAGAATCATTAACTTCCGCAGGCACGTCTTGTAAAAGGTCTTAGACGAAGGAAGGAAATTTTCCCCGCAGCGTTTGCGAGAGTTTCCAGGCGTGGAGTGGTTAATAGCTGTAAGTCGGTCACGTTTCAAACTTAAAATGCTTCGACAGAGAAAGCCCTAAAGTCATGCAGACTTGTCAAGTAGCAGGATATTAAAACCACCATCTTCCACGGAGTCATGTCTGGTGGATGATAAGCGCGGGTTAACGACATGATATTTTCCGCACGTAACTTAATTTTTTACTCGCCGTGTTCAATATAGAAGGCATAATTCTTCGAAAATGGGTTTGTGATTGAGCTGTACACAAAAGAAATTCATTCTCCAATAAAATAAATGCATCGCACGAGGGTAGACATTTGCTGTAGAGACGACTATTTCTGCAAACAATATAACGTGCGTTGCCCGATTCCCACTGGTTCTGGGGTGTGAGAAAGCTGCAAGTTTTCTATTCCAGACATAAATTTTGTTTTCTGTTGCACTTTAAAACTACAAATGTATCTGCATAGGCCAAATTGGATAAAAATAAACTTAGGTTGAGGCGCAAAATAATTATTGGAGGAATATCTTGTAATCAACTGGTGACATATTAATTAGTTTGAAATTTATTCCTCGAGCATTTCTTGTATTATTATTTTTTGTTCGTATCGGCACGCAAGTCAATTATTTATCACGATTTAATGTTTTCACGTTACTTTAGTTATATTGCCGGTGAGGATATATCGTCAATCAAACAGTGCATATTTTGTATTGAATTATTACCTTTCAGATAGTTAGAAACATAAAACAACAACATTGCTGCAAATTGTCTACCCACAGTGGAAATCACGTGTTGTTAATCTTCTTTTCTAAGGATTGGCTGTGGTTCAATTCGCGAGAATTCTTTCNCACAGTGGAAATCACGTGTTGTTAATCTTCTTTTCTAAGGATTGGCTGTGGTTCAATTCGCGAGAATTCTTTCCACCCAGTAGGAATGAATGCAGCTTTTAAAAATGCACAGAATGTTTCAGATAATTACTACACCTTGGCTAATTGGACGTCCAGTTTTTCTAAGAACATTGTTTTTTCAATTAATTAGTTAATTTTATCATCTAATATTCCGTATTTGTTCTGCTCTTAAATTTTATTAAAACTTTTCAAGTGTCCGAAATTATTTTATATATTTTTATCATATTTCACAGCATTATGTTATATAAAACGAACAGTAATCTGTCAAAGAGCAACAGGAGAGTTTTCATTTTTATAAACAATTATAGAATTTCCCCGAATTTTAAATGTATATCTTGGGCAAACAGCTCGATGTTGTGTCACCAGAACAGCGTAAAAATAATTCTTGCAAATTCTGTGTGTGTGGTTCACTTCTAATTTAACTTTGAGTTTACAACGTACTTCAGATTTAAAAATAATCATAGATTTAACCCTAATTTCAGGAGAACGAATCGTCTTATTTCAAAGAAAAAACTTTATAGCATGCTAATGGCTTGCGGTAACAAATAAGCTAAAACCTTATTTTGTATTTAAAAAACTTAATAAAAATGGTTTAGTGAAGAATGTAACAAAATCTTTACAGTTTAACCAAAAACATTAAAAGTTTGTTTAATTTTTTGCTTAAAAAGGCAGAATATTACAATTAGTATGTTAAAAAAACTGACATATCCTCAAAACATAATAAAATCAAAACACTTGAATGACTTTAAAAGGTCTGCTTAAACGAATCCTAACCATGACGTAATTAGTTGCGTGCTAGGAGGTGTTAATCCGTATTAATGTTGCGAGTGACTTGTATCAACTGAGCACTTTTTGGGTTCTAATTTCATATCTTTCGTATATCCTTCCACCCCGTGTAGAAATTGATATTTTAATGGGCCTAATGACTAGTATCAACATTGAGAAACTGTTGTTGAAATTAATGCGTGTACATAACGCTATTTCTTGCTGCTGTGCGTATGAAATAAAAACAAATGGATTGTAAGAGTGCTACCAATTTAAACTTTAATTTCGATATGACGTTAAGATGCAGAACTGCTACTGACCTTTGTGTAAGTTCTCCGACAATTTTTACATAAGAATATTTGCAAATAGTACCAGGGATTTTTTTCACAGCGATGGAATTGAAAAGTGCTTGTTTTACTGTTGACAAGGTACAAAGTTGAAAATGAAGTAGATTTTTAAAACTGAAATAATTATATTTTTAACTTTTTAATTACATTCCAATCTTCCCTTCCCTCTCCCAGTCTTTTAATTACGTTAAGAAATAAAGTTGGTTACGTTTAGTTGGAAATAATTTACTTTTCTTATACACAGTATTCTAAACCAGTGAGGAATTGAACCATCGACCGAAGTTATTTAGTAAGCTTGCACTGAAAGGAAAGATATGTTAGTGGCTATAGTAAAAAACATATTGTGGTTCCCAATAACATGTATTGACAAGTAATTGACAAGTACCAGCGCTATTTAGTGATCACTAACATTTTTGTTTATTAACAATACATTGATTGGCTGCCACCAAAATATTTAGTTGGCAGCACTAGCATTAATGTCATCTAAAGTAATAAAATCTTGCTGCAACTGTAAAACTACATTTGCTATATTCTGCGCGTGCGCTCTGACTGGCATATTCGAAGATCGTTTATATAATTCCTTTCTTATAAATAAGTAAATGTTACACGTAAATGATTCCAGAAGATTAACTATTCATAAGGTGAAGTGTGCAGGCCTTGTAGTGTGTGTTACGTATTAAGACTTATTATCTACATGCTCCAGACAGTGCATTAATATGTAGCAAGGTGATTCTCTGCCCTCACTGCGACATAGTGAGCTCGCATGTGAGAGGTCCAGGGTTCGAGTGTCGCTACTGGTAATGTTAATTTTAGTTTTTAATTATTGGTGACCAGAAGCGTTATTTTTTAGTTGCTACTAAATACTGGAATGACAAAAAACTTTTGTTAGTGCTACAAAATATATAGTGATGTCTATACTGACGAAAATATTTTGTGGCCACCAATCAAATTTTTTTGATCACCACAAAACCGATTTTTTTCACTGTGTGACCACGCTTAAAAACTGGAGCATTCGTTTGAACTGGTAATTAGGCATACACCTATACGAAGCCTAGAGCGTTAAAGTCACTTAGGCTAACGTTTTGTACTCTAAACCTCCATATTTCGATGCTTTAAATTTATAACGTAAATTTCATAATACCGTTTATTAGCAATTAACTCTGCCCGGAGTGCATAGCTAGCGAACCATTTGAACTTTGTCACTTCAAATCATCCATATGCCAAAGGTTAAATGATAAGGTAGACTCATTTTCTTTCAAAATGTAGGAACAGTTATAGGACTTAGAAATAGTTCGATGCCATTTCCCCATAAATCTTGCTACCACCGATCCATTTCTACTTTACCATCTGCCGTTTCTTTGTTGGTTGCTGCTTTTAAAATATAATTTCCCACCTGTGAACTAAGTTCCATTATATCTGCTTACTATGTGTGATATAAGATTGTTGCTGTCTCCGAGTTCTGGGGTGTGTGTGTGTCGAAAAGCTTGTCCTTGACACAAACTTAACAGGGAAATAAAAGAGGTTCGTCCCTCTACACGAATTCCCGAAATTTAACCCGAAATGTAACTGAAAAATGCACATAATCTTGTTAAAATTACAATACGCAAAAAAAAAATTTGGATTGTGGTAATTCTATTCCAGCTAAAGTCACTCGTATTTTCCTATTCCGAATAACTTCTCCAAGTAAAGCCGCGGNCCCACCTGTGAACTAAGTTCCATTATATCTGCTTACTATGTGTGATATAAGATTGTTGCTGTCTCCGAGTTCTGGAGTGTGTGTGTGTGTCGAAAAGCTTGTCCTTGACACAAACTTAACAGGGAAATAAAAGAGTTTCGTCCCTCTACACGAATTCCCGAAATTTAACCCGAAATGTAACTGAAAAATGCACATAATCTTGTTAAAATTACAATACGCAAAAAAAAAATTTTGATTGTGGTAATTCTATTCCAGCTAAAGTCACTCGTATTTTCCTATTCCGAATAACTTCTCCAAGTAAAGCCGCGGNGATTGTGGTAATTCTATTCCAGCTAAAGTCACTCGTATTTTCCTATTCCGAATAACTTCTCCAAGTAAAGCCGCGGGCGAAATAAGGACAATTTTTTTTTCTGCCAACTGAACAATGCAGACGGAGTGCGATGTCCTCTGACAGCGGAGGAAGGATGGGCCAATTTTTTCTATTCCCTCCTCGACCAGCGAGTTTCTGCAATATCAGTCTCTCCTCGACATTCTCCTTTCTTCTCAGTTTACTTCTCCATCCCTCCTCTCCCGCGGCAGTAAATTGAAATAAAAAGTGGTCTCCACGTGCATACCAACTGAAGGATAAGAGGGCTTTATTTTTATTTCCCACCTCTTTTCCCCCACGCCACGTTACGGAAAGGGGACCGGAGCAAAGAGGGTCAACCTCATAACTACGAAATTGCTCGTGAAGAGGGCATTACGCCGCTGATAAACTTGGAGAACTGTTTCTCGCGAATCTTCAAGCGCAAAGCCAAGCTTATAAATTAGAGTGCCAGTTTCCGCATATAACTTCTGATTTCAAGGTTGGTAGTACTAGCATGCCGTAAAATTTATGTAACGTTATCTTAACGCCAGTTTTGCACCACTCCTCCCCCAGTTCCAGTAATCAAACAAAAGACAATTTTGGGAGTATTGTAACCAGTGGGTCACGGTTTGTTCGCAGTTATTTAAACATTTTTTAAAATCAAAGTTCGAATTTTTTTTTTATTATTATTCTTTGATAGCTGAGTGATAAGGGACATAATCACGTGATTTGAGAGTCAAGAAGTAGAGGGAAGTGGCAAAAGCATTCGCCTGGAGTGTTTTCGAAAAATCATGGAAATGAGGGTGGTCGGACCGGAAATCGAGCCCGGGTCNGCAAAAGCATTCGCCTGGAGTGTTTTCGAAAAATCATGGAAATGAGGGTGGTCGGACCGGAAATCGAGCCCGGGTCATTTCGAATGATAGTCCAGTATGTTATCGCTGTGCTACGTGGCTAGGTCATAGTCGAAAAAATATCTTGCACATCACTGCAGACAGCTCGGCGTAAACACTGGCTGTCCAAATTGTTCGTACATTTACCACAACACTGTAACGCATTGTTACTATAGTCCTCGTATGTTTACAGTATCTTCACATTATTTGAATCAACATTTTTGAAAAATCGTACCCTACGTAATAACATGTTAGTTTCATTAATATATTACACGTGTTTTATATTTATGTTTACATTGATGTACTTTTTATTGGTTAAATTACATTAGCTTTTAATTCTTTATAAATTATAACATTTACTTACAGTGTGAATTTTAAAATCAGAGAGAAAGGTGGTATCTTGAAATAGTTCTAGTTAGAATATCATTTAATATAATTTTTAAAAATGATATTTGTAAAGTTAACGTTTTCAGTGCTATATTTTGGTATTCGGGAATGGAATGTTGTTGGAAACATATCACTGTTGCATATAAAAATATTTATTTTTGATTGCCTGTCTAGTCGTTACCACCTAGTCTCTGCGGTAACGTTTCAGCGTGCAAATACGGTGCACAGTTTTCTTTCAAACATGTTTAGGTTTTGTTTACATGTAAAGGAAGGATACTAAGTGAGTAGCCCGGAACTAGAATATAAGCAGGGCTTAAGAATAGTTGGAAGCAGCCACGAAGTGACTATAGCCACTTGGACCATCGCATAAGNCTAGAATATAAGCAGGGCTTAAGAATAGTTGGAAGCAGCCACGAAGTGACTATAGCCACTTGGACCATCGCATAAGTTATGTTCATGACGGGCAAGAGAAAGAATATCAACATGGCCTCCAATGTGTTGAATTAGCTACAGAACACCAGTTCTCCGCCATATAACAGGCAGGCTTTGAGAAATGAATAACCTTGGTGACGTAAACGTATCTTATCCGCTAACTGGTTCAGCGATGCTGTTACAACAGGTCAGGTGTAGTATTAACAGCATCGGGCTGTTTAGAATCGCGGTTAGTTCAGCCATTTTGCCACCGAAGGTTACTGGGATGAACTTGTCAGTTACGGTTCTGTGTAACTGACTAGTCTGTTCTTCTGCATGTTTGACGAGATGTCTTCGTTTTGTTGGCTTCTACTGCAGTGAGAACGCCAGAACGCTGTTTTCTGAGCTGTACTTCATTCGGCCTTTCTTTCGTGTTTCGTTTATTATTTACTAACTTTCTACGACTCTAAGATAAATGAAACTTATTTTCTCAGTAAGAGGCCGATTTTATTTCTATCCATAGCCTACTTTTTTTTTNCGACTCTAAGATAAATGAAACTTATTTTCTCAGTAAGAGGCCGATTTTATTTCTATCCATAGCCTACTTTTTTTTTTTATAAGTTTTTACAAAACATGTAGGTTTGGGTTTCTGGAAACAATTTAACATAAGTAGAATCATCGAANTTTTTTTTTATAAGTTTTTACAAAACATGTAGGTTTGGGTTTCTGGAAACAATTTAACATAAGTAGAATCATCGAAAACACACTCGAACCTTTTCCACCTTCCTAGAAATTTGAATTTAAAAAAAATTCTTAAATCAGTTGTTAAGTATTTATACAGCCAATGTTTTAAAGCAAAGAGTATAACGATACCTTTTCATGTTACTGAGCTGTCGAGGAATCTTCAAAAGCACTCTAAACGGTTATTGTTAAGAAATATTGAAATGTGTTTCTAGGCATTCATATAGACATCACATAACACCACATTAATGCGCAAATAATGAGCCCTCAAAGACACATTTACAACTTGTCACCGTCCTAGGGGTTGAATTTAAAAAATACTGAGACTTGTTTTTATTTGTATATATTGCTAACTTTCGCAGCTATTAGCACAACTATATCTCATCGGGTTAAAAGGGTATTGAGGAGTCATCAAAAACCTATTTTAAACTTTTTCGCCCTCTTAGGGGTTGAATTACAAAAAACCCCTGAAATGGATTTTTATAGAGTGGCATAGGATATCTCTTGAAGTTAAGAGCCCAACGATATCTTATAAGTTTAAGGCTGCCGCCTACCTTGACCTTATTTCCACGCTTGAGGCCGAGAAGCGCGGGAACGATAAGGGCGACAGAGCGCAAGTCACTGAACTGGCGTGCAGTGTTCTAGTCACACTGCGTGTACCTATGGGATGTTCAGCTGTCACCCTATTATTTTATTAGTAGAAAGTCTGTAGGAAGGTTCAATGCAGGGCCCTTGAGTAGTTTTATATGTATCTAATGCGTATATTTTGAGCTAAAGCCCGTTGAGAAAGTAGTTTTTAGCCATTTTGGAGTACTCTGAAATGGTGTTTCTAACATGCGCGACATTTTGAAAGTATTCAACAGCCCTCGTCTGAAATGTGTGTTCCTTTCATATATCAGTACATAGGAGGCACGTCCAATAGTTTCGTGGGAAAGCGTATATATCAAACACCATGCAACGTAGTTCAAGCACCAAGTAGGCGGGAGTCTTAATAAAGTCTTGAGGAATCCTCGAAAACACGTTTTGCCCCTTTCACCCTCTAAGGGGTTTAATTCCGAAAAATCCTTTCTCAGTGGTAGCTTGCACCCTAATGGGAGGCCATCTATAAATTGTCATGTTTTTTTTTCCTTCTAACGGTTTGGTCTGTACGTCGTTGCCTGAGTGAGTGAGTCATTCAGTCAGTCAGAACACGTCATTTTATAGACAGATATCTAGACCTCTCCTGAAGTGTGAAAATATAAAAAATTATCAGAGAAAGGTGGAAATAAATGCAGCCAGTAATCAAATTTAACAGCCAAATTTTTTTCTACCAATATTAACATTTGATTTTTAAGTACGTTAATTTTCTCTTTCTTTATCAGAGGTTTCATTTCAATATTGCATGCATTTTTATGGAACATTTATAGGCAGATTTTTCTGACACACTGGGTAACACGTCCTTGTTTTCTAGCAGGATTTTTTTATTGGGTCAGAATTATGTAGAACGTCTCTTATCTATTATCCAATAATAAATAGTTGTAATATAATCTTATTCTGAGTCTAGCCTGTCCTCAGACAAACTCATGACATCTTCCTTTGTGTGACAATGACAAGGACTCACGTCCTTGCGCTCTTGCATGATTTAATTTGGGCAGAGTTCTTCAGGGCATGTGTTTATTTATATCGTCCACTAGGCAGCATATGTAATATACACTTATTGTGAGTCTAGCCTGTCCTCACGTGCAAAGTCAAATGCACTCCTCTATTTTTTTTNGCATATGTAATATACACTTATTGTGAGTCTAGCCTGTCCTCACGTGCAAAGTCAAATGCACTCCTCTATTTTTTTTCGCATGAATCCAGTTCGTATGTTTTGAGAAACAGCAGTTTGAAAAAGCCGTTTTCAGCCATGTCGTATGGCGGTAGAATCATGTTTCCAACGTGTGTAATGTCTGTAAGGAAGTATACTCAACTAGTCTGAAGTGCCTTTTTTTTTTTTTCTCTCTCTCTCTTAGATAAGCATTTTGGACGCACGTTTACTGGTTTACTAAAGGAAAATAAACGGGATTCTAACAGACTGCAGCGTAGTTCAAGCACCAGGTTGTGAAGCAGCGAATTTTTCCGCGTTGCCGACGATCTGTGATCACGGCACTGCCGGCAAATTCCGGAACGCGACCCGCACCGCTCTGGGGAATTTCGGAACGCAGCTACCTTCGCGTGGCAAAAGGTGTCAATAGGATGGGAGGCGGACGAGGTAAATTGGAAAGGTGGGTGGGGGAAGGACGGGAGGCTGCGGGGTGTCAAGGTGTCTCGCCAGTCCGCGCCATGAATATGCAAATGCCGGGAGGTGCGCGCGCGCGAACCGGACCTGACAGCAAATTACCTGCTTCCGCCCCCTTCCGCCAATTAAGGCGTCAGTGGCGTCACGGCCCTCTAATTAACGACGGGCCGAGACGGCGCTGCAGGGACAATGGCCCGCGGGTTCGATTCCCCGCCTCGGGGGCGCCTATTTCCAAAATACCACCCTACCTCCCATTCCCCCCTCTCCATATCGCGCCACAGGGGCTCGTGATGAAGTACGTCGGCGTCATCGATCGCTAGTCTTGCTCAAGGCGGTGGCCGGCTTTGTTTTCCTCTTGCACGCACAAGTTGGTCAAGGAATGCTTCTCTGCAGATGGAAGCAAAGAAAAATGTGTGTCAGTGGGTAACAGTAAGCAAAATAAGGAATTTGTCATGAATGTACGGATCATTTGNGAAGCAAAGAAAAATGTGTGTCAGTGGGTAACAGTAAGCAAAATAAGGAATTTGTCATGAATGTACGGATCATTTACATGCACTAAATACTGACTAAAATATATTAGCGGTTTCTTCGCGCTTTTTAGTCAAACCTTTGAAAATCACACCATGTACGACGTGTTTGTCTGTTTCATAAATCCATGAATACGTCACGTTTTAGAAGTGTTTTATATTTCTGTTAACATAAATGTCACTTATTTTTAGTTAAATCGAACTTTTGTTAAGTTTAACTTTTAGTTATATTCCATCTATAAATTATAATATTTCACTTATAATTAAAATTAATAAAAACAGGGAGAAAATATGCGTGTTGGTAACATCTATGGTGCGTCTCACCATTACATTGAGGTGGGTAGCTAATCAAACAATTGTATATCTATACACTACTAAACAATTTGACAATTTTTGTTTCTTATTTTCGTACGTATGAACTTGTTCTGCCAACACAGCATAACTTCTTGGCTGTTGATGTCGGTAGCCATCTGGTTTTCTATACTTGGCTGGGCTTTACTTGTATTAGTCGGAGGGTCATNAAACAGCCCGCGCCATGCACTCTTTACTGCAATCTAAGAGTGAGACGCACTATAGTGAGACATAGTTCTTATGCAAAATAATGCTACACAAATCCAGTGCGTCGTCTCTTTTAGTGTTATTTTTCTATACTTGGCTGGGCTTTACTTGTATTAGTCGGAGGGTCATCCTGGAAGTAGAACTTTAGCAGGGCTTCAGAAAAGTTGGAAGTAACCGCGAACAGCCTATAAATACGCATGTGTTTATTATGTGTGAACACTTTGAGTGCGGTACAGATGTACTCACAATTAAGACAAGCTGGAATAGAGTCACGTATTCGTGACTGCACGACCATCGGTTCTGATGGTCTCTGTACTCCCACGCCTTCATACTAATTCAAACAACACCGGACACGCTCACTGCACTGTAAGAACCTTACGTGAATTGCTAGAAAAACAATATTTATTCTCCCGTGTCTTTAAAGAGTGCTGGTGTCGTGATGCTACGGCAAATTCCCCACAAGTCAGTTAAAATCAGGCGACGTAAGCTCCCAAAGTGCTAAAACCCTAGAAACACGCACAAATTATGTTAAAAATCTAAGCGTAAAAATATCATAGATCACTTTAATATAGTTTTAAGCAAGATTCAGTTATCGCAGGAGACAGGGAGAAGTGAAAGATTAAGGTAACCTTAAAATTATAAGTCTATGTTCTCTCACAAAGTTCTAATGATAAAAATGTTTGCCAACTGCAAAACTGAGAGATTTTTCCTTTGTTTGATTGGCAATGAATAGTGAGGGACCCTTTCATTCCGCTTACAAAATATCGCTAGGCTATATTTCACCATCCTATCCAGACTCGAACAAATGTCATTTGTTCATTGGATGCAGTCACAGTCAGAACGTAGTCCCCCTATTCCATTCGAACACATGGAATATAGCCAGACGAGTGGTGAATTTTACCAAAGGCTGTTCACTGTAAATTGAGCATTTCTGAAATTTCTGCTTAAGATGTACTTGTATGCACATTGTGAACTCTTTTGCCTTATGTAAATTAACATTGCCATGGGTCTGATCACTTTATTCAATCGTTGGTTAAGCAAAATTACAAAAATATCATAAAAATAAATTTTTTGAAAATTTGCTGATTTTTACACTCATTTTCATTTTAAAAAAATCAGAGAGCAAAATAAATAATTTGATATTCATAAATGTTTACCTAACATTTTTAAATCACAACGTTAAAAAATGAAACTACTATCTCTTCGTCGTTACCAACGTTAAAATATATGCAGGTAGAAGCAGTGACATTTTTCAAAGGTTGATTTTGAAAGTACTCAGTTAATCGTGAACAGCCTAGATTTGTTCACATTTCTGCGGTGCGTGTCTCATGAACTTAGGTCAAATTGCGTGTGCGAAACTAACATGTACTTGTATGACGCCTGCCAAATCATAACGCGAAATTATATGAAGTATCTGTAGCAGTAAACAATATGAGTTCTTTCCAAATTAGCTGTGGTTAAAAATGCAGTTTCTCATACAGTACAAGCTTTAAAAACCATGACGTTCGTGGGCTGCACAACTACTGCTATATGCATTAAATAAATTAAATTCATATTTTAGTAATTAAAAAACAACAAATATAAGTTAAAGCTACGAATTGTCCATACTTCGACCTGTGCAGAAGAACGTTGGAATCCACAGCCCCGAAATAAATTAAAAGTCCAGTAATAATGGTTTTCCTTACCTCCTTTTCGCAAATCGGGTAATAAACCACCTTACTTGCATTAATATCGCATTTGTCTTCTCATTCTTGCAAACATTTCTAAATAGAAAATTCTTTTGATGCAGCATTTTACCAGACCGTAATGTTACTTAAGGCTGCAACTTAAAGAGGGGTGTGTAATGTGCGTGAGGCAAAAATCGGTGAAGCGCTACCGACGATCAGGCAGGCGCATAAAAAGCGATTCGGCGTCTACGCTCAAGGTTGTGAACTCGCGTGCAGTGTTCCCGTTACACCGCTGGAACTATGGAACTTTAAGCGGTAACCCTGTCATTTTATTGGACGTGACACTGTAGCAAGGTCCGATGCACTCCTCTATCGCAGTTTCGCACTAATCCGATTGGTATATTTTGAGAAACAGTAGTTTGGAAAGGCCGTTTTCAATCATGTTAGAGGGCATCAAAATAATATTTCCAATGTGTGTGATGTCTTCAAAGAACCATACAAGTCAAGTCTGTAAAGTGTGCTCTTTTCGTGGGTAGGCGTTTTGGGCGCTCGTTTACTGGTTTAGGCGTACTAGGAAAAACCGAGATCAATGACACATTACAACGCAGTTAAGCAAAATTTTAATTTGACCAAAAATTACTTTTTTGTGTAACAGAAATATAAAACGCTTGTGATATATGACAAATTTAGGAAATAACCTAGCACGTCATACATGGGGTGTTTTTTCAAAGGTTTGATTAAAAACATGTTAATAGTTTATACATGTGCAGGCGTTGTTATATTGGTTTTGTAAAGCATGTACGACTGTGACGGCAAACGTTAGCGCTCAGAGTCTTACTATGACCACTCTCGAGTGTCGTGAATACTCAGTTTTGAGTGATGCTATAATGTTGAACATTACGCAAGCATCAAATGAGCACTTGCCCTTAGAAGCATCGCGATTATTTCTCGTGTGTCCACGAAGAAATGATGTAGCCTATTTTGAAAAGCATCACAACAGTGCCCCATATTTTATGGAGTGGAGCGATTTGAACAAATATTAACATCGAGATCTTTAGAGCCGATGAAGATGAAGCGAGGTGAGTGTGGGGCAGCGCAGGAATTTAATGGTGGGGGAGGTGGGAGATCCCCGAGAAAACCCGTCGACCAACCAGTGGCATAGTCTGCCACGATTCCCACATGCGATTCTCACGGAAGCTAACCCGCTGGGCACAGAACCCGTTTCGCCCCCCCCCTCCTCAATATTTTCTGGGATACTGATGAAAACAGAACATTTTCCGTACAGTTTCCGTACCATAAAAATCTTGTCAAAATGACATGTCACCGCACGATATACCGCGGAATAGCTGATACAGGTATACGCAAATTAAGTGTACGTAAAGCCTAATGATTCCACGTAACATGTCTACTATATGTTTGCTCAGTGTTAAACAAGCATTCCTAAATTTTATCATTTAAAAATAGTTATAAAACATTATATTAAAATTATAAACGGAATATGTAAATGATATTAAACATGCCAGGGTCAAGAAACTGGCATTGGGTGGTATTGTGAAGATTTAGCGGTCAGATGCAAACTCAGAGTGACTTACATGACGTACGACAATTGTTACGGATGGGTTTGAGATGCTGGTCGAGTTTTCTTCTTCTTCTTCGCACAATTCTTTCAAACAAGGCCTTTTTATGCAGGTGAAAATATATAAGATGTGCAAGTGTCGATAACTTATTCTTTCATGAGCTCGTTGCAGAGACACCATTGCATTATAAGTATCCATTTATTTGGCGCGACCATTCTCTGTGACAGAAAGTCAATACCAAAAAAAAAAGGGGGGGGACAATACGCCGTGCTGTGTAACCATTTTGATCTAGTCTCACATATAATATGTTCCTTCATACAGAAGTATGAGTGGTTGGGAAAAGAAGCCCCATACACAGCAGTGAAAGAAATGGAATGGAAGAAATGGAAGAAGCAATAACGGTAGTGAGAATGGGTCCTGTAGGATATAAAAACGGCAGTAGCGAAATTTAATGTTCCTTTGGAAGAATTTGTTTCGCCTGGCATCAAGAGAACACCTGTGCAGTCAAGTAAATCAAAGTTACACAGACGTCCTGTAATACCGCCCCAACCCCCCTCTCCAAGGTTTTTATAGTTTGGTTATAAAGTATAAGCATTATATGTACGTGGCATAAAAAAGGTTTTTTTTTTAAGGCATGGTGTCAATAGACAAGCTTGTAATATGAAAGTTTTATACAACGTTTCAAATAAATTCTCAAAGGAAAACGAAACTACAGGCCGTAATTTGCTCCGCTTAGTCTTACAGCCTCAAATAATATAAACGTAATCATAAAACCAGTGGCGGGAGTTACGTTACCAAATTTTTTTTTTTTTGCGAATAGTTTAGCTAGTTTTTATTTGTAGTGAAGATGTAATTTTGTGACCACTAAACTTCTCGTTTCTGATTACAAAACAAGTAAGCGTTTTGTGATCACTCATAAATATTTCAGCGGTAACTACAAAATAATTTGGTATGTTTATTTACACAAAAATTCACATTAAAATAATAAACCAAAAGGATATAAACACAAAAAAAATACTTNTACAAAAAACATACTTCATGCTCAACCCTATGAATTGAAGCAGAAAACATTTTGTTTTCAGCAGGAATGTTAAAAAGAGAACGTGTCTGCATTTGATAAAGAGAAGAACTAAAAATATAATTACGTTACCGATGAAGTATCTTATGTACACTAGACTGGAATGAAAAACAACTTCAGCGTTAATACAAAATAGTTTGTCATTGTAGCTGCTGCTAAATCGTTTGTGATAGTAATATGATAATTTTGTAATGAAAAATAACTGTTTATTAGTAATAAAAATGGTTATGTTATTTTGTACTATTAAAAAGCTGTAGTGTAGATACCACAGACTAAAGATCAGATAGACCGATCTCGCTGGCTGCACTTAACCAATCTCCGTGTCCCAACACTGGACAGTTTTTCTGCCATTACGATTTGAAAAATCGGTGTTGATTGTATTTAAGATTAGAATACTGTTTAGTAAACAAGTGCTTCGAGATGTTTTATACTTCCTCTAACCAATTTTTAATGCAGTTTGATTAAATTCAAACCGGTAAAAGTATTTTAATAATATAATAGTGCTTGTCATTTAAAAATTAAGATATAAACAAACACGTTTATAATTTTTGACCATGTGACTTTGACAGTTGTGTTCCTTTGGGGTGGGTCAGTGCTGGGTGCATACTCAGAATACGAATAAGCGGTCTACCTCATATATGGTACATGCCGCAAAATAACTTATCATTCGCCTCAAAACGTTAGGCAGAAATTACACTATAATAGCAGTAAAAACTACAAAATAAATCACTGTGTACTGTAGTATTCCATATTTTCAGATTATAATAAATACCATTTTTGCTTAGGTAAAGAGGGTCAAGGTTTACTTGTAGCAATACACCTTGCATAATTGCAAGATGGACATTTACTGCCTCTCTAATCATATTTCCGAGAGAAATAAAACAGTTTGCATGTGTACAGGTGTGACTTATTTGGTAGCATTGTTACATGATGTCTTAGTGGAAGCATAAAGTCTTAAATTTTCAAGCAGTGGTTTCGTCCTGTTATTTGGAACGTGAAGCTTTTTACAGCGGATTCTGTATAGTGCAAACGGAATGGCTGCCTTGAAAACTCTTGAAATATGTAAGATGTCGGTCTGGGACGAAAGAGAGGTGAACGTGTTCTGTGTTTACTCCCTCAACTCAAACCCATTACATACATGCGGGGCGGGGGATAAAACTTATATGGGGCCTTGTAAACCTACAGCGGCGATAAATAATTTCAGACGTGATGAATTAATAACTTCGATTACTTTTAACGCACTTTACACTCCTTTGTATACACTTGCTGATGTCATTTGTTCATCGTTCACTGCTGTAGTAAGGCTGCTTTTTAATACAGACAAACGAAATGCCGTTCAGATAATTTGGTACAGCATAGATATGTGGGAAAGTTCTAAATAATTCCACAGCTGCTAACAATTTCTGAACCACGTGTCTTTATGCCATGAACTGTCACACATTTGAAGAAAATAATTTAATTTCCTTGTCCTGGACAAGAAGGCGTGAGTAGTCCCACATTGTTAAACATTTCCATACATTGACTAAAATTTTTATGGGAATGTACAGTTAATATAGAGCAATGCGCTTCTTAATGACTATATACGGGACTGGGCTCCGTATCTAGACAATAGAAAACTTCTCTATATTTTCTAAATATTCAAAGTTGCTGAACGAACAATACTACAGCTATAAGAAACGTTCTTCTCCACTGCAACCTGAGACAGATAAAAAATGTTTTATTTTTTTTCTTAAAACATCTCAATTAACGTTTATTCTGACAGGTTTTAGCTGATAACTAGCTACGTGACAATAATACAGATCTGTACAAATTAAGCATATGCCTCACCTGGGAATCGAATCTCGAATCCCTCGCATCATAAGACTACACGCAACCAACTACGCCACGGAGGCCTGCGTATGTATCAGTGATAAAAAATAAAAACAGCATGGCGTTATTTCGTTTCAATCCATCCCCAAATCAAAATATTTTAACTGTTTAAAAATGTAAACACCCACATGACAAAAATCCAACTTTTTTTTCGTATTTTTTTTAATAACCCCAAAAAGGTAAAAACTAACTTGCAAATTTATGGAGATGTTCCTATGAAATTTGCGTATTGTCGTTGTTAAAAAAACGAAGTGTTTGTAATTTTAAAAAATTCTGAATTTTTTTTTGTTGGTTTTTTTTAATAATTTTAATGAAATTTGTTTTAACACTGGCAATGATGAATGCACTTGGCCATTTGGGAAATAATAATCTTCGTGGACAAAAATGTGTCAGTCCTATATCAAAAATTGCGGGAGGAAATGAAGCACGAAAGCCTCGGAAACGCCATTAAAATAAAAACATCCTAGCGGGTTGTTCGCACTTGGGTTGGCAGAACAGATAATACGAAATTGTTCAGATAAAGACCTAGACAACGTTATTGATAATTTTTCTGGTCATTATTTTAAAAATATTAGGTAAATCAGTCTAAGTTTAAGTGCTAACTGCTTTAGTTCTGTTGTGAAGAACAATTTTCAAAAGACCGAGGAAGTGTAGATTCTGTGTTTTGCTGGGTGCAGGAAGTGGTTTAGCAAAAAAATAACTTATTTGTGTATAATAGTGTGTTTCAGATAACCTTAAAATCGGTATTATATATATTATATAACATTTATTAGTCAAGTAAGAAGAAACCATAGCTCGTAATACTAGTATGCACTGTCCTCAGATACGTTCATTTAGCGAATCTAAAAGTTAGCATTTAAAATTTATATTATTAACATATAATTTTTTTTTTTTTTAGTTCATTATGTGCCCTATCGTTATATCTTGTGTGGCTAACTGCTTTCGAGTAAAAAAAATTATCAAAAATAAAAGTATTAGTAACAAAAATCAAAAAGCTCCTTTCTTCAAAACTACATTAGGTCTCTCACCGACAAGTTTTGTCGCGATAAAAATTCAAAAGCATGAAAAGCAGCCAGAGCATTATTTTGGCCTTTTCATGACATATCTAACGTACTTTTAATTCAGATTGCATGCACGGCACGTGATGGTAAGCCGATTATGTTTCTAAAATGCTGTTAATGTACAAAGCCAAAGCGAAATTACGAGTGAATTTTGAGATTGTAAACATATCAGCCAAAGTTCTGCACGCACTTGGCCGTTCAGCCTAGCCTGTCTAAAGATAATTTGCATGTTCCAGGCTCATGAGCAGGGGTTAAACTACGACGAATGAACGCGGATAAAATGCCTCATCGCCTCTATGCACAAGGTAATAGGCTAGCGTGCCTTCGCGCAGCGTGTCGCATTAAACTTGAAGCTGCGACCTTATCATTTAATGGCATTATAACTGTGATAAATGTCAGTTTCACTTTAAAGTACGTGTACAAAGAATTTTTACTTAAGCAAATGAAAAGCGCCTACCGGTATCATTTTTGTAAAAAAAAAAAAATGCAATGGGATAATGAATAATAATTACCTAACGGCATAAAATGTTTCGAAATAGCTATGCCGGTACCACATATTTTTTTTATAATAACGTTTTTTGGATAAATTTTTGAAAGTCTATAAGCAAATAAATAGTAATAGGTTACAGAATAATCTTGAAGACAACAGTTTGTTGTCTATTATTCGGAAAATGCAAAAATGCCCTAAACTTATTGTTTTATTTTTTTGATGTGCCATAGTTATATAACGTTGGGTTTTAAATACGAGGAATTTATGAACTACTACAGAATTGTTTTCTCAGCCAAACACATACATAAAACAAAACACTAGAAAAAATTATGCCTGAATTGGACCTGTGTTCGTGAACAGGTTACACTTAAAGCTTTCAGGTAGATGGAANCGAACAGGTTCCACTTAAAGCTTTCAGGTAGATGGAATTTGGCAATTAATTACTCATTTGAATCTGTAATTGTATGCCGTAAAGTTAGCTATCACGTGAGAATCAGAAAAAAACGTAATATTATTGACATTTATGGCAGTTGATATTTGTGGACCTAAGTAAAAGTTTCTTGAACAAAGGGGTTTCCCGCATATTATGTACTTTCTTTTTTGAAACGATTTTCCTTTGGTGTACAGTCAAATCATAAACATGCTTCCTGTGTAATAAGTCCTTTATTTTGTACACTCTTAATCTGAATCAGTGAGAATTTCACTGTTTCAATCAGTTAACAGTATTTGACTGATTCAACCGTGACGGTTTAACTAATGAATCGGTGAAAAAATTAGTTTTCCTTGACTCATTGATTCACTGATATTTTCCACTGATTCATTAGTCTTTTTTTTCACTGTATTTTCAGTGATTTGTTTCTTGACTTATGAATAAATTAAACAGCGTGAAAAAAATTACTGTTAAACAACATGTATGAAGTGAAATAACAAGCAATAAACTAATAAAACCAATACAAAATACTTTCTAAAATGTGTTTCGTATTTGAAAACACCATTTCATGCGGTAACATTAACATTTAGTCTTTCATTCCGTTTTTACTTATTTCATTTCGTTGATGTCATGTAATCGTCACAGCACTATGTTTGAAGGTTTAAACTGCATATAAAGTGGTGACGAGATTGCACTCATATGCACTATTCGTTTTAACAATCGTAACGGTACCAATCAGACCAGATACGAAAAGTAAAGTTATACAATTTAAAACTACACGCTTTCGACAAGAAAATAAAAATTATAAAAAAATTTCTTAGCATGTGTTCACTTGACTTCGTAGCTCAGATAGTAAGGTAACGGTATAAAAGCAAACTGAAAAGGGTGTATGTGTTCAATCTCAACCACCTGCAGAAAATGTTTTACGTTTATTAAATTACGGTAAATTGTGCAATGTAAATAGTAAACTATCTTTAATATGTTTATTCCTCGTAATTATTTGGTTTAATTCAATAAAAACAATATTTAATTCGCCACTGCAGTTGGCCGTCCTGTTATTAAATCAGTGAAATTGATTCACGTTACTAATTCAATCAGTGAAATAAATCCACTGANAAAATATTTTCACTGAAACAATCAGTGATTTTCCTTTGATTCTAATTGGAGCCATTTTCACTTACTCGAGTGCTTGAATTTCTAAGCNGAAATAAATCCACTGAAACAATCAGTGATTTTCCTTTGATTCTAATTGGAGCCATTTTCACTTACTCGAGTGCTTGAATTTCTAAGCGAATCAGTGATTTCCCACTTATTCGAATTTATNGCGAATCAGTGATTTCCCACTTATTCGAATTTATAGTTTACGGCGTGGCTGAAAAAGTAAAAAACTACGGAACATATATTGAGTTGAAGCCATATTACTGAATTTCAGCAAGTCAATTTGCAAGCAAGGCAGGCGGGCCTCTCCGATACTGTTGCTTCACTAGGATGTATTGTTAAAGCAACGCGAGATTGGCGTTTGTTAAGGCGCACGTCTGCTTGGAACCTCTCGCCGCGTTCGAGGCACAGCGACAAGGAAGCGAGCGATAAGAGCGACACTCACACGCGCTTCAAGTGCTCCACCACCACTACACGCAAAGCATTGAACCAGTACATTTCATTGTTGGGAAGCTTGTAGCAAAGTTCAGTCCACTGGTCTATCATGTATACTGTTAGGATAATATCAGTTACAACGGTAAAAGAAACTGTTTTTTAAGCTATGCTGGAGGTCTCCGTGCCTGTGTTTTAAAGCACATGATGCCTTTAAAGTACAGTTATTACCTCATAATGAAGTGTATCTTTTCGTAGGTCAACATACTGCGTGTGCGTCCAGCATTTTCGTTAAAAACGTGGATTTCGGACACTGCAACGCAGTTACAGCACCAGGCAGCTGGTGGCACTTTAAGCGAAGGTGACGTGGTCAACCCAAACAATACGGCCACATTTCACCAGCGTGGTAAGAACACAGAAGTTAATTTAAACAATGTCGAA
Organism: Clitarchus hookeri; assembly: GCA_002778355.1. Taxonomy (NCBI): domain Eukaryota; kingdom Metazoa; phylum Arthropoda; class Insecta; order Phasmatodea; family Phasmatidae; genus Clitarchus; species Clitarchus hookeri. The sequence continues at coordinate 224,126 of NQII01000952.1, forward strand.
TTGGGTCCTACCATTGCCTGGAGAAAGCATATATATATATATATCTAAAAAAAACTACATGCGTCTTGGACGTCACGCCGTAACCCCTCTATTCTATTTACTTACATTTTTTCTGCTTATTTCACAACTTTAAAATGACGGCATATATATATTACAGAGAGATGCTACAGCATAAATATTAAATGAAATTAATAATCAACAAGGAAACGAATATACACAACAAAAAGNTTACAGAGAGATGCTACAGCATAAATATTAAATGAAATTAATAATCAACAAGGAAACGAATATACACAACAAAAAGATAAATTTAAATGAGAGCTTTAAGTTATACATTATTTAGAAGTTGAAACGATAACTTAAAGGTGTTATAGGCTGTTCACGGTAAAGTGAGCACTTTTGAGGCCCTAGTTACTTTTTTTCTTTAATCCATTTTTTATCCTTTAACATCCTTTTAGTAAGTATTTTCATTTAGGTAATAAACATCCTGCANTTACAGAGAGATGCTACAGCATAAATATTAAATGAAATTAATAATCAACAAGGAAACGAATATACACAACAAAAACAGAAATTTAAATGAGAGCTTTAAGTTATACATTATTTAGAAGTTAAAACGATAACTTAAAGGTATTATAGGCTGTTCACGGTAAAGTGAGCACTTTTGAGGCCCTAGTTACTTTTTTCTTTAATCCATTTTTTATCCTTTAACATCCTTTTAGTAAGTATTTTCATTTAGGTAATAAACATCCTGCATATATTCCCCAGCACTCGTAATTAAATGTTCAAAGCTGAAATAAAATATACTTACTGACTATCATTTTTAATGAGAGGGCTTTCAAAAGTGCTCACTTTACCGTGAATGGTATTTAGTAAAAGATACATTACTACAGTATTACACTCAGGAGCACTTGTTTATACCATAGGACGCTGTCTTGTTTAAACTGCTTTTCAAAATTCCAGGACCCGTTTTCAAAAGTTTCCTACATTAATAGATAGAAACATTTCGCGAGCTCAGTGACAGGCAAGGAAAACTTTACAGTCATGTTATTACCAGTAACTTAGTGATGTGTACTTTGGCTACTGCCACAGCGATAAATCATTATTAATAGTGAGCGCGTTGCATATAATTCAGTTATTTTCTTGTTACCGGTTTATTGCCAACTCAGAGTCTTCGGGCGGGTTTCAAGTAAACTGCGGTCTAACAGCATAAACAACCCACGCGTAAAATTTTTCCAAGTACAACATGTAGCTTATTTAATCCGCGAAGTTCACCTGTATCTATTAAAGAATATAAACGGATGTACAACGTTTATACGATGCTTTCAAGCGTTCCAATACAATTAACAGTGCCATTTTCCCCCACAAAATCGTTAACAAGTTGTTTTCACAAACACTTGTTCAAATGTTCACTCTTTCTCAATACGACGGTTGGATATCCAGATATTTTTCATTTTCATACGGTGGTGTGACAACACTTTAAACATTTGTACATTTATTGTTGCTTTTCTGATTGGACCAGGGTGTTTCTGGCATTTACTCATTGGCTGGCAATTTTCCGTATTCACTGAAATATTCCTTCTTGCTTCCGATTCCTATCTCCTTCCTTCCTCCCTCCCAACGCTTTTCCTACTAGTGCAGCACATGTCAATGCTTGCATTTACACACGGCGGAAAGAAACAATTTTTCTAAATACATAAACTAAGCAGGGCCGTCAAACGAGGTTACTTTACCGTGAATGGTCTGTGCATGTGTGAAGGTCGATATACAGCCTTCTAGATCGTACCGGCCAGTCTCTCCCATGGAAACGCTCCCTTACCAAGGCGAGGTCCCCGTAACACGAGAGAAAGCAGGAACTGGCGTTGCTATGCGTGATGGGAGGAGAGAAAAGGGGATAGGAGAAGTGTAGGAAGAGATGAAATTCTTCCGTCTCCCAACCCTGCACGCCACACCCAACCGCCCAAGTTAGGAACCTTCCCAATGATTCGATATCCAATTCGAACCCTCTTCGGATAAGAGGAGACATTTAAGGGCGTGTCCGGAACGTTCCGCATAATTTCCGCAATCTTCCTTGAGGACGTTCAAGTATTTGAATATTTTACTTTTTTCCAACGCGATATCCNGAGTGAGCGCGTTGCATAAAATTCAGTTATTTTCTTGTTACCGGTTCCGCATAATTTCCGCAATCTTCCTTGAGGACGTTCAAGTATTTGAATATTTTACTTTTTTCCAACGCGATATCCATAAAAATTTGACGAAAACAAAGAAGTTATGAAAGAGTAATTGTAACTTCTTTTAAACTTTAATATGAACACTGACTGCCATGTTTTATNCCATAAAAATTTGACGAAAACAAAGAAGTTATGAAAGAGTAATTGTAACTTCTTTTAAACTTTAATATGAACACTGACTGCCATGTTTTATCACACGAATTGCAAAACGTTATAAAAATATATTAATGTTTTACCAATGGTGTGTGGTGAAGTATTTCAAGGTTAGCTGGTGCTTGCTCAGTGCTGTACACACTCGGCGGACGCAGCAGGAACCAGTAACCAGAGTGGAGACGGGAGAAACTGAATGTATTGCGGCCACTCACGAGAGAGCGGCGAGGCACCTATTACACACATGCTGTGACGTCAACTGCACTAATACGTTTAAGTGGCCGATGTGTAAACCAGCAAACGATTTGGTATAGCTTAGAGCAAAACACAGCTTACCTTGCAAGAGTTCACCACACGCCGCTGCGTTTCAGGTTAGCTGAAATGGTTCTAGGCAACATAGGCATGCCATGAAGCATTTACGTTTGAATTAGCACGTAATATGAACATGGCTTCAAGATGTTACTATATTATCTTTCCCCACTTCCCCTGGTTCAAGCCTGACATATAACTGTCATAAGTTCAAAATTGGGTAGACTTAATACTCAGATAAAAGCTTAACTCTGTTTCCTGCTTTGACAGTTTTCTAGTAAATAACATAGCGTAAAATATTAAAAAAAAAAAAGTTTTGAAAAAAAAAAAACATTTTTATGAAACTAAATAACGACCGTATAATTTCTGGAATGTATTTGGTGACAGGCGAAAATACAAATAATAAAACACTTCTGCCCTTTCTGCAACCGGAGCACAGTTTTTCATACCCTGAAAAAACTGTTAGCTTCTTCCAAACTAGGCAAGATTAACCGTAGTTCCTCAACGTGGCAGCACAGTAGAGAACAAAGGACAAAGTTTCACTGAAAATCATCCCAATGCCAAACCCGCTTATTTTCTTTTCGGCACTGACGACTGCTAGTAACTTGCCAGGGTACTTCTGTGTAAAGTAGCCTGCAGCCCCTCACTCGTTAGACAAGAAGGCGAGCAGCCTGATAGTATGGAAATCTGAAACCCAGGCGTAACGCGTGCTGAGCAAATAAGGGTTTGCGGGAAGAATGTCAAACTAACTTTGTTATTAGAAGCGTGTTTGTTTTGAGTAAGAAAAACAGGTAACGTCTACTTTCACACCTTGTTCAAATACACTCCTGCCTTTGAAACATCATAAAATTTTCAGTTGCAGCCACTAAGGAAATAATATGCTATTAAAAAAGGTTATGACATTTCCACACATATCGATAGTTTATTCATGAAGAAGAAAGCATGAGATGTTCTTACCAAGGTGTTAAGTTAGTTAAAGGCGTAATTATTAAAAAATATAGTTGAATAAAGTACACAATTCTGAATGATCTCAGCTGAAAATACATTTCAAAGTAAAAGATTAAAATCGTTGTATTGATATGTTGTATACCGGTATCTTCCGTAATATCAATGTATAAATAGATACTTTTGTTTGTATATTGTTGCGAGCATAACGGAGCGAGCAGATAGGTGCCTGAGCTGAAGAGGTATGCGTGTTTTGAGAGACGTGGGTAAACAGAGCCACCGCACTGAGAAACGAGGACGATGCTGCGTATATAAGGCAAGGTATATAAGGCCTACTGCCGGGCCGCGGGAACCCGGATCAGGCGGTCAAACTGCACCAGCGCCTAGCGAGAGCTCTCGATCTAGTACCGTGTACAAGTCTACATACAGAATACAGTGGTAAGTGCTGAGTTCGTCGACTGTGTGAGTTGGGGTTTTATTAGGAGCTTAATTGCAAATCCTTCTGCATCATTGTCAGTCAGTCAGAATTATAGCTGAAAAAATTAATTGTGTACTGAACTTGGATTGCCTTTCACGAGATCATTGTAGAAACATTTTATTGTAAATTAAAGTGATAGCGTGACCTCAGCATTTTGAGACTTTCACACTTTCTGACTAACCCTTCAACGCAAAGCAGTGCTTCACCTTTACTTGTATTGTCTTAGGTTGAATGAACTAAGACGGTAACGATATGCATGGTTGTTTGTTCTTCATGTGAGTAATTCTGTACGGATATAAGTGAAACTTTGTTTTTTTTTTCTTTTTTTTCATGTATGTGTTCTTAAATATATGATTCTGTAAGAGTGATGAAAAAAAACTTCAAATATTTTTATTTTGTAAGACACGATATAAATCATGGAGACAATTCCTGTGTAATAACATGCGTTAGACTGAGAAATTTCGCACGATTTATGACTTCTACATTAAAAACTTACAATCAACTTCCGGTATCTTTTGATAATTAGTTATTGCCACAGTTAAAGTCAGTTTTCTCTTGTCTGAACTGTAAAAGATTTGTTTTATTTTTTATTATTTTTTTTTTGGTACATGTAACTTGGTTTTACAGGAAACGTCGAAATAAATTGTGGTCGAAAAACACAAGTAACATGAACAATTAAGTATCAGTATTAGTCTTTCACCAAACAAAGTCGCGTAGTTTGCCAGTCTCGGTGGCAGCTGATACTTGATTGCAGGGCGTATCGACTTGTCTCCTGGCTGGGAGAGCGTCCAATAAATCGTTCTTCCGTATCTGATACGATCTCTTGATTAACTGTGGTACTTCGCCTCGCTTCGTGTTGTGGTACATCACCAAAGTCATAGGCTTAAACAGCAAGCACCGTGGATGTACAGCTGCGAGCAAACAGCAGTCCGTCTTGCAACCAAGCACCAGTTAAAGGTGGCCTATCGAAACATGCGTGGCTGCACCGGCAACCATCCAAGATCATCAAACAACAGTCACATCTGTGAAATATCCCTGCTTACCGGGGGGCCACGGTGGTGTAGTGGTTAGACTTCTCGCCTCCCACCTAAGCAAACCGGGTTCAATTCCCGGCGGGGTCGNGCGTATCGAAACATGCGTGGCTGCACCGGCAACCATCCAAGATCATCAAACAACAGTCACATCTGTGAAATATCCCTGCTTACCGGGGGGCCACGGTGGTGTAGTGGTTAGACTTCTCGCCTCCCACCTAAGCAAACCGGGTTCAATTCCCGGCGGGGTCGCTCCCGGACCTTCGCATGTGGGAATCGTGCCGGACGATGACGCTGGTCGGTGGGGGGTTTTCTCAGGGGTCTCCCGTTTCCCCTGCCCTCTCATTCCGGTGCCGCTCCAAACCTCGCTTCACACTCATCGTCTCCCAAGACCTCGACGTTAAGAGCCGTCCGAATCTCTTCACTCACTTACTCACTGCCGGTTCCGACAAGACGGAAGAAAGGAGCGGACACTGAAGATACTCGGTGGGAGGGCAGCGTAACACAACACTTCCCACAAAGAGTGAGGACGCCGAGCCCCGTATAAACTTGGGGAAAATACAGCCTCTCCCCCCTCCCAACGTCTTGCAATAATATGGCGGGTATCGTATCGTGCTCCGCCCCGGCCGCGCCCCATGTCAGGATCCCGAGTGAAAAGTTTCTTCGACAGGCTGGCGATCGATGGCAGCATTCCTCCTTCCATCCCTTCCCTAACTCCTTACACCTCTCAAAGCTCCACGAGTGCTGTTCGAGTAAACCAAATATTTTCCCGTCATCTCCTTCGTCAGCGTCCTCGGCCCTAGTCGCCAAGGCGTCCCGCTCACGTGGCGACGCGACGGTTTCAACCAGACCCTCCGCACGGACTCGAAAATTTCAGCACCGAGTCAGTTGTCACGTGCCTGTTCTTGGTTTCTAGGTTGCAGTCGCGTGACTGTCGTATTTCGTCCCGACGTTTTGGAAGACATTGCAGCCTCCGTGTCCAGGGCAAAGCAGCAGCCAGTGACTGTTATCCGTTCAAGAAGGTACAGTCCATTCACGTTTACTTCGAACTTTCCTGAAGCCCTGTTAAAAATCTACTTCCATGATGTTCCTCCGCCTCATGCAAACGAAGATTAACCAAGTCTAGAAATTCACACCACAGGAACAACGCACCGCATTCGAGCGCACTCAGTGTAATAATATTTTTCATAATAACTATTTATTACTAGGCATTACCAACTCACCTATTTTCTCCATGTTTTTTCTTATCATATTGATAATAAATTAAATATTATAATATATTAATAAAATTAAATTAAAATTTCAATTTAATAAAAAAATAAGCATTTTTTGTTAACACAAGTATAGAAAGCTTGTCATACATAACGTATTTAGGAAACAAGCAAGCACGTCATATATGGAGAGATTTTCAAACGTTTGATAAAAAAAAGGTGTGAAGAAACCGCGAATAGACTATAAAAGCCTTTGCTGTTACTACTTTGCCCTGAATATGGAGGCTGCAGTATCTTCCGAAAGGACGGAACGAAATACGACAGTGACGCGGCCAAGAAGCCAAGAACATGCAGACGACGGGGGCGCGAAATACTGCGAGTTTTAAGAACAGCTGTCACATGGTTCGAAGCATGCTGTACTTAGGATATCCCGCCGCTTTGAACGTCTGTGCATAAACGTGTAACGTTAAACCTCAAGTTAATTTTTTTCTGCATTAACATATTCTTTTATATTATTTAATGACGATTTATCATTCTATTAGGAAATAGTGCTCATGCAAAATAATATTTAATTGAGTGCGCACAAATGCGGTGCGTCGTCCCTTTGGTGTAATTTTCTAATCTTTAGCTGAGCTTTGTTGGCATGAGGAGAAGGAATAGCCTTAAAGTAGAACCACCTCCCCCCCCCCCACCGTCACACACACATACACTCACAACCTCTCTTTCTTTTACCTTCAAGAAAAGCAAAATTATCCATCAAGTTTTTTCTCAGCAAATGTAATTAAAACAATCTTGGTAAAATTATTTTTCAGAATATACAATAATAATATTTATAATTTATAGCACATTACATAATTTTGATAGGCAAATAATTCTCAATGATTTTATTAAAAAGTTAACTGGAACGAAGATGGTAACTACTTGGAAGAAGCCATGCACGGCGCAACGATTTCGGTATCAAACAGCGTAACCAAAAACGTCGTGTTTAAAAAACACCCTGCAAAATGTGTTGTGCTGATCGTGAAATAATATCCACTCTATACAGTAGGCCTACAATATTTAGTCACCGTANCCCTGCAAAATGTGTTGTGCTGATCGTGAAATAATATCCACTCTATACAGTAGGCCTACAATATTTAGTCACCGTAAAACATATTATGGAATAAATGTAAGTCAATTGTTCCCTAATTTTCTGTAAAACATTGGGAATAAAATTTTGCCACTCTCTACGTCTGCCCGACGTCATCTATCTTCGTAAGAATCCACTTAACTTGGATTAGATTCTGTCATTTAAGTTGGGATTTGTTTATTGGCTTTGTATCATCCATGATGTGTTAAGCCCATTCAGAAATGCATGAGTGTTTTTAAGTTTATTCTAGTCCAAAATAATTCTACATAGTTTTTTTGGGTTGCTACTTAATGTATAATCTCAGATTTTCAATTTGACTTTAATATTTATATTTAGCCGTTATTTATCGTCAGACAAAGAACAGTGATTTATCCTCCTCTCGATACTACTGCTACAGCCTATTCGTCGCGGTATCTTCGCACTTTTTGAATCAAACCTTAGAAATATCATCGCATGTACAGTATGATGTGTTTTTTTCCTAAATATATCGTACATCACAAGTGCTTTATACATCCAATATCATAAAAGCATCTTATTATTTGTTAAATTAGATTTTCCTTTTTTTATCTGTATACTTTAATATTTCATTTAAAATAAATATGAATAAAAACAAGAGTGAAAATAGATGTGATGGTAATGTTTATTAAGAAATATAATTCTCATGCAAATATTAATTGAGTTCGCAAAGATGTGGTGCTCTTTTTCCCTTTGTTTTAATTTTATCGACTCAATTAAGCTTTGTTCGTATGAGGCGGAGAAATACTTTGAAAATAGAACATAAGAAGGTCTTGAGAAAAGTTGGAAGTAACCATGAATTGACCGTATAGCTATATAGTATTTTCTAAATTAACCTTTGAAAATAATTGCTGCGGATTGCGTTCCGTCATGTTGCTTGTCAGTGACGCCATTTTGCTGGCATGTGCGGATGGAGTTCACGGAATAAGTTGCTGTTCCACTTCCGTATTGTTGANGTCAGTGACGCCATTTTGCTGGCATGTGCGGATGGAGTTCACGGAATAAGTTGCTGTTTCACTTCCGTATTGTTGAGAACCCTGTGGCCAAGTCGAAAGGGTAAATGAATTCTGACTGTGGTGGCAGCCATTTTACAGGTTACCTCTGCTCGATTATGTAGGATCTACGAAGTTCTGGGACGGTGCCTTTTCCTTTTGGTAGCGTATCTGCTTGTAAATGCAAAAATGGCTTGGCTGCACTACCTCACGATGAAATTCAGGTGAGGTCCCAGTAAACAAACATGCCCGTGCCACGGCCCTTCCCTGAGATTAAGACTTCGCGTGCGTCGTGCGCATTAACCCTTCCATAAAGGGGGAAACAAAGGGAAGCATTCGACCGGAAAGGCAAGTCACGTACTCGATACGTCACGGCGACGTTCCATTTCCGCCCTAGCCGCGCGGCCGAACAGACTTGGGAATATTTCATCACTGAAGGCTTCTCAGTCGTCTTGTACAGCGCGCCCGCTCGTTTGCGTCACATTCGATAATTACGTCCCANTTCATCACTGAAGGCTTCTCAGTCGTCTTGTACAGCGCGCCCGCTCGTTTGCGTCACATTCGATAATTACGTCCCAAAGTCTGAAGACGAGGTATAGGCTATTCACGGTAAAGTGAACACTTTGATTGAAAGACCTCTCATTTGGAATAATAGTAAGTAAATGTATTTTATTTTAGCCCTGGGCATTAACTTCCGAGTGCGGTGGAATATACAGACTCTGTTTATTACTTACATGGCAATTTTTATTTCAGAAATATGGATAAAGGATAAAAATGGCTGAAAGGAAAAAGTAACGGGCCTCAAAAGTGCTCACTTTAGCGTTAACAGCCTATAAACTGATTTACTTCTGTACATGCCATCAACAATAGCTCAAGAACTGCCAAAAGATTTGTCGAATTTGCACAATAATGTGATGTTTGTTAACAATTGTTTTTCGCCTCAAACACGTGCTTTCACAAAAGAAATATTGAATAATTTCATTTCATGGTATTTGCGACACAACTTGGGTAATACTTTACTTTGCGATACAAAATAACTTTGCTTGATTTATTTCACATCGAGATACGCTGCTTTTTAATCACCGGTGCTTATTTATTAAGCAACCATCTAAATAACTGATTTTTCACAGTTTCAATTAGCGAATTTGTTTTAGCTGAAGTGATAAGTGGTTTTTTTTTACAGATTTCGGATGGAGTAGATTCAACTGGTCAAACAGCAAAAATTCTGAGTGAATAAGATGCAACCAAGCCAAGTGTGAGAAGATCTTGGCGTATATACTACACACTTGCGTACGATTCGATACTGAAGATATAAAATGCACGATAACTAAGACTGGTGGCTTCAGTTTTCTCTTGCCCGTATATTGCACATTATTCGATCTTTCTTTTGAAACTGAACACTTATTGGCTCAGGGTTTCCCATGTAGGAAGTATAAAAATAAGTTTTGGTCGAATCGTAGAGGCAGCAAGCATGAATCAGTTTTTGAACCCAGCTACTCGCCGAATGAAATCCTGAATTTTCCTTAATGTAAAAATAATACCTCACTTATTAAAATATTTGGCAGAACAGACACTTCAGAACGTAATAGTAGCTACGTAGAGNATGTAAAAATAATACCTCACTTATTAAAATATTTGGCAGAACAGACACTTCAGAACGTAATAGTAGCTACGTAGAGAAACCAATGAGAAGAACTTATATGCTGAACTGCAATAGCAACAGGTCATCACAGAATACGGTTTGCCAAAGCGGCCAGTAGCGTTGGCCACAGCAAAAGTTACTTATTACGTCGGTGTTGGTCCCACACTCCGCGCAAAACACGGCATGATTGTGCATGACAAATTCAACCCCTTCGTAAATTGATATCCAGAATGAATTGGTTCGTTACAGCAATCTGCATGAGGAGTAAAATAATGGTATGTGCTGTGCACGGTCATAAACGAAAACGCGTTAAAGTTATATCAATAAAGACTGATAGCATGCGGCAATTATTATAGTTGATCGCTGCTCATGTGATAAAACAACCCAAACACTTGCCTCACGGGTCCCAACTTGAATGTTAGTTTTAAATATTGATGAATACTTCTTAGGTCTAAACCTGTTCCTGTCACAACTATTACAATGAATATAAACATTTAATTTAAGTGTTTGCGTAATTAAATTTTGAATTCAGGAATTGCAATATTTTTCATGATTTGATGAGAAAATCGATTTTTGAGAGCTTTCCATTAAAACACTGTTTAGCTTTAAAAATATATACATTTTACCTAAAATTTTAAATTATAAATATTTATAATCTGTAAAATATTTAATTTTGTTTTTATAAATACGGTTTTACTTAATTTTGGGGAATCTTTTAATAGAAAGCGCGTAGCTATTAAAGTATCTCCCTCTTCCAGAGGTTGGAAGCTAATGGTCTTGTTCCGAGGTGGAAGGAATAATTCACGGAAGGCCTGGCTCTGAGCAACGCAGTCGTCAAGGGTGACCATTCTGAATAGTTTACATTACTGAAGTCCGTGCCCAGGCCAGCGGAGTAGCTGTAGCCTAGGTACATTCGCCTGCAAGAGAGGGACCGAAGGTTTTTGCAGGATCTCTGTGTACCTCACTCGAGCCAACATTTAAAAGCATTTGATACCAAAAAAATGGTTATTTTAAAATTTTACCAAATATTTTTCAGCTTGTCCAAATTGTATGTAATGACATTTTCCTCAAATAAAAATTTTATACTGTATATTTTTTAAACAATTTGATATCAAAGCCTATTTTTTCCTGTGTTGCTGCAGCCATAATAGTAAATACTTACTAAGTTATAAAAATGAAACAAATAACAATGTAAACTAAGCCCGTGGGCTACCGCTTGACAGACGTATACGTAATCACCAAATAACAGTTCAAGCATTTTTTTATGTTTAAAAATATGCAAAAAAATTTATATTAAACATATTTTTTCATATATATGATCTGTTATTTGTTGATTACGTATGTGTCACGCGATATCTCAAAGCATTAGATTACTTTGCAAATTTTTCATTTGTACAACTTAGTGTTTGATACTATGGCTGCAGAAAAACAGGAAAATTTTCAATTTGACGTGAAATTATTCAAAAATATAAAGTGTAATTTTTTTATTCGAGGAAAATGGCCTTACATACAATGTGTACAAATAGAACGTTTGGTAAAAAAAATTAAATTATTAATTTTTCTGTATGCGATACTTAACCCATCGAGGCCTATGCGCGATTGTACATAGCTCGGGCTGCACTAGTGAGAAACAACAATTGTTTACTCCTGAAAACGAAATACGCACAAAATAATTTGAATTATTTTACTTACATAGTAAAAGATCCTACTATTGCAATGCAAATCATAATAATTTCACTATTAATTGGTTTTGCGTTCTTCTGAACACAATGATTATCTATAAAAGTAAAAACGAAAATCACTAAAATATTTTGTGCCAACATATTTTTAAAAATAATTCAGCGTATTTCTCTATTTATGATTTCATGATGAAATTTTGACGCAGTTCGAATGTTTGCATACGAATCATGTACGTTTAGTATTATAAAACCAAAATTCTCATTGTCTCACCTAAATAAGTAGATATTTAGTTTTTTTTTATTATTTTCTGTCACAGCAAGAAGACATTTTGCTTATAACCAGGCAGCACGTGATTTAATCGTTGTATTCGTTTCCAGTTGTGTTACTGACTTCTGGGTCCTCCAAGCATAGTATCCTAATTGAAGGAGTATCAGATACGTAAGATTGTATTCTTCTTGGCTTTTCACCAAATAAATCAGCAAAAATTTTCTTCCCAGCGTAAACAGAAACCTGCAAGTCTTGAAATTATATTATATTTTAAAGAGAGAATTAACGGTTTTATATTATATTCACAGTTTCTTCACACTTTTTGAATCAAACCTTTGAAAACATCTCATGCATGACGTGTTTTGCTGTTTCCTAAATATGTCATGTATCTTAAGATTTTTATACTTGTGTTAACATAAAATTACCTTATTTTTGGTTGAACTTTCACTTATATTTTATCTATGACAGTATTTCATTTATAACTAATATGAATAAAAGCAGAGAGATAATAGGTGTGTTGGTAATACCTGGAAAGAAATAGTTCTTATGAAAAATATCATTACACAGAGTGCGCACGAATGCGGTGCCTTGGCACTCTGGTGTGATTTGCTAAGCTTGCTTTGCATGAAGCGGAGGAATATTCTGTAAGTAAAACTTACTCAAGGCTTAAGAAAGGTTGAAAGTAACCGTGAACGTAATACATTTGTATATTGTAGCCATTATCACTAATAATTTTCCGCTTCCGCCCGTACGAATAGATTTTGCATTTTTTGAACTAGGTTGTACTTAATTCGCTGTTGGTAACTGTTTACTACCGGTCCCAAGTACTCTTGGAAGTGTCAGCGAAACTGTGGCCAATGACCACTAATTAACAATAAACGGATAAATTATTAAAGTCTGTTCTACCGCCTCACGAACTTTCCATATATAAAAAAAGGGTACGGTGAATCATCTTTGTTTTACGATACATGGTTATAGTATCGAACTATTAAAGCGCATTTTCAAGCTTTTTCTTTGTTCCGGTGAGCAAGGATCGTACGATGGGAAATGTGCCTTTCGAAAAGTATTGTGCGGCTGAATGAAACTATTTTCTACCAAAAAAAAAAAATTCGGAACTGACTACGATTCATACCCTGGAATACGAGACATTAAAAACAATTTGTCGGTGTATGCTTAGTGATTCATGTGTGGGCAAAAGAAACGAGCTCTTTGCGGACGCATGTACACGTTCTGCATTTAAGCTGCTGGAAGAGATGGTTAGTCTGGTCTCCAAAAACACCCATCGCCGATTGAGTACTCACAAACAAACGGTGACTCTACAATATTTCCAAAACGTGTTGATGTTCGTGCATCGCCATCAGTACGACAAACGAACTTATCTGTGCAAGAGTTAAGCTAGGTTTACAATATAAAAAATATGCGTTAAGAATTATGCAGTAAGCACTGATCTATTATACGGAAATGCGACTTCCAATTAATGATTTAATTCTCAATTCCAGCCAATGGAAGCAGGCGACAAACCTGTCGTGTTTACTTTTGTTCCTAGCCTAATCTCGTATATCAAAACCACAGTTAAGCAGATCATACTTCAAAGCCGACATTTTCTAGCAGAGAAGCTTGTTTTTGTGAACAAATACAATCGTAAACATGTGCACACACACACGCCTTTTAATATTATTTTTACCTAAATTACTATTAATAACCGCCTACCGTCAACAACACAGACTGTTCTAGTCTGACTGGTACGGACANCTTTTAATATTATTTTTACCTAAATTACTATTAATAACCGCCTACCGTCAACAACACAGACTGTTCTAGTCTGACTGGTACGGACACCCGATTTTCACGAAAAAAAATAATTCCTGTCAAGCTGTGTTTCAAAGCACTTTAACTCAGATACACCTCAGCGATTGGATGGTTTCAACNAAAAAAATAATTCCTGTCAAGCTGTGTTTCAAAGCACTTTAACTCAGATACACCTCAGCGATTGGATGGTTTCAACTGCTGCGCGTGCTAGGTGCCTGCCAGCGAATCACAGACGTTCAGTATCGGAGTAACCTAGTTCTCATTGGGCCAGTAAGCACCATACTGTCATCCGACAAAGGCAAGTGGCCAATGACGCAATGGAAACTGCAGGCGTGCAAGTAGGAGATTTAAATCTAGCCACGGTGGAGTTCTTTTCGCGAAAATCAGGCGTCCCTACTGATTGGTCGCCTCACAAGTTTTACGTAGGATATAAAATATACATAACTATTTCTTTTTAACGCTTGAGGAAATCCCAACAACGCACACGACCTGCTAAGTTCCATTGAGAACCAATACATAAGATAACACATTATTAGATATAATGAAAAATAGCGAAAAAATTTCGACCCAACATATATTCTATAACATTCTAACCAGTTTATTCTGTCATGATTAGATGAACAAAGTTAAGTTGTTTGCAGACTCGGTTAAGTTGTTTGCAGACCAATCACAAACGTTCTGATTTAATGTATCATAATCGTAATTGGCCTAGTGAAATGGGCCTATTATCTGTATGCATGCATGACAGCCAATAAGGAAAGAAAACTGTCGGAGAAGTGTACAGTACGTTTAATCCTAGCAAACAGTCAACTTTTCCCGTGATAAACTATCATCTCTACACATTTTCATTTCTTTTACACACGAAATATCGCATAATTTAACGCTTAATTTTTATATTGCAAAAACCAGCTTTACACGTGCGCACGTACAGCAATTGAACGGCTTATTGAAGTCCAGCGGAGCGCCAAAGTCAAAAGCAAAACTGTAAGTGGTTGTTCGTAGGCTACTGCGGGCGTGATGGGCCATATCTGCCCTCTTCATCAGACCCACGCAGCAGTAGTGCTTTGTCCGCTGCTGGCCGGCGCGGGGCGCGCAGAGTATTTCTCCCCTTACCCGCTGCTGGCTGGAACTTTGACCTGGATGGCATGCCCGTCCCTCGGAGAATCTTCGTCGCCGCCCCGCACGTCGATCCGTGGGTCAAACGGCGCAAAGCGCTTGACGTGCCTAGATTGGCAACCGGAGCGGCGAGCCACTCTATCCACTACCCAGCTGCGATCCTGGCCGAATACCGCAGAGCGTTTCCGTGGTAACCAAGTTGTTACTGTGTTCTGAGGACACGGGACTATTGTTTTAGTAAAAACCGAGCGAGGTGGCGCATTCGTAACCCTTCGGACTCGAGTATTCGGGAGGACCTGGGTTCGAACCAGCATCCGGCCATACTGATTTCTATTTTCAATGGTTTCCTGAAATCACTCCGGGCGAGTGCTAGTATGGTTCCTTATGAAAGGGTCATGGCCATTCCTTCCACGTTTAAGCTTCTGTGAGCAACTTGCTCTGTCTCTAATCGCCTCGCCATCGATTAGACGTTCATCCCTACCTGTCTACCTACATATAGGTTGTTCATGGCAAGCTGAGCACTTTGAATATTATTCCACCATATGTGAGATTAACTTTGCCATAGCCTGATCACTTTATTCGTGTGTTGGTAAAGGAAAACCGTGAATTTATTACAAAAGTAAATAGTTTACAAATTTGCTAATTCTAATACTTAAATGCATTAACAATGACAGAAATAAAAATTAATAATATCTGTATTTGCACACTTTAACGTAACACATTTAAATTCAACGTTAAAACATGGAAATACTTCCCCTCCGTCGTTACCAATTTTGCTTGGCACATGCCACTCAGTGTGCTCGTTAAAGTATGTATACGCATTGTTATGAGTCTTGCCTGCCCATAAACAATTAGGATATTGAGGGATAGAATAAGGTATAAGAGGTATTAGGATAAGCTCGGAGTAAGAGGACTTATAGAAAGAGTTAATAGATTATTTACTTTCGTTCTCCAACAGTTATAAATTGTTACATAGATAATTGAGACAAGAGTCCAACGAGAGAGAGAGAGAGAGAGAGTGGAAAAGGAAGGTAATTAGGTTAGAGAGAACATGATAAGAAGGAGCTCACCCGTGTCGTACACCCAGGCCTCGTTGCCCCGATGTTGGACGTTACAGCTCCAGGACCCGCAGCTGACCAGCCTGATGACACTCGCAGACTATGTCGCTCACAGTCCTCGTACCCCGTCCACTCTTCGTACCTCTCCTCGTGTGTGTTGACGTAATTCGTTCTGATTCGCTTCCGTTGTGCGCCGGAGACGGAGTGTCCTCGTAGTTTGTTCTAATTACCCTGGAATGAATGCCCTTAGGTTAGATGGACCCACATTTTCTGTGTCTCTTTGCGCAATTCCCCGATGGTTGCTGAATTCGATTTCCGCCCGATGTTATGCTTTACAAACTCGTCTGTGGCCTCATTCCCGGCTTTTGCTTAGACAGGTGTTGCACAACGGGGCCATTCGTAACAGCAGGTAGGAGCAGTGACTTTTTCAAAGGTTAATTTCAAAAGTACTCACTTTACCGCGAACAGCCTTTACCTATGTACATTATTTTCGTTAAGTCATGGGTATAGAATCGGAGATAACGCGGATTTATTCGGCAACCAGTTGAACCCCACAATTATTTGTGCACTGGAGCTGTCGTTCGAGTTTAATGCCAGGCCAGGTTGCACAATATACGGTCCATGTGTTTCTCGCAGGTTCATTATTGGTCAAAAGTCGTCTGGAGCGTGTCTTATAACCTGTGGCCCAGTAGAAGCAGATATTAAAATGTACATGGGGTTGATGTTTAACTAGCCCTCAAAGATTTCGCTAAATTTCTGGGGCTCTATAAGAAAGCAATCATTATAGGGATAGGAACATATCACAGCTTCAGTGAAATTTAAGTCACAGTGTCTTATGCATTACCGCATTAGACGTTTGCTTGCAGTCTGCCGCTACGGTGGATGGCATGTTTTATCACTGTTGAGCTGATAGCGAAGGATTTAGTCCGTATTCCTTATGTGAGATCTTTTTTACCTTCGGGTAGTCCAGGGAGCCACTTAAAACTATGATCCAATCGCAAAATTAGCTCAAGCGCACGACTACTGAAGAGTGTTTAGTTAAACTGAGGATAAAATTCATTTACACTGTTGTCACTAAACGTTAAATTAACACTGTGTAAATTCTGTCTACAGAAGATGTTTGTATTCGATATTCCGAAGGTGGCCGAAGAAGGAATGATCGCAAAATATGGAGATGGGTAGTCAGACTTCTTTATGTGTCCTTGTTCGCGTGTTAAAATTGTTTATACATTATAATTTTAATTATGAAAGAGACATATTTATGGTGTTTTAATAGGTACATAACCTTAATAAGAAGCATGGTTTAAATGTAACTTACGAATGTATACAACTTTCTTCTGTACTATAATTAAATTTGGTTATCACGAATACATTGATTCTATCTCGCGCACATTAAATATTGCTTATCCGAAAATTGCTAATGAATAGAAACCAGAAAATTATCTTCCACAGTGGAAGTTTCATTATGCACACAAAATGCTTGTTTGTTTATGGTCAACCAAATGCGTGTTTGCTCTAACGATGTATTTAGTCAGCTCAAAAAAAATTTGAAGAAAAAAATGTAATTCTCTGAACATGTAGCAAAACTTACGCTTGATATGAGCAAACTCTGTCTGGTCAACAAAATCTGCCTGAAAACTAAATATTTGGTTGTATCAAGTGTATATATGTTTGTTTGGCCATACTCAAACAAATACATTGTTGGCTGAAACAAAACTCTTTTTCAGTGGACGTAGCACGCGCAGCTTGAATAGAGACTATAATTAGCCGTGACGCGGGTAAACAATCGCAGGATCATTTTACGCGCAAGCACACACACGTCGCATGCTGTCGGGAAAAGCCAAATCGATGATGCGAGAGAGCGTCAAATTCGCGCTGGCGACAAGTGCATGGCCCTGGTAAATTGCACTCCTGACGCCAGCCAACCCGCACGCAGTTCAAGTCACGTGAGTGCAATGGCCGCCCAGGGATGACGCGCGCTCGTTTCCTAGGCTCTTCGCGGTCAGCTGAGCACTGTTCTAAGCCCTACTTACAATCTACTTCCATGAGCGTTGTGTATATAGTCCACTCACGGTTACTTACAACATTTCTGAAGTCCTGCTCAAGTTCTACTTCCAGAATATTCGTCCGCCTCATGCAAACAAAGTCTAGAAGTTACACCAAAGCGCGTCGCATTCGTGCGCAATCGGTGTAGTAATATTCTGCAAAAGATTAATTTCTTACTAGCCATTACTAACACTCCTATTTTCTCCCTGTTGGTATTCATTTTAATTATTAGTGATATATTATAATTTATAGATAAAATATAGGTAAAAGTACAATTTAACCAAAAATAAAGTACTTTTATGTTAAAACAAGTATGAAAATCTTGTGATACGTGGCATATTTATCAAAGAACCAAGCCCGTCATACATGGTGTGATTTTTCAAATTATTGATTTAAAAAGTTTTAAAAAACCATGAATAGACCATACTTCCACCATTGGTGAAAAAAATCTTGCCATTACTCTGATCACTTTATTCATGCGTCAGTCAAGAGAAACTGTGAAATTATTACAAAACTGAATATTTTATAAGTTGGCTCATTGTTACCTTTATATACATACAAAACATAGTGCAAAATAAATAATTTCCGTATTTCCAAATATTTAACAGTCTCTTTGAATTCAATGTTAAAACATGGAACTACTTTCCCTCCATCGTTATCAACTTTACTAGACCCATGCCAGTCAGCGTACCTATTCAAATATACGCAGGCAGGGGCAGTGACAATTTTCAAAGATTGATTTTGAAAGTGCTCAGTTAACCGTGAAAAGCCTATACTAGTGCGCATGCGCTTGTGAAACTAGTTACTTATTCACCTACCATCGTATGTTAGTTTGGGGTGATCAGGGACATAAGGGTGAGTATAAAAGAATACCCCAACTTTAAAGGTAATTTAAATCAAAACAAAGCAACCTACAACCTTGGATGACCAATCAAATGAACCGTGGAACTGTGAAGTTTGTTTACCATATCTTCATAAATGTTCAATGTGACCACCACGAGCGGCCCGAACGACATCTACGCGATAATCAAACTCGTTCCACACTCATGTCAGCATGTCCGGTGTTACGGTTTGGATAGCGTCCGTAATTCTCGTTTTGAGGTCGTCAATGTTAGCCGATAATGGTGGACGAAACGCTTCATCCTTTATGTACCCCCATAGAAAAAAACGCACGGTGTAATATACGGGCTTATTGCGGGCCAGTGATGAAGAGCCTGGTCACCAGCTGCTCCTCAACCAATCCAGCGTTGCGGCAAAGTCTCGTTCAGGTATCCGTGAACAGCAAGGTGCCAATGGGGTGGCTCACCATCCTGCTGGTAAATGAGTCCCCCACCGCCTCTTCTAACTGTGGCAACAACCACTCTGTAAGTATGTCATAATAAGGGATTCCATCCAGTAACAGCGGGCTCGTGAAAAAAGAAAGGGCTGAAAACAGTGTCTTTGGATACAGCGCAAAACACGTTCACTTTGAGGGAAGCGCGCTCGTGTTCGGTGGTTTCATGTGGAGCCTCTTAACTCCATATCCGCACGTTGTGCCGGTTCACCTTGCCATTTGTATGGAACGTCGCTTCATCGCTGAAAGCCAGGTTAGACATGATAGCATCGCCTATCTCGTTCTGGGCAAGAACGAACACGCAGAAATCACGTCTCAGTTATTCATCCCATTCGGTAAGACCCTTTACTAGCTGTAACCGGTATGGTTTGTACATAAATCACTTTCGCAACACGGTCAATGCCATCGATTGAGGGATTTGCATTTCCCGGCTAGCTTGTCGAGTAGATTTTCTCGGACAACGAACGCTTCTTGAATCAGATGTACATTCTCTTCGGAGACACGCGGCCGTCCGGAACTTTTGCCTTTGCAAAGGCATCCTGTGTCACGGAACTGACGAAACAAACGTACGATACTCCACCTATCGGAAGGACGGCGTCCGTATATGCCATGGAATTCACGTTGAACAGTCGTAACCGATTCACATTTAGCAAACTGAATAACACAGAACGCCTTCTGTTGTTCCGTCGCCATCGTGATGCGGACTTACACACGCTCATAGTGCGACGACAGACGCTCCCAGTGTCATCTCTCGGCATATAAAGGAAACATCAGACCGTCCCTTTCACATTGACGTGTCGAATGCGAGCTCGCTTACCCCTCACCACCTCAAACAGAGAGTTACAAACGTCATCCAAACCGTAACACCGGTCATGCTGACAAGAGCGTGGAACGAGTTTGATTGTCGCGTAGATGTCGTTCGGGTCGCTCATGGTGGTCACATTGAACATTTATGAATGTATGGTAAACAAACTTCATGGTTCCGAGGTTCATTTGATTGGTCAATCAAGGTTGTAGGTGGTTTCGTCTTGATATTATAGATCTTCAAAGTTTGGGGTATTACATTTTCAAATCGTGTAGTATAGTTAATCTGAATTTCTCTTTAAATTCAAAGTATTTGACTACAGGAAACTTGTTTCTTGGCAAGTACCTGTACGTCAGTCTTAAACTTGCAACACTGTCTTCGTAATTCAATGTTACGTAGAGTTTCATTACCCCAAAAAAAGATGTACCAGAATTAAAGCTCAAAAAACACATATTTTCACTACAGATACAATTGTAAACAGTGTCTACCTAGAGATTTGTAGAAAATACATAAAAATTGCGGAGTTTTCTGTAACACAACTTACTAGTTTGTTAAGTTTGTGTTACAGAACATGTTTACAAGAATAAAATTTCACTTTAGTTACAAGCCTCACTCTAGTAGCTACAAATATGCTCATGTTACAGAAAATTTCAGGTTTACAATTTTACTTACAACTTTTGGGACTTGTAGTATTTATGCTTTAAGCACCGGATTGTCAGAACCAAAACAATGGGACATTTAGATTTTCTCCTTACTTTAAAATCATATTTTAACAAGCTATTTTCTGATTGGATTATAGAACTGAAAATTATTATAGAATTTCAGCATCATCTTTAATATTTTTGATTTATATTAGGAAATTATTTATTTCAATATGTTGGTCTCGAGTGTATTGCAAGAGTTTAAGCGTTGACATATTTGTCTTATAATAATAACTCTCAGAAATAAGACAGGATCACAAAACTGCTAACTGCGTCACAGTGTATCATTATTATCATTCTGATATTTATGGGAATGAATCATTTCCTCCAAAAGTTTATGATCTTTAGTGATGGCCTCATGAAATTCTACGCATGAAATGGAAATAAGGTATGCTTTAGTCACTATCATTGCCTACAGAGCCATGGTGATTAAACTGTTCTTTTCATCAACCCACAAAGGATTTATCAGTGAAAAAATACCTTCCACAGTTACCCAACAACCAGCACTATGTTTATGAATCTGTTCGGTCACGCTTCGAATAAAAACAAACAACGAACAAAATGAGACTAATATGAATAGACAGACAATTGAACGTCTCGTGGAAGTTTCACAGGGACAACAGGACGACCGTAATTATTTTATTGTTAGGGAAATTTCTGAAATACAGACCAGTGGAATGGTTAGCTTAAATGCAAAAACACTTATTCAACCAGCGTTACAAGTTGTTGTTTAGGTTATATTTACTTAGTTTAAACTGTAAAATGCACGTACTCGCCCACTTTTGTAGGTTAGTTTAGAGGTCCTGTTAAGTTATAATGCTATACTGAAAACTAATGGGTAGACCCCGAGTATTTCGCAAATTCATTCAGCGGTGAGATATACTTCAAAGANAAGAGCCTGGTCACCAGCTGCTCCTCAACCAATCCAGCGTTGCGGCAACGTCTCGTTCAGGTATCCGTGAACAGCAAGGTGCCAATGGGGTGGCTCACCATCCTGCTGGTAAATGAGTCCCCCACCGCCTCTTCTAACTGTGGCAACAACCACTCTGTTAGTATGTCCTAATAAGGGATTCCATCCAGTAACAATGGGCTCGTGAAAAAAGAAAGGGCTGAAAACAGTGTCTTTGGATACAGCGCAAAGCACGTTCACTTTGGGGGAAGCGCACTCGTGTTCGGTGGTTTCATGTGGAGCCTCTTAACTCCATATCCGCACGTTGTGCCGGTTCATCTTGCCATTTGTATGGAACGTCGCTTCATCGCTGAAAGCCAGGTTAGACATGATATCATCGCCTATCTCGTTCTGGGCAAGAACGAACACGCAGAAATCACGTCTCAGTTATTCATCCCATTCGGTAAGACCCTTTACTAGCTGTAACCGGTATGGTTTGTACATAAATCACTTTCACAACACGGTCAATGCCATCGATTGAGGGATTTGCATTTCCCGGCTAGCTTGTCGAGTAGATTTTCTCGGACAACGAACGCTTCTTGAATCAGTTGTACATTCTCTTCGGACACACGCGGCCGTCCGGAACTTTTGCCTTTGCAAAGGCATCCTGTGTCACGGAACTGACAAAACCAACGTACGATACTCCACCTATCGGAAGGACGGCGTCCGTATATGCCATGGAATTCACGTTGAACAGTCGTAACCGATTCACATTTAGCAAACTGAATAACACAGAACGCCTTCTGTTGTTCCGTCGCCATCGTGATGCGGACTTACACACGCTCATAGTGCGACGACAGACGCTCCCAGTGTCATCTCTCGGCATATAAAGGAAACATCAGACCGTCCCTTTCACATTGACGTGTCGAATGCGAGCTCGCTTACCCCTCACCACCTCAAACAGAGAGTTACAAACGTCATCCAAACCGTAACACCGGANTGTCGAATGCGAGCTCGCTTACCCCTCACCACCTCAAACAGAGAGTTACAAACGTCATCCAAACCGTAACACCGGACATGCTGACAAGAGCGTGGAACGAGTTTGATTGTCGCGTAGATGTAGTTCGGGTCGCTCATGGTGGTCACATTGAACATTTATGAATGTATGGTAAACAAACTTCATGGTTCCGAGGTTCATTTGATTGGTCAATCAAGGTTGTAGGTGGTTTCGTCTTGATATTATAGATCTTCAAAGTTTGGGGTATTACATTTTCAAATCGTGTAGTATAGTTAATCTGAATTTCTCTTTAAATTCAAAGTATTTGACTACAGGAAACTTGTTTCTTGGCAAGTACCTGTACGTCAGTCTTAAACTTGCAACACTGTCTTCGTAATTCAATGTTACGTAGAGTTTCATTACCCCAAAAAAAGATGTACCAGAATTAAAGCTCAAAAAACACATATTTTCACTACAGATACACTTGTAAACAGTGTCTACCTAGAGATTTGTAGAAAATACATAAAAATTGCGGAGTTTTCTGTAACACAACTTACTAGTTTGTTAAGTTTGTGTTACAGAACATGTTTACAAGAATAAAATTTCACTTTAGTTACAAGCCTCACTCTAGTAGCTACAAATATGCTCGTGTTACAGAAAATTTCAGGTTTACAATTTTACTTACAACTTTTGGGACTTGTAGTATTTATGATTTAAGCACCGGATTGTCAGAACCAAAACAATGGGACATTTAGATTTTCTCCTTACTTTAAAATCATATTTTAACAAGCTATTTTCTGATTGGATTATAGAACTGAAAATTATTATAGAATTTCAGCATCATCTTTAATATTTTTGATTTATATTAGGAAATTATTTATTTCAATATGTTGGTCTCGAGTGTATTGCAAGAGTTTAAGCGTTGACATATTTGTCTTATAATAATAACTCTCAGAAATAAGACAGGATCACAAAACTGCTAACTGCGTCACAGTGTATCATTATTATCATTCTGATATTTATGGGAATGAATCATTTCCTCCAAAAGTTTATGATCTTTAGTGATGGCCTCATGAAATTCTACGCATGAAATGGAAATAAGGTATGCTTTAGTCACTATCATTGCCTACAGAGCCATGGTGATTAAACTGTTCTTTTCATCAACCCACAAAGGATTTATCAGTGAAAAAATACCTTCCACAGTTACGTTGGCTCCTGTAATTGCCATAACAAACCCAACAACCAGCACTGTGTTTATGAATCTGTTCGGTCATGCTTCGAATAAAAACAAACAACGAACAAAATGAGACTAATATGAATAGACAGACAATTGAACGTCTCGTGGAAGTTTCATAGGGACAACAGGACGACCGTAATTAAAAATAACAATCCCTTTAAAGACTTTATGTCTGGTCACCTTAGGTTAGCTTAAATGCAAAAACACTTGTTCAACCAGCGTTACAAGTTGTTGTTTAGGTTATATTTACTTAGTTTAAACTGTAAAATGCACGTACTCGCCCACTTTTGTAGGTTAGTTTAGAGGTCCTGTTAAGTTAGAATGCTATACTGAAAACTAATGGGTAGACCCCGAGTATTTCGCAAATTCATTCAGCGGTGAGATATACTTCAAAGACGTTGTATTTTCTACTACTATTGTGATTGGACAGCCGTTGTTTAGACACGCCCCGTTCAACTGTGAGCCAGTAGTAAGCAGGAAGCAGTAGTGTGAGTAAGTGTTGAACAGTGTTGAACAGGCCTCACTTGATCGCAGCCACCAATTAGCAAACGATAGTGTCTCGAGTGTATAGAGGACTGTCAAGTCTAGCCTGCTGCCAAATCAATACGTGAAAAACTCGGGGTCTACTGATGGGTAGAGTATTGGAAATTTTGCGGGTTNTCTAGCCTGCTGCCAAATCAATACGTGAAAAACTCGGGGTCTACTGATGGGTAGAGTATTGGAAATTTTGCGGGTTCATTTCTCAACAAGGTGGACCCCACAATAATTTGTGTACTCGGCCCGCACGTAGTTGTTAACTGGATTATGCTCAAAATGTATCCAGGCCAGGTAGCACATGATTTGGTTCTCCTCTTCTAGCTGGTCAGTTTTTGTCTTAAACAAGTCCAAGGCGTAACCTACAAACTGCCGTCCAATAGAGAACGTAATCAAATGTAGGTAGGTATACGTGTTCCAAGTCAATCTTATCCTCAAATGAATTCACGAAGTTTACGGGTCTCTGCTGATGCGTGAAAACGTACGTGCGCCCACTAACTCATGCGCAGTAAACACAGCCACAATGGTCCAATGGCGGCCGGCACTGCAGTAAGAATTATTCTACTCAGGTTAGGTTAACTCTACTCCGGTTAGGAACAAAATGAGATTTCGTATGGTAGAGTTCGGCATTGGGAAAATTTCCACCGCAAGGTGCGCTGGTGTTCCGAAGAGGTCACTTTTAAGCTGGTGGTGAATGGAACTATTCTATATATTGTTGTGTAAAAGATAGTTTTTGACTCAAATTGTGATATTCATTTGCCCCGGCCAAATTTTTAGTTATAAACTTTATTTCGTAATTATTATTCAAGCCCTCCAATGATGTTTACAAGAGCAAACAGTACAAATACAACTGTGTTTGGCACTGGGCGTCCATAAACTAGCTTAATTAAATGGTAAAACGTTACGAATNAAACAGTACAAATACAACTGTGTTTGGCACTGGGCGTCCATAAACTAGCTTAATTAAATGGTAAAACGTTACGAATTTAAGTGCGTAAAATTTATAGCTGTCCTCAAAAGGGACTTTGTGTTTTTCTCCTTTCGCTTAAGAAAACTGCATAGGAAAGCCCTAAAAATGACATTTTTAACCATTTCGCTATAGTATTTTTTGATTCAGTTGTCATATTTAAATAAAGTAATTGTGTAAGCCTACGTTTTGCTAAATCCAATTTACGGCTTAATATTTAAAAATGTGTGAATATATTTCGTTATATGTCCAATCCAGTGCGAAGAACAAAGTTTATTCTTTAGGTAGGTTCTAACACAACACAAACTGAAATATTTTACACAACTACGTTTATTTCATGAAAAATTAAAATTATCCCATTTAAATACACACACAACGGAAAAACCCAGTACACATGCGACACCGGTATTACCTGGCGGTAAAAAATTCAGTTGCCAAACGAAAAGCATTAAGATTCCCAACCTGAGTAGAATAAACCTTAACTCACGTTAGGAGAAAAACGAGATTTATCAAACGTCTGCACACTGTGAAATTTTTGCCTTCAAATATATTTGACAATAAAATTTTAATACGAAATACGACCATCCAATTGTTATATTCAACATATTGGACCAAATAATCTTGAATGTATTTGGAAATGTGTCACACTCTAAAAATGTTTTACTGGAAGATCATCTCAGTAATTTAGTTTGAAATTTATTTTCAAAATGGGATTGTGCTTTTATGTTTCCGTGTGGTCCACTGCAGGAAGAAACGTAACAAATGTTGTAATTTATTTTCACTTCTGAACTAAATTTAAATTGTATTCATCAAAGAAATTTCTTGCGCAATGAAATTAATGCCTCAGATTTTTTAATATTATTGCGAATTATTACTTCATATAGCATTCCTGCTCTACGATCGTCTACATGAATTAGTTATCATCATAGCCCTAATTAGTTTCCATATATTTNTTCCGTGTGGTCCACTGCAGGAAGAAACGTAACAAATGTTGTAATTTATTTTCACTTCTGAACTAAATTTAAATTTTATTCATCAAAGAAATTTCTTGCGCAATGAAATTAATACCTCAGATTTTTTAATATTATTGCGATCATATAGCATTCCTGCTCTACGATCGTCTACATGAATTAGTTATCATCATAGCCCTAATTAGTTTCCATATATTTNTCATATAGCATTCCTGCTCTACGATCGTCTACATGAATTAGTTATCATCATAGCCCTAATTAGTTTCCATATATTTGTACACTATTTTAAAGTTTTGTGATGTCGGACACGGCAATTTTTGTCATGCACTCGTCTGATTGGCTGAGCCCATCAAATATCAAGGAAATTTTGCAATCAGTCCAATTTGCGAAATGGTTTATTGAAACTAGAGCCATCCAACTTTTTCAAACAAATATGGCGGTGATAATGACGTTCCGGTGAGTTCATAACTTTCCAACTTTATTTGACCATACTTAATGGAAGCAGTTTGACGGAAAAATTTGACAGTATGACAGGGTTCTTATGGGAGAGTTTTCCATTGGGAAAATTTCCGCCGCTAGGTGCGCAGTGTTCCTGAAGGTAATTTTTAATTTAATTTAATTGATTTTTAAACTATGGGACTTANTTCCGCCGCTAGGTGCGCAGTGTTCCTGAAGGTAATTT
This sequence comes from Clitarchus hookeri, assembly GCA_002778355.1. NCBI lineage: Eukaryota > Metazoa > Arthropoda > Insecta > Phasmatodea > Phasmatidae > Clitarchus > Clitarchus hookeri. Next base: position 251,351 of record NQII01000952.1, read on the forward strand.
TTAATTTAATTTAATTGATTTTTAAACTATGGGACTTTTAAAATAAAAATACTTTACTAAGTTACGAAGTTGTTTTATATTCAATTTATGAGTATTGCAACTATCCTGTTTTTTTTTACCTTAGAAAATAGAGAAAATCTGTTACTTTGCTAACACTAGCTCTCACCCAGTGGCGAAAATTTTCGTATAAGCAAAACNTTCCGCCGCTAGGTGCGCAGTGTTCCTGAAGGTAATTTTTAATTTAATTTAATTGATTTTTAAACTATGGGACTTATAAAATAAAAATACTTTACTAAGTTACGAAGTTGTTTTATATTCAATTTATGATTATTGCAACTATCCTGTTTTTTTTTACCGTAGAAAATAGAGAAAATCTGTTACTTTGCTAACACTAGCTCTCACCCAGTGGCGAAAATTTTCGTATAAGCAAAACTTTTAACATAGATACTTCCAACTTGTAGTAGAAGTAACCTTTACTGTGGTTCTTACTGGCCTCGCACGCTTTGTAGCAATTTGCCAGCAGCCAGCGAGATATATACTCACTGCACAGTGAGTGACGTTTGACAGAGCACTTTCCAAACCCCTGCTCTGCATGATTTGTTATTTTTGCTCGTTGTTTACACTTCTGACACATTAACAGGAACACCGCAGTGGACCTCACGTCTGGTCTCGCTGCAAAAAAAAAAATCCTTGCGTTATATACGATGGAGAGGGATGTGGCATGGTGAAGTGAAATTACGGGGCATCCGTTTTTATTTCAAATTTCACATAAATTCCCGTGTATTCACGGAATCTCTTCATAAACTTACCAATAAGTAATTTTCTATTTCCTGCTTACGAAGAGAGATTACGAAATAATGTTAAATTTTCGTTATGCGGGTATTTCACAATGTATTAATAAAATTAAAAAAATTAATTTAATATTTTTTTTTTAAACTGAGTATTATATAAATATGAATAAGAAGATTTACAACCAGTGCATGGTGATATAATAAAAGTGACGNAATAAGAAGATTTACGACCAGTGCATGGTGATATAATGAAAGTGAAGCACGTAAGTTTTCCAGTTTCTGGTGAGGTTTGAGTTTTTGAAGTGTCGCTAACTGTTAGAAGTATTTTGTGCTACTTCACGATGTTTGAAATAATAGGTTTGAAGTGGCATGAGTAGGCTAACTGCCGCAGGAAGGATAATGTTTTGATATCTGTAGCGAAGGGCGCTCGCGTAGCCTAGCTATTCTTCGTTCCCAAAACGCATAGCTATTGGAAATACGGAGAGGTTCCGTATTTCGTCATACGGATCGCGTTTCCCTACTTTAACTGCATATTTCAGTAGAAATGTCCGTCAAATTATGAAAAAATTTGGTAGTGGGTCCATATGTAAAGGAAGTGATAGATGATGTGATCGAGAAAGTGACAGTGTAAATTTTTAGAAACGTAGATTTGTTAATATTTCATCAGTTTTTACTTTCATNGATGTGATCGAGAAAGTGACAGTGTAAATTTTTAGAAACGTAGATTTGTTAATATTTCATCAGTTTTTACTTTCATATCCATAAAAAAAAGAATTATTTAATTTTTTTACAAAACTATACATTAAATTTAAGAAAGGCGTCGAATCATAGGAACTACTGCTTACCATTCGCCGCCAATATTACTGTAACCACTATATCTGAAGTGTAAGATGTAGATAACAAAACCAGATTTACGGAAGATTAAAAGAAAGGTGATTTCAAAAGTATTCAGTTTACCGTAAACAAACAGCAAGACAAAATTTGAGTAGGAATTTTTAACAGCAAAAGAGTAAACTAGAGTTAACCGTTTTCCTCAAAAAGTCTCAAATCGTTTTCCTCTATGGCGTATTTTAGAATTCATGGTATTTGAGGANGAGTTAACCGTTTTCCTCAAAAAGTCTCAAATCGTTTTCCTCTATGGCGTATTTTAGAATTCATGGTATTTGAGGGCGTTGGTTTCATTAAATCTATTTATTTTTATAACTCATGGCCACTATAGATTATTCTTATTTTTAATTCCTCTATTAAGCAAGTCATAATCAGATTTTTAATTTGTAATTATTTCACAATGTNTTTTACAATTTTGTACCTTGTACAAACTATACACGTGTAACTACAAGTTATACGCACGGTAGTCTTATTAAATATTTTTTTCGTTCTAGGATAATATAATTGATTAGCAAACAATTTAGTTTCCGAATAGTGAGAGGTTAACGTTGGATCAAATTCGATATCAATTGAAAAAAATTTCAACTTCATAGATCTGCACAACTATAGTAGTTAATTTAATGATCCAATTGTAAAAATATGTCAAGATCTTGGAAAAGGTAATTTATTTGCGTGTAGCCTACAAATAATTTTAACGATTCACTAGTTTTACGCGCAGCACACGGAATTTGACACTGAAGGAGTGAGTGAAAAGATTTGCGTGACTCTTAACGGAGGTATTGAGAGCCGATGAGGGTGATTGAGGTGAGAATGGTGCAGCACCGGAATGAAGGGGCGGGGGAAACGGGAGATCCCCGGGAAAACCCGCCGACCAGCGGCATTGTCCGGCACGATTCCCACTTGCGAAAATTCGGGGCGACCCGAATTCGGTTATTGAACCCGGTTCTCCTTGATGGGAGGCGAGCACTTTAACCGCTAAGCCACCGTGGCCCCAATGTCTTTACAGGTTTGTTGCAAAAGTATAGTTACGAGAGAGAGTACAGAAAGTACAAATCGGCCTTCAGTACAGTTCGATTTAGTAGCTGCCCTTTTTTTTCTTTGCCTGCTTAACTAGTGCCTCAAAATATTAGTCAGGATTCTCTTTTTACTGCGTGTGAGTATTTGCCATCTTAAGGTAATCTGTCAAAATTACAAATAAATTATTTGTTATCGAAACACGAAATTTGTAGTCCCTGGTAGGAACAAAATCCGGTGTTTACGTTTTGTTTATGACAAACATTTCTTAGAAGAAGAAAAAAAATCAATTTAATTGTGACGTACTGTTTAAAAGAAAAAGGAGGGAACGGGAATTCGTATTTTTTTTTTCGCAGGCAGGAAACAACTTACGACTGCCTAACGTACGGCGTGGAACTTATCGGTAGGTTTAGTTGTCGTAATAACTAAGCAGTTCCGAGTTCAGGCGTTCTTTGCCCTCGTGGGAGATGCTCTCAGGGAAACGGCTGTCGGAATAGCTAGTATTTAATAATAGACCCTCTCAGACGCTGCTTTAGAAATTCAACGTCTATTTTTATCGATGGGCGCGCTCCTTTGTTGCCAGCTAGCTGTGCCATAATTTTGGTGGAAAGGACGTCTATTTTAGTGAGGAACACTAAACGTCACATAGATATTTAAGTGCGATAGCCTGAGAGGAGAGGTTGTGCAAGAAGATTCGGGCAGCATTTGTATATATATTTTCTTCTATGTCCAAAATTAGAGTAAGATCGATATATAACATCTCGCATAAAAGATAAATTTGGTCTATATCATAGGACTAGAGAAACAAAAATCCATACGAATAACTCGGTCAAGTTAAAAAAGAAGAAATATGGCGTTAAAAGTTTTAACTACTTTTAACATCACTGCTGTTGTGAAGTACTGCGTTTGTCTAGCTCACAGTAACATAAAATATTATTTGTTGTTGACCATGTCAGCTCTAGGCAAACGGACTACGACCCCGCTCTGCTTCTGGTGGAATTTTTTTAATGAAAGTGTAACAGTAACTATCACTGTCTCGCTTCAGTCGGCTGATAGAGGGTGGCATAAATAATAAACTAATATAAACCTACATATTAAAACGAGCCCATGCATCATTGCACATTCGGCTAGCGATACAGATTATTGACTTATTGTGTCATAGAGGCTGGCTANGAGTTAACCGTTTTCCTCAAAAAGTCTCAAATCGTTTTCCTCTATGGCGTATTTTAGAATTCATGGTATTTGAGGACGTTGGTTTCATTAAATCTATTTATTTTTATAACTCATGGCCACTATAGATTATTATTATTTTTAATTCCTCTATTAAGCAAGTCATAATCAGATTTTTAATATGTAATTATTTTACAATTTTGTACCTTGTACAAACTATACACGTGTAACTACAAGTTATACGCACGGTAGTCTTATTAAATATTTTTTTCGTTCTAGGATAATATAATTGATTAGCAAACAATTTAGTTTCCGAATAGTGAGAGGTTAACGTTGGATCAAATTCGATATCAATTGAAAAAAATTTCAACTTCATAGATCTGCACAACTATAGTAGTTAATTTAATGATCCAATTGTAAAAATATGTCAAGATCTTGGAAAAGGTAATTTATTTGCGTGTAGCCTACAAATAATTTTAACGATTCACTAGTTTTACGCGCAGCACACGGAATTTGACACTGAAGGAGTGAGTGAAAAGATTTGCGTGACTCTTAACGGAGGTATTGAGAGCCGATGAGGGTGATTGAGGTGAGAATGGTGCAGCACCGGAATGAAGGGGCGGGGGAAACGGGAGATCCCCGGGAAAACCCGCCGACCAGCGGCATTGTCCGGCACGATTCCCACTTGCGAAAATTCGGAGCGACCCGAATTCGGTTATTGAACCCGGTTCTCCTTGATGGGAGGCGAGCACTTTAACCGCTAAGCCACCGTGGCCCCAATGTCTTTACAGGTTTGTTGCAAAAGTATAGTTACGAGAGAGAGTACAGGAAGTACAAATCGGCCTTCAGTACAGTTCGATTTAGTAGCTGCCCTTTTTTTTCTTTGCCTGCTTAACTAGTGCCTCAAAATATTAGTCAGGATTCTCTTTTTACTGCGTGTGAGTATTTGCCATCTTAAGGTAATCTGTCAAAATTACAAATAAATTATTTGTTATCGAAACACGAAATTTGTAGTCCCTGGTAGGAACAAAATCCGGTGTTTACGTTTTGTTTATGACAAACATTTCTTTGAAGAAGATTAAAAATATCAATTTAATTGTGACGTACTGTTTAAAAGAAAAAGGAGGGAACGGGAATTCGTATTTTTTTTTTTTTCGCAGGCAGGAAACAACTTACGACTGCCTAACGTACGGCGTGGAACTTATCGGTAGGTTTAGTTGTCGTAATAACTAAGCAGTTCCGAGTTCAGGCGTTCTTTGCCCTCGTGGGAGATGCTCTCAGGGAAACGGCTGTCGGAATAGCTAGTATTTAATAATAGACCCTCTCAGACGCTGCTTTAGAAATTCAACGTCTATTTTTATCGATGGGCGCGCTCCTTTGTTGCCAGCTAGCTGTGCCATAATTTTGGTGGAAAGGACGTCTATTTTAGTGAGGAACACTAAACGTCACATAGATATTTAAGTGCGATAGCCTGAGAGGAGAGGTTGTGCAAGAAGATTCGGGCAGCATTTGTATATATATTTTCTTCCATGTCCAAAATTAGAGTAAGATCGATATATTGAATCTACAAAAATTATTACATGCAAATGATCCTCTTTCTGTCGTAAGCCGTATAACATCTCGCATAAAAGATAAATTTGGTCTATATCATAGGACTAGAGAAGCAAAAATCCATACGAATAACTCGGTCAAGTTAAAAAAGAAGAAATATGGCGTTAAAAGTTTTAACTTTGATTACTTTTAACATCACTGCTGTTGTGAAGTACTGCGTTTGTCTAGCTCACAGTAACATAAATATTATTTGTTATTGACCATGTCAGCTCTAGGCAAACGGACTACGACCCCGCTCTGCTTCTGGTGGAATTTTTTTAATGAAAGTGTAACAGTAGCTATCACTGTCTCGCTTCAGTCGGCTGATAGAGGGTGGCATAAATAATAAACTAATATAAACCTACATATAAAAACGAGCCCATGCATCATTGCACATTCGGCTAGCGATACAGATTATTGACTTATTGTGTCATAGAGGCTGGCTACTAATAATACAAAACTTGGTTGTCAATTTATACAAATGGTTGTACGAGGGACGATTGCTGTTAACAATGTTTTCGAAAATACTGTAGCCTCGTTGTAGGTTTATGATCAGACAGTGCATTTTTGACACATCACAGTTGTTTGCAACCCAGTCGTGTTGGCAATCCCAGAGTAGCTGAAGTCTCATTCAGATAACTCAGATAATAACTTCCCACACGGGTGGTATTCAATAAACACATGCAAATTACGGTACGTTGAGTTCAAACAAGTTCTCATCGTCTACGTGAAAAACCATTGTCCCTCAACTATCACGTGAAAGTTCGTTGCGTGTTGCTGACGTCACAATCCAAAGATCTTATCTAAAAATCAACATCGGTATCAGTCCAATGTGTTCGCTGGATCATCAAGTAGATGTTGCAACAGACGTTTTAAAATCTCAACCCTTCAGTATGCTTCGTTGTCAGGATTAACGGGGGTATTCTGAGGGAAGATGCAGCGTAAAATGCTACTGCGAGAAACTGTGAAAATATTTGTGGTGTGACCTGCGCTGTTGGGTGAAGACTGTAAATCACATTTAAGTAATACATCATTTTGTTTAACAACTTGCTCTTACGGTAGTCCGTAAAAAATTTAAATAGATATTTTAGTTCCAATTTGAAGTAAAAAAACGTTAAAAATTATGCTACAGTATGTGACTGTTATGAAAACTCGACATATTCATAGGTTTATGGTAGCAGTGATATTATTCACAAAATATATGCAATGCTGTTGGTCATTTGGAATGTTTGGTTCCATATAAATTATTTAAAGTTTTGGATGCGGCAGTAGACAGATGTATAAATTATGATAAATCTGCAGTCATTGCTCCTAAGTTACTTAGCCTACAGCCCTTTCAACAGACTTTACTAAGTATCTGTTCGTAACAGACATCATTTTATAATAAAAATTATTTAAATGCATTTATAAAACGGTTTTCATTATTTCCAAATGCGTTTTCTTCTGATCGAACAAAATGATTTAAGTGGTAATATTTTAACAAGTTTTACTAAGTGTCCACTCACCTAAATTTAATTCACTACCTATTACCAAAAAATACACTGAAGAGCCAAAAAAACTGATACACCCGCCTAATATCGTGTAGGGCCCCCGCGAGCACGCAGAAGTGCCGCAAGATGACGTGGCATGGACTCGACTAATGTCTGAAGGTATGTAGGAGGCGATTCACACCATTAACCCTGCAGTGCAGTCCACAAATCCATAGGAGTGCGAGGCGGTGGAGATCTCTTCTTAACAGCACGTTGCAAAGCATCCCAAATATGCTCAATAATGTTCATGTCTGGTGATTTAGGTGGCCAATGGTAGTGTCTAAAGTCAGAAGAGTGTTCCTGGAGCCACTCGGTAGCAACTCTCGGCATGTGGGGTATCGCATTGTCATGCTGGAATTGTCTACGTCCATCGGAATGCACAATGGATAAAAAAGGGTGCAGGTGATCGGGCACGATGCTTACGTATCTGTCACCTATCAGAGTCGTATCTAGACGTATCAGGGGTCCCATTTCATGCCAACTTCACACGTCCCATACCATGACAGAGCTTCCACCAGCTTGAACAGTCCTCTGTTGACATGTAGGTTCCATAGATTCATGAGGATGTCTCCATACCCCTACACGTCCATCCTCCCGATACAATTGGAAACGAAACTCGTCAGACCAGGCCACGTGTTCCCAGTCATCAACAGTCCAATAGCGGTGTTGGTGGGCCCAGGCGAGGCATAAAGCCTTTTGTAGTGCAGGCAACAACGGTACACGAGTGGGCTTTCGGCTCCGAAAGCCCATATAAATGATGGTCCGTTGAATAGTGCGCGCGCTGGCACTTGTTGATGCCCTGCATTGAAATCTGCGCCAATTTGAGAAAGGGTTGCATGTCTATCACGTTTAGTGATTCTCGTCAGTCGTCGTTTGTCCTGTTCGTTCGCGATGTTTTTCCGGCCGCAGCGATGTCGAAGATTTGATGTTTTACCGGATTTCCGATATTCACGGTACACTCGTGAAATGGTCGTACGCGAAAATCCAAATTTTATCGCTACCTCGTAGATGCTATGTCCCATCTCTCGTGCGCCGAAGACGCTTGTTGTCTTATATAGGAGCTGCCGACCGCATCGCGTAACTCTGATTGGTTCCATACCTCTGTAATTTGCATACGCAAGCCTATGTCAATTTTTTGGCTCTCCAGTGTGCTTTTAGGCCTACTGATTTGTATACATAAAACATTTCATACAATAGATTATATCTGGTTTACATGCCCTTTTTTTGCGAAGAGTAAGTGCTTGTTTGCTTACGCCCCANCGAAAATACTGTAGCCTCGTTGTAGGTTTATGATCAGACAGTGCATTTTTGACACATCACAGTTGTTTGCAACCCAGTCGTGTTGGCAATCCCAGAGTAGCTGAAGTCTTATTCAGATAACTCAGAGAATAACTTCCCACACGGGCGGTATTCAATAAACACATGCAAATTACGGTACGTTGAGTTCAAACAAGTTCTCATCGTCTACGTGAAAAACCATTGTCCCTCAACTATCACGTGAAAGTTCGTTGCGTGTTGCTGACGTCACAATCCAAAGATCTTATCTAAAAATCAACATCGGTATCAGTCCAATGTGTTCGCTGGATCATCAAGTAGATGTTGCAACAGACGTTTTAAAATCTCAACCCTTCAGTATGCTTCGTTGTCAGGATTAACGGGGGTATTCTGAGGGAAGATGCAGCGTAAAATGCTACTGCGAGAAACTGTGAAAATATTTGTGGTGTGACCTGCGCTGTTGGGTGAAGACTGTAAATCACATTTAAGTAATACATCATTTTGTTTAACAACTTGCTCTTACGGTAGTCCGTAAAAAATTTAAATAGATATTTTAGTTCCAATTTGAAGTAAAAAAACGTTAAAAATTATGCTACAGTATGTCACTGTTATGAAAACTCGACATTTTCATAGGTTTATGGTAGCAGTGATATTATTCACAAAAAATATACAATGCTGTTGGTCATTTGGAATGTTTGGTTCCATATAAATTATTTAAAGTTTTGGATGCGGCAGTAGACAGATGTATAAATTATGATAAATCTGCAGTCATTGCTCCTAAGTTACTTAGCCTACAGCCCTTTCAACAGACTTTAATAAGTATCTGTTCGTAACAGACATCATTTTATAATAAAAATGATTTAAATGCATTTATAAAACGGTTTTCATTATTTCCAAATGCGTTTTCTTCTGATCGAACAAAATGATTTAAGTGGTAATATTTTAACAAGTTTTACTAAGTGTCCACTTACCTAAATTTAATTCACTACCTATTACCAAAAAATACACTGAAGAGCCAAAAAAACTGATGCACACGCCTAATATCGTGTAGGGCCCCCGCGAGCACGCAGAAGTGCCGCAAGATGACGTGGCATGGACTCGACTAATGTCTGAAGGTATGTAGGAGGCGATTCACACCATTAACCCTGCAGTGCAGTCCACAAATCCATAGGAGTGCGAGGCGGTGGAGATCTCTTCTTAACAGCACGTTGCAAAGCATCCCAAATATGCTCAATAATGTTCATGTCTGGTGATTTAGGTGGCCAATGGTAGTGTCTAAAGTCAGAAGAGTGTTCCTGGAGCCACTCGGTAGCAACTCTCGGCATGTGGGGTATCGCATTGTCATGCTGGAATTGTCTACGTCCATCGGAATGCACAATGGATAAAAAAGGGTGCAGGTGATCGGGCACGATGCTTACGTATCTGTCACCTGTCAGAGTCGTATCTAGACGTATCAGGGGTCCCATTTCATGCCAACTTCACACGTCCCATACCATGACAGAGCTTCCACCAGCTTGAACAGTCCTCTGTTGACATGTAGGTTCCATAGATTCATTAGGATGTCTCCATACCCCTACACGTCCATCCTCCCGATACAATTGGAAACGAAACTCGTCAGACCAGGCCACGTGTTCCCAGTCATCAACAGTCCAATAGCATTGTGTTGGTGGGCCCAGGCGAGGCATAAAGCCTTTTGTCGTGCAGGCAACAACGGTACACGAGTGGGCTTTCGGCTCCGAAAGCCCATATAAATGATGGTCCGTTGAATAGTGCGCGCGCTGGCACTTGTTGATGCCCTGCATTGAAATCTGCGCCAATTTGAGAAAGGGTTGCATGTCTATCACGTTTAGTGATTCTCGTCAGTCGTCGTTTGTCCTGTTCGTTCGCGATGTTTTTCCGGCCGCAGCGATGTCGAAGATTTGATGTTTTACCGGATTTCCGATATTCACGGTACACTCGTGAAATGGTCGTACGCGAAAATCCAAATTTTATCGCTACCTCGTAGATGCTATGTCCCATCTCTCGTGCGCCGAATATAACATCACGTTCAAACTCGATAACCTTCCATTGTAGCAGTAGTAACCGATTTAGCAACTTTGCCAGACGCTTGTTGTCTTATATAGGAGCTGCCGACCGCATCGCGTAACTCTGATTGGTTCCATACCTCTGTAATTTGCATACGCAAGCCTATGTCAGTTTTTTGGCTCTCCAGTGTGCTTTTAGGCCTACTGATTTGTATACATAAAAAATTTCATACAATAGATTATATCTGGTTTACATGCCCTTTTTTTGCGAAGAGTAAGTGCTTGTTTGCTTACGCCCCANATTTCATACAATAGATTATATCTGGTTTACATGCCCTTTTTTTGCGAAGAGTAAGTGCTTGTTTGCTTACGCCCCACTGTTAAGTCACGCTAGCTAAAAGTTCTGTTTTTCCCTTCCCTAGGCAACACTTTGTGGCATCAAGGCCGTTGATTTTCCGTCATTCTCTCGTTAAATCAGCTTTCCCAGTTTCTAGACACGTACTACATACTACTCGTCAGTGGTTTTTCTATGAGCAGGAATAGTAATATATTGGCAAAATCTTCCACGTCAAGATATTTTTACGGACACTGTAGCGTCCATATAATCTCTATTATGCATTTGTGACATTATTTTACTGTTTGCACCCATACCGTGTGTCAAGCCTGTCAAACAGGAAATACATTTTCACGTGTACGACAGCCACCAACAAAAGATAAACGTTACAAGTATGTGTTGTGTTCGTTAAAATCCACAAGGAACTCCGACATTTTCGATAAGAATTACTTTCTCTGCCACCGATCTCGATAGGCAACGCCATCGATTCGCTAAGAAGCTATTTTCCATAACCTTGCCGAGCACTGTTTGTATTACTAATAAGGTGTTCACATTCTCGTTAATTATATGTAAGTGAAAATGACATACGACAGTAACATTTGTTCTTGACTCAGATGACTCACTGCATGTGTATGTAAAACATGAGCTTTGTGTCTTGAATAAGAGCTCCTATAAAAGAACAGTTGATTTGAAGAAAGATTGCAATTTATTTTATTTGGTAAATACGATATTTTATTGAAAAAGTAACACATAGTGAGTAATAAATTAGCTCGGAAAATTATGCTGACCATGTCGATGCTGATAATGATAATGTTAAAGCTAATACTAATAAAATTTTACACAAAATTGCTAAATCTTCCTTAGTTTCAGCTGATGCTGGGAAGCTGATTGATGGGCGGTAAAGTCATTTATTTTACACGTAAAAGCTTCACGCAAATCGTGCCTTGCCCGGGACTCGAACCCGACTTGAATCTAGAATATCTTGGTTTTAAATTACCTTATCAGCGTCTGCCTCGTAGGTCTTTCTTGGTTTATGCAACGAAGACCGCGAATTGAATTATAGATACTTTCCTACTGGGTAGTGGTCGTCATTCAACAGCTTTCGTAATGTAAAAAAAGGTTTATCTGGATTGGAGCGACCACAGCCGCCGTAGCGCACGTAACTTACTACCGCTGCCTAATAGATAGCTCCACCTGTAACCCCTCGACCGTTTTATGTGGGGAAGAGGCTCTTAAAAACAGCTACCATGCGGGGCCCACTAATATGATTAAAAACAAAGTTTACTGTCTCCCGGCCAAGGACTGGCAGAAGAGAAAACATTTTCTTCCGACGTTCCATTTTTAAAACTGCCCGACGATTGGGTGGGGAAGTTCGCCTCTCGCAGAACAATACTACAGCGCTTTGCACTCGTACCGATAAAGTAATCAGGATAAAAGTCTCCGCTTTTTCATAAGAACTAACAACCCTGTTGTACGTAGTGCTTTCTAATGTCTGCTTTTTAGTTAAAAGAAATCCTGTATTAAATATATACAGCTGTGTAGAAAACAATGTGCCAAACGNTCTAATGTCTGCTTTTTAGTTAAAAGAAATCCTGTATTAAATATATACAGCTGTGTAGAAAACAATGTGCCAAACGTATCAACAATATACTTATATTTATTGATTTACGCACATTTTAATCTAATTATTAAGTGCATTAATACACTTTTCTATCTCTTCTTCAACATGCACTTACCAGTTATCATTTTTATAATCACAGATTTCTTGAAGACAATTTTATGAACTAATGGTATTAATGCAGATAAGTATAATATAGTTTTCTGTTATATAATTTCATAATAAACCAGTGTATTTACAGCTTATTAGCTTAAACATAAGACAACGAACGCCATAAGTTGATAAACGTCAGCTCATACGTCGCGACTGAAAACCTTTAAGTTCACAATTAGATCCACTTTTAAGGAATATTACTCACCCCCTCCCACTTGTATTTGGTATTATTCATCCTAACTTTTTCGATGGGTGTTTTAAAGCGTGTATAATTCTTCGTACCAACACTTCTTTCAAAACATTTATATACACAGTTATAATTTTTTGTAACTTGAACCTAAGTAGTCTTGCACAGTTACAGACTTTGTTGATTTACATAAATAAGCACTTATGTAGATAACGTAATGTTAATTTGTTACAAAAATTCAGCAAAGCAGCTGATAGCATCATGTCAATCACTGTTTGAGGCAATTCCTTGCATTAGGGAGACGCTGAAGGCGTACTAACCATATCTGGCTAGAAAAATTATTGCAATACCTTTCTTTAAAAAAATATTCAACACCTGTTGTCAATACGAAAGAACTGCGTTTAAGCAAAAATTCCAAGATGATTACGATTAATATAAGCAATTAATAAATAATTTTAAACTATATACGTTGATTACGAAATTTGAATTTCATTCCGACAAAACTTTTAATTTTCAACACCAAGGAATTATTTGACAATGTTCTCAAAGTTTTGTAAAAGTACAGGAATTTTCGTATTGTAGATTTATGTTTTTCCTGAGCATTATATTTTATGTAATTAAAGCTCAAAGATATCAAAGTGAGATGAATTAAATTAGAGTATATATGTATGCACATGTATATATAACTCGGATATTTTTCAGGTTCTGGTACTTAAAACTGGATCTTGCTGTACGGAACAGTAAGGCCGTTTCTTTTACGTACCAGCAACTCTTACATTTCGCATGCCGCAAAAGTACAGTGCCCGTCAAAATTTTAAGAGCATTAGTAATTTTTTTTTATGCTTTCCTGTTATAAAACTGTTTGTGGAATTCATGGTACTGTATACCATTTTCTAACATTGTTACTGTAAAAACACATATGAGCATTATTGAATTATTCTAATTGGTCAAACAATTTGGAAGTTATTGTTTTCGAAACGATTACTTAAATCTGGAATTATCTTACACATTTTTGTGTATAAAGATATTTAGATAGAATTATTTCACAGCTACTTTAATGTACTATTTTTTCAATTGCATTAAAAAAAAATTTCAAGAGAAAACAAATGAGGGCCATTACAAATTTGCAAACATAACATGTTTTTTTTTTGTTAACTGAATTCACATTTTAAGGAAACTTAGCTATAAATTTGCCAAAGGTGAAACCAAATATTTTTCTTACCATCTGAAATAGCGAGATGGGGTTTCCAGCATTAATGAGTTATCTCTCCACTGAAAAAGATGACATTACAAGTTTTTTATCGAGATGTTATAAATTCACCGATTATTACCATCCATGTTGAGACAAAAAATTGCAGTGGAATTTTTGTACTGTTTTTGTGAATAAAATGGGGGAAAAAGTATTACCNTAATGAGGGCCATTACAAATTTGCAAACATAACATGTTTTTTTTTTGTTAACTGAATTCACATTTTAAGGAAACTTAGCTATAAATTTGCCAAAGGTGAAACCAAATATTTTTCTTACCATCTGAAATAGCGAGATGGGGTTTCCAGCATTAATTAGTTATCTCTCCACTGAAAAAGATGACATTACAAGTTTTTTATCGAGATGTTATAAATTCACCGATTATTACCATCCATGTTGAGACAAAAAATTGCAGTGGAATTTTTGTACTGTTTTTGTGAATAAAATGGGGGAAAAAGTATTACCGAGCGTAAGGTGGCAGATTGTTGGAATGAGTAAGTGCAAAAGAAAACAACGGGAAATTGCCGCCCAGTTGAGCATTTCTAAATCATGCATATCAATAACAATTTTTTTTAAATCAGGCGCATGATACACATGTGAAAACAGTCTATTAAAAACATCAACGAATGTTCATATGCTACGTAATTTTCAGTAAAGTTTTTTAGGAACTAAGCTATCAAATGATTACACAATATTTTTTTTTATTTCTGTTATTGATTTATGTCCTACATCAAGTAAAATTAAAGTTTTAATTTACATCTTGCGTGGTCCTGAAATTTTATTTATACTGTATATGGGCACACGCATGAAAGCTGATATTTCTCTCACAAGTAGGTACATATACACACATCACACACCCACTTCTTCCTCGTTTTAACCTTCANAAACTAAGCTATCAAATGATTACACAATATTTTTTTTTATTTCTGTTATTGATTTATGTCCTACATCAAGTAAAATTAAAGTTTTAATTTACATCTTGCGTGGTCCTGAAATTTGATTTATACTGTATATGGGCACACGCATGAAAGCTGATATTTCTCTCACAAGTAGGTACATATACACACATCACACACCCACTTCTTACTCGTTTTAACCTTCACTGATACAACGATAATGTGTCTGGTCAAATGATAACCTACTCACCTGTACTAATGCATTTATATATATTTTTTTTTTAATGAAAAACCTAGTTGTTTTCCAGGAGCGTACGGAGTTGTGGTTTTCGAAATATTTTGTAGGAGGAATATAATTTTTAATTCTCTGGAACAGAAAAAAGTAAGTAGATATAGCCATCCTAGGGCTATGGGGAAAATGTGGTTCAGGGGCCGTTCATGACCCGCGAGCTTGACTGAGTGGGCGGCCGCAACTTTCCGAAATAGCGTTGGAAATGGCTCGAGAACATAACTGAAGTTATGTGGCAGTGGCCTACGAAAATTTTTTATATAAGATGTTCACGGTTAAATGAGCACTCTTGGAACAAACGCTTTGAAAAAAATTAACCCCACTCGGATACCAGTGTATATTTTAACGGACACAGTGACTGAAATGTGCCCAGTAATGTTCGTAACGTCGCAGAGACGGTTTTTATATATTTTATAGTTGAATTAAAAGTGTTAGGTAGTCATTCGCAAATAATTAAACTATTTATTTTGCTTTCTGTTTTATTTTATGTATTTGAGTATAAAACTCAGCAAAATTGTAAAACAATTACTTTTCTAACAATTTCACAGGTTCTCTTGTCCTACGCATTAATAAAGTTATTAGGCTAATTGCAGTTTTATCTTTACGTATGACGGAAGAATACACTATGTGTATAGGTACACGTAGATATTAAGCAGGAATTTCAAAAGTGCGCAGTTTACCGTGAACGGACTAAAAATAACAAGTTTAACCAAATGCAACACATATCTAATTGCTATTTGTCATAATAATTTATTTGCATACACCTGCTGAGCATATTCTGTAGCATTGTGTATGCAGTTCGTTTACGATAATGGTGTTCTGTGATATTTTTCAAATGTTATAATATTCTACGTCAGTTGTAATATTTTTNGAATAAAGTTATTAGGCTAATTGCAGTGTTATCTTTACGTATGACGGAAGAATACACTATGTGTATAGGTACACGTAGATATTAAGCAGGAATTTCAAAAGTGCGCAGTTTACCGTGAACGGACTAAAATTAACAAGTTTAACCAAATGCAACACATATCTAATTGCTATTTGTCATAATACTTTATTTGCATACACCTGCTGACCATATTATGTAGCATTGTGTCTGCAGTTCGTTTACGATAATGGTGTTCTGTGATATTTTTCAAATGTTATAATATTGTACGTCAGTTGTAATATTTTTGTTAATTAGTATCTAAATAAGCCTGTACATATTACTTAAACTTGGAACAGCAATACGTAAGACGTAAAAGCGTGCTGTAAACTATTGTGCTAGGATACGAGTATCTCGGACCCGGTAACTCTCTAACAATAAAGTTATTAGTGTCGGTCGCAGCACGAACTTGCGGACTGGATTTGGCCATAGTGCAAAATACTTTCCCCACCTCTGCGCTAGGCAATTTATTATATTAAGGTGGTCGCCTGGTTGCGAAATTTTGCACGTCTGAGGCCTTAAATCGTGGGAGCACTAGGGGCGACCGAGACATGCGCATCAACTCTCTCATCACCTTTACGCGCTAAGCACTGAACTGGCGTGGAGTCATGCCGTCGATAACGCGCCTCTATGAGACTTTCAGCGGAGACCCTGCCATTTTATGACGTAATAATAAAAATTAAGGTTTGATGCACGTCCCCATTCGTTTTTTAATGCTTTGTACCGGAATGTTCATACCTAAAAATGACCGTGAAAACACCCATTTCAGCCATTTTCACTATCACAAAAACACGCTTTAGAGAGAAGTAGAGGAACTGAAAAACGTATACAGACGTGTAACGTTTCCTAAATGCTATTCGTAAGAGCAGACACATTGGACGGTTTTTAATAAAACGTTTTCTGCTGGAGCTCTGCACACCGTTCGGTGGCCTACCCAAGCGACCACCTTAAGTCACGCCAGACTTTCTTGCATCGGCCAGGTGACAGAAATGTCATAGCGATTGTATACCATCATGAAATCCTTCCGTTAGAATCCCAGTCCCGACATACGTCTAAGAGGATCTTGAATCAGTGGTGAGTAGTCAATTGTTCTAAAGTGTGCCGATGGTAATTGCTGATGTCTGCCTGAACTTCTGGTTCTTGTCTAATGAACAAACGCACCTTTAAAAAAAATAAAAGAAGAGTCTAGTAAAAGTGTTGTGACAATTCACGAGGAGAAAGCAGCTGTCGGACCCATCATTCATGTCATGTAACGTCTTCTGCACAATATCGTCTGAAGGTGTTCGCACACCTGGCGCTTGAATTTCGTTGCTAGATGTTTGAAATGCAAGGTTTGTGATGAAACTGTTAACCGTGTCCCCAATATGTTTATCTATGAAAAGAAAACACTCCAGTTCCCGAGACGAGGAAGAAATGCATTATTTTTCCAGGAAAATAACAACCTGCGCCAAGTGTTATTTTTAAAATCCGGAAAAATTTACAGGTTATTTCAAAACTGTGCTCAGCTTCAAAAGTCAGTAATTGAATCACTCCAAACTTTTACCTCATCCGAACACACCACAAAAAATTTCTGTTAATTTGGAAGGTTTTTTTTTTTTCGAATTTCCTTGCTTCTTTTTTTCTTCTTTTTTTAGGTTCTTTCCCTGATTTGCTGCGTAGTGCCAGGCGTGTAGTGGAATGGAAAACAGCGATATTCCAGTAATTATTCGTCGGTAACGTAGTTCCCCGGCCAATTTCACGTCTTCTAAAATTTATGGCGTGCGCTGCAATCGCCCGTTCCTGCGTTTATTCACCGAGAACGCAAACACACGTCATGCCCGTCACGCTAAAACAGAAATTTAAAAAAAAATCGCNTACTCCAGTTACCGAGACGAGGAAGGAATGCATTATTTTTCCAGGAAACAGAAATAAGCTTCATATTAAACGAATATAAAACATTTACATATTTTTCAAACCATTCGTAAAAATTTATTTTAGAAATTTAATGAAAATAACAACCTGCGCCAAGTGTTATTTTTAAAATCCGGAAAAATTTACAGGTTATTTCAAAACTGTGCTCAGCTTCAAAAGTCAGTAATTGAATCACTCCAAACTTTTACCTCATCCGAACACAACACAAAAAATTTCTGTTAATTTGGAAGGTTTTTTTTTTTTCGAATTTCCTTGCTTCTTTTTTTCTTCTTTTTTTAGGTTCTTTCCCTGATTTGCTGCGTAGTGCCAGGCGTGTAGTGGAATGGAAAACAGCGATATTCCAGTAATTATTCGTCGGTAACGTAGTTCCCCGGCCAATTTCACGTCTTCTAAAATTTATGGCGTGCGCTGCAATCGCCCGTTCCTGCGTTTATTCACCGAGAACGCAAACACACGTCATGCCCGTCACGCTAAAACAGAAATTTAAAAAAAAATCGCATTTTTTCTAATATTTTGGGCACCTCGGGGCATGGCGCAGAGCGTATTCTTTTTTTTTTATTTAAACAGTGTTTCANGGGATAGCACTTGGGGGGCCCGCAATCGGGATTGGCGTATTGAACGTCTAAAAGCCCGTGGGGAAAAAAAAATACTAACACTAGGTGCGTTAGTGAATCCTATTCTATCTGGACACCAATTACCGAGTGAGGTGGCGTAGTAGTTAAAACTTTGTATTCGCATTCGGGAGGACCTGGGTTCGAACCCGGACCCAGCCATCCTGATGTCTGTTTTCCATGGTTTCCCGAAAAAACTTCGGGCGAATGCTGGGAATGTTCGTTATTACAGGCCATGGCCATGATCCGTCCCTTCATGTCTGAGCAACTTGTTCCGTATCTAATGACATCGCTTTCATCGAGACGTTAGGCCCTACCTGCCTACCAATTAGAAAAACCAGCAAAGGGTATTTTTATATTAAAAATCTAACTCTGTAAATTAATAATTTTTTCAAAGAGGAATTATTTCTCGCACCGTAAATCCGATGGTTTAGGCGCAGCAAAATTGATTATAAAAAAACCGTTATTGGTTGCCGTTCCAGCACACGTATGTATGACATAAGACTGTATGTAGCATAGCCTGTAGCTGTNAATGGTTTAGGCGCAGCAAAATTGATTATAAAAAAAACCGTTATTGGTTGCCGTTCCAGCACACGTATGTATGACATAAGACTGTATGTAGCATAGCCTGTAGCTGTAATTTACAGCGCCTGATTGTTGACAATAAAAAATAATACGTTATTGCAGTAGTTAGTAGCTAAAAATTAGAAAAATGAATTGATGCTTTAGCACTTTGATAAATATTCAAGAATTTATTATTTATACTTGTGTTATACAAAAAAAATTGTTAAACGTTCTTGAAGTGGATAGATGGCAGGGATTTAACCCTATTAACACTTTCAGATATGACAGTGTATATACGGTACGTTGCACGAGTTAGTGAATTTGATGATGTAATACTAAAGACGAGTCCATTAAAGGGAAGCCCCTCACATGTTAGGAGACGTTCGTTGTTGAGATTTTATTTCGTTGCCTCATAAACAGCTCGTACCACACATTTTTACTGGTCCCGGCATATGACAGAGCGTTATACTGATATAGTCTATTCGCGGTTTCTCCGCACTTTTTGAATCAAACCTTTGAAAATTTACCCCAGGTGTGATGTTTTTGGTTGTTTCCTAGATATCTGATTTACCACAAGCATTTTATACTAGAGGTAACATAACAGTACCTTTTTTTTTGTTAAATAGAATTTTGATTACGTTCTACCTATAAATCAAAATATTTCACTTAGGCCTATTATTAATATGAATTTAAAAAAAATAGGTGTGTTGGTAATGCCTAGTAAGAAATATGTCGTTCGCAAAATACTATTTCGCTGAGTGCGTACGAATGCGGTGCGTTGTCCTTCGTTTTGGTAATTTTCTTTCTTAGTTAAGGTTAATTCTACTCAGGCTAGGAACAAAAAGAGTTTTCTTTCGGCAGAGTTTGGTATAGGAAAAGTTTCCGAAGCTAGGTGAGCAGTGTTCCAAAAGGTAACTTTAAATTAAAAATTTAAACTACGTGAATAATAAGAGAACGATTTTACTTAGTTACGAAGTTATTTTATATTTTATTTATGGTTATTTCAATTGTCTGGTTTTTTAATATATAAAAGAGAGACGATTTGGTACATTGCCGACACTAGCGCTTACCTAGTGGCGAAAATTTTTTGGTTGCCAAACTTTTAACATTGTGCTTCTCAACCTGAGTAGAATAAACTTTAATTTAGTTAACCTTTGTTCGAATGAGGCGAAGGGATATCCTGGAAGTAGAACTTTATCAGGGCTTTAGAAAAGTTTGAAGTAACACTGAATGGACTATGATTGTGCAGTTCCGGACAAAAAAATCTTGATCGTCGAAACGCTTAAAATTATATATTTATATGTGTGTTTGAATGGTTTCAAGGCGGTCGCCTACCTGGAACCTTTTTTACCTTTAAGGCGCGGGATGAAGGGAGCGATAAGAGCGACGCTAGCACGTGCGTCAATTGTGCCAACGCCTGCTACGCGCAAGGCTCTGAACCGGCGTACAGTGTTTTCGTCGTGCTATGAGACTTTCAGCGGCAACCCTAANCGCCTGCTACGCGCAAGGCTCTGAACCGGCGTACAGTGTTTTCGTCGTGCTATGAGACTTTCAGCGGCAACCCTAACATTTTACTAGTGAAAAGTCTTTAGTCAGGTCCAGTAGAGGCTCCTACCGCAGTTTCACTGGTGTCCGAGAAGTACATTTTAAGATACAGCAGTCTGAAAAAAAAAAGCCGTTTTTAACGAATTGGAGGGCTTACAAATATTATTTAGAGAATCCGTTATATCTTGAAAATGCCNAAAAAAAAAGCCGTTTTTAACGAATTGGAGGGCTTACAAATATTATTTAGAGAATCCGTTATATCTTGAAAATGCCCTTCCGTTTTCTCGTATGGGATATGTTTTCTTTTCGTAAGTAAACATATTGGGTACACGTTTTGTAGTTTCGTCGAAAAACCAGGATTTTAAACACGATGATGTTAATGATTACGTGTTTTGATACGGCACTGATCACGAATGAGGTATGGAATTTCATTTTTAAGACACTTGACACTTGTGGCGTATAGTTACGTTAACAAAAATAAACAAATAATATTCATACGAATTTGGTAACACACAAAAATTATAAGCACAAACCCCCAAATTATATTGAGCAGTACTAATGAGCACTGGTAACAAGAATTTGTAAATGTAAACAATAAATGGCGAACGTAAACAACGATTCTCTGACATTAAAAAAACGCATTTTCAAACACGTTGCAAAGCAGTTCAAGCGTAAGGCTGTGAAATTTACGTCAATTCTTACTATGAATGCGTATGAAATAAAAATTAACTTGCTTCAGCAGTACCAATTAAAACATTGCACTCTTACACCCATAAATTTCAGACAACATACGACTAAGAACTCCAGTCTATGTGCACGTTATTATAAATACTGTTATTTGCAAAACCAATTTCAGAAGCGTTTAGTTACAGAATAGATAAGTAGAGTCTATTCGCGGTTTCTTCACACTTTTAGAATAAAATCTTTGAAAAATCATCCCAATGTGTGACGTGCTTGGTTCTTTTCTAAATATGTCAAATATTCCTAAATATGTCTTACAATTCTGTTAACTTAAAAGAACTTTATTCTTGGTGAAATTACACTTTCACTTATATTTTATCACTAAATTATCAACATTTCATTTATAATTAATATGAATAATGACAGAGAGAAAATAAGTATATTGTTAATGCCTTGTAAATAATAAGTTCTTATGCAAAATATTATTAAAGTGAGTGCGCAGGAATGTGGGGCGTTGCCTCTTTGGTGTAATTTTCTAGACTCGGTCGAGCTTTGTTTTACATGAAGCGGAGGAATATCCTGAAAGCAAAACTTTTGCAGGGCTTCAGAAAAGTTGGAGGAAACCGCGAATGGACTATTTTCTGAAGCGCAATAGTTTGCTGTTCTTTTCACGTGAGCGTTCTCTGTCGCTCATTGGCCTCGCGAAGCACGTAGAAACAAGCCTAGAGTCTGATTGGTTATCGAGCGTACTGCCGCCTTTCAAACTAATCGTCAGGAGCTGACTGATGAACCACTTCCCGCCATATTGCTGGCTAGTAAGGTCATTTTGCTGGCGTGCGTGGCTAATGTTCGTATTGCATGTCAAAATTTCATTTCTGTACTCCTAAGCATTCTATGGCCCAGTGCCCAGTTAACCCCGAAACAGTAATAAATCAAGCATTCCTGAAAACTTGATTTCCCACAGCAGCCTAGCCGAAACTAGTTCGACTAGGGCGCCATAGTGCTGACCTGAGCGACAGAAACAGAGTGGCTCAAGAGGAAGAACATGCCCTGGCGTTTCCTAGAATTTTGGGGAACGAGTTGAATTTACAGATTTTTTTGGTGGGGGATGGGGGGGAATTTTCCGCTTAACAGCGAAGTACGTATTTGGTATATACGCGGATGGAGTGAAATGGAGGTGGACCAAAAATGGAACGCAAGTGCACGAGAATACCCGCCGGCTACGTTAAGCTATTGTAGAGAGAAAATTGTGTAGAATGCGCATTCCAGCTGTGCAGTAATTACCCACTGGACTGCTTTTNGTTAAGCTATTGTAGAGAGAAAATTGTGTAGAATGCGCATTCCAGCTGTGCAGTAATTACCCACTGGACTGCTTTTCTTGCCAATAAAACTATCAAAACAAAATATTGATTGGATTTGACGTGTATATAAGCAAGTGCTTCCAAATGTTTTTACGCTTCCTCTGGCCTATTTTTAAAGCAATTATAACACAGGCAAGTTGGTCAACATATATTACTGATATAAAAGTGTGGGTCTGTTGATAAACTGAACGTACAAACACACGTTCATAACTNGTCTGTTGATAAACTGAACGTACAAACACACGTTCATAACTGCTGCCCATGTGATTTCGACAGTTCTGTTGGTGATGACTGAGTCAACTTTAAGTAGAAACGCAGGAAACGAAATTCGATCTACCTCGTCTCTGGACTGCTCTAACCACACAGTAGCCACGGGCCAGAGTGATTCGTTGGGGGGTAGAGACGAGGCGAGTGAGACCACCTATCGCGCAGCAGATCGAGGCCATTCCCCTTGCTCCTCTGATGCGGGTCAGACATGCCAACTGCATGCCGAACAAGCTCAATGGCCCACCCTACCCCCGTCCCCTCTCTCTTGGTTTCATGACAGACTCGTCGTGCATTCCCAGCTAATCACGGCGTTAATTACTAGCAGCGCAACTGTGTGCGATCCAATTAAAATTTGCCTCATATTTTATTTAACACATATCCAAAAATTAATCGGCATCATTTTTAACTGTTTTGTTTTATTTTCAGCATATGTTCGATTACCGCAGTAATTACACAAAAAACATTAAATTTTCAATGTAACTAATTTGCCTGATTCTCCTTTAGATATATTAGCAACATATCCTGATGAGGTACCCGAACGCATAGTGTTTGGTTCCAGTGTCTTAAAAGAATAATCTAACCTAAAAGAATTTTCCGTAAGGTCTGTCAAATATTTCCTGCGATATTGTGTTAAACCCACAAAATTAATAGTTTTTTTGGTGGTAATACTTTCCAAAATAGCGAATGGCTGAAGTTATGAGCAAATGTAATTCATAAAATAAGTACTTCAGCACGTTACGTTTAGTGGAATCACTTCATGGTGCCAGAGATATGGCGTAAGAAATTAATTTGTTCTGGTGACGCCATCTTTCAGTGACGTACTATTGAGAACATATGGAACTGAATTCGTTGTACCATGATGAACTTTAAATGTACCAGTTTTAGTTCAAATAATTTCAATTATTGCTGGATGAGATTCGGTAGACAACCTATGGCGTCTAGGAATTTAAATGAGTGACAATTTGAAAACAATCATCCGGAATAATAGATTTGTTGAGTTGAGAGATTTGGGCGGCCCTTAACAACGAGGTCTTAAGAGCCGATGAGGGTGTAATGAGGTAAGAATGGTGCAGCGCCGGAATGTAGGGGCGGGGAAAACGGGAGATCCCCGAGAAAACCCACTGACCAGTGGCATCGTCTAGCACGATTCCCACTTGCGAAATTCCAGGAGTGGCCCGGCCGGGAATTCAACCTGATTCGCCTTGGTGAGAGGCGAGCAGTCTAACCGCTCAGCCACCGCGGCCCCGTCCGGAATAAACGAAAACTACAAAACTAAGGGAGGTCTGGGTGGTGTAGTGGTTAGACTACTCGCCTCCCACCAAAGTGAACCTGGTGCGATTCCCGTTGGGGTCACCCCTGGTTTTTAGCATGTTAGAATCGTGCCGGACGATGCCGCTGGTCGGTGGGTTTTCTCGGAGATCTACCGTTTCCCCCATCCTTGCATTCCGGCGCTGCTCCATCCTCACCTCATTTCACCCTCATCGACTCTCAAGACCTCTATGTTTAGAGTCGCCCAAATCTCTTCACTCTTCACTCACTACAAAACTATAAACTACATTTTGAAAATAAGTATCCTGAATTTTATAAATCTACTTCTTTGAATTACAAGTATAACGTGTGTGGCAAAATTCGGTGCATGGGTTAGTATATTTTTTTTTATGGAGACACACACACAGAAATGAAGATGATGTCGTAACGCTAACTATTCTTTGGAAAGTAGGCTACAAATTACAATATTCCTCAAAACACCCTACCCTTAAAGTAAAGTGATACGGTTAAGTTTGTACGCGCATGCGCTTTCAAAATCCTCCTATGTTAAGTGCGAGTGCATATTTTAAGAAAATATTTATGTTAAAGCACTTTATCTGCCATTCGATTACTGCTCAGATGTAAACATTGTGGCTTTAATTCTCGATGTTGGTTTTTATTAGTGTTTTTAATTTTACTAACGTCTTATAGATTTTATAATTATTTTTAAGTTACAATTATTTTGTTTGCCTTTTTCGTTTACAGCCTGAGCCTTAGCACCACGTTACAGACCGCCTGTGAAATAATCCTATATACTCCTTCCTGCAGTGTTGCTAGATTGTTCAAGTAAAATTACGTATTATGGAGTTTTGTCACTGGAATTTATAACTTCCATTCCCAACATTTATATCTAGGACACTAGCAGTGTATGTGAATTTCCGGTCACTCTGTAGAAATAGCTCTATAATAATGAATTCAGTAGACCAGGCAGAAATTCACGGTGGTGTTGTACAGCAAATGGAAATTTTTTGTTCACTGTATACGTCTTCCGTCATACGCAGTCTAGTCTACACGGCTGCACGTAGCCCTGTCACGCCTGCGTCCACTCTCACTTCTCATTGGCTGAAAGTTCAGCAGGACAAGTCAGATATACAGATAGGTGGCGTAGATTGTTTGGTAATAAAAATTATATCAAATAACTGAATCACCAAAAACTCGACTCAAAATATGTTAAAATTGTATTATATTATACCATGAAATGTTAAACATTAGGCAATTACATTTCAAACAACAGTTGTATAAATTGACAATATAATTAAATACTCTTATTCACATATAAAACACACCAAATTTCACTAGACTTTTGACCACCACCTAACCTAAAATACGAATTCCCCTAATTTCGCACCACCATACGCTATTTAAAAGTGCGACGACATGTTGTACCTAACAGCATATCTGAGAGCCAGTCTTAATTCACACTTTCCCCATTATCTGTGCTTATTACAAACTTAAGTCATTAAAAGAAACTACTTGGAAAACAAAATGTCTTGCATACAATAAAAATATTTTATAACGTCCNACAAACTTAAGTCATTAAAAGAAACTACTTGGAAAACAAAATGTCTTGCATACAATAAAAATATTTTATAACGTCCTCTACTTACAGACTACTGTAAAAGTACAGATGCGTGAATGGGACACAGCCCAGTCGTCGAAAATAGATGGAAGATATATAATTTTAAAACAATAAGTAACAGAATATAATAATTTGATGTAATATTGTGTAGTTAGAAAACAGATAACAGTTATCCTAATTTTTGGCACAGGATACAAGTCATAAGCTTCAGGGGACTATGCGGAAAAACAGCACCCATATAAACTAAAAGTCGACCACAGCANACAGGATACAAGTCATAAGCTTCAGGGGACTATGCGGAAAAACAGCACCCATATAAACTAAAAGTCGACCACAGCACTATTTACTAGTAGCAAAAAAGTCAGGAATTAGTGTTATATAAGAGTCAGAGTATTCCGAACCAGACAAGTAACGANCTATTTACTAGTAGCAAAAAAGTCAGGAATTAGTGTTATATAAGAGTCAGAGTATTCCGAACCAGACAAGTAACGACACGTTACAAAGGAGAAGCCACAATGACAAACCACAGGAAGCATCAAAAGCACCGGCCATTTTATCCACAACTTTCAAAACGCCTTCTAACAGCCAACCAGACACCGTAAAGGAACCTTTAAATGTAAAGGCGAACGTCTAAAGTACGGTTATTGGAACCGACACATTTGTGCCTGTGGTGATGAACTCCATGAACAACTTCCAGTTGACGTCAGTGACTGAAACATTCATCAGGGTCTTTTCTCTTTGTCTCGCCCTTTCTTCCTGCTGGATCGATACTTTAACGGTACCTTGCATGCAAAGTTAATTCACTGAAGTGAAACTGCCACGTAGATTCAGATTTCCAGCAGCACTGCTCAAGAAAAATGACCTCAACACCCTGGCAATACGTTCACCAGTCAACACGCTGGCAATATGTTCACCAGTCAACCTATTCAGAAGGACATGCTAGACACTAGCCAAACGAATTGAAAATTTTGCGCACAGTGGTATAAATTTCCAGTGACAAATACAAGTTGACGATAATTCAAGGAACGTCACGAACCTTGATCCTGTGTACGTGGCCACTTTATAATTATTAATCACTGAAAAACTTCTTATGATATTGTACACAAAAATANCCTTGATCCTGTGTACGTGGCCACTTTATAATTATTAATCACTGAAAAACTTCTTATGATATTGTACACAAAAATTGTCACAACTTTGTAGTGTTTGGTTAGTGGCGAAGTGTGACTGATTCAATTCCCGGATGACATACTGTAAATATTTTGTAATCAGAGACCTAGTCAGACAAAAAGTTTAAAAATAAATACTTGTACGATTGTGCTAATTTTAAAATTCTACCACAGTCCGATACACCCTGAAGGACACTGAAACAATACAAAAACCCGCAGTCAAATTTTGAATAAGATTGTCTCTTTCAGAGCCTGTGGTCAATGGGCAAATTACGTCTGTGATTTATCTGCAGACAGATAAGCGGTGTCAAACCAACATAGCTTAGTTACAATTGTAGCAAAATGCTAAATATTTTTGCAAATTTTCATGATGTACATACCTACATCTCTATCATGGGGAATACAGGTCTGAAGTGTTCAATAAACCTTAGAACCAACTAAGACTTGACACGANTACCTACATCTCTATCATGGGGAATACAGGTCTGAAGTGTTCAATAAACCTTAGAACCAACTAAGACTTGACACGACTAGAAAACATTGAGCAAATTACAAATGAATAAATTACCAAGTAGTCTAATTGTGCGTAATCGATTAAAGAAGGAANCTAGAAAACATTGAGCAAATTACAAATGAATAAATTACCAAGTAGTCTAATTGTGCGTAATCGATTAAAGAAGGAAGTGGATTGATTCTAGCAGAAGCGTTTATGAATTAGCTAATCAACAGTGTGCAGTACTGTGAAGTATCGCATTATGGTTAAATATAACGCAGAATAGTAGCCAGACCCTATCACAAAGAAGATGAAGGGGGGGGGGTCCAGCAGGGCTTTGCCCCAGGCAGCGGCGTGTGGTGAACTGTTGCAAGGTAAGCTGTATTTTGCTCTGCGCTGTACCTAATCGTTTGCTAGTTTACACATATCGGCCACTTAAACGCAGTAGTGCAGTTGACGTCACAGCACGTGTGTAATAGGTGCCTCGCTGCGCTCTCGTGAGTGGCCGCAATAGATTCAGTTTCTTACTGGCCCCATTCTGGCTACTGGTTCCTGCTGCGTGCACCGAGTGTGTGCAGCACTGAGAAAGCACCAGCTTACCTTGCAATACTTCACCACACGCCACTGAGTCTGAGCCTTGCTTCATAGAAGATCTCAGATTTAGGACATGGACTTTGCATTTTTAAAAAATCAACATAAGCATTTGTAAAATAAATGAGTTTTCATTCTCACGACAAATGGCTGAGGCCTGTTCATAATGTAAATATTTAAAATATACGCGGCTAGTAAACTTTAGTTTCGCATTTATTATTTTTGTTCAGGTCGCCTCGAAAATTAAAAAGGGCCTGATGGTAGTTGCTTTATCAATGGTGAATGTTAAACTGATACTAAATGTATCTAATACTTAGGCAGTGCAATAATTTACTCTACTTAATACAAAAGGGTATCAGATACAGAGTAACAAGTTGATACTCTGTGACCTACCTCTACTGTGAAGTCTAGTCTTGCAAGCAAAATTAACTCAGGAAATGTCGGATCTCTAGTCATGGGTTAACTTTAGCACTCGAGATCGAAATGCTGCTCGAGCAGCCTGGCCCCAAGACTTGCCCGTCTCTTTTTCTCCACCACGTCCCAATGGGAGCGCCGTTAAATGCGCTTAAAGACATTTGCCAGAAGTTAGGGAGGGTCTTCGTCCTCCCANCCACGTCCCAATGGGAGCGCCGTTAAATGCGCTTAAAGACATTTGCCAGAAGTTAGGGAGGGTCTTCGTCCTCCCACGCTCCATTTTTTTCTCTCTCCTCTTATCCATCGACCTTCATCAAGTTCTCTGGCGCGAGAAACTGGCGAGCCACTTTTCTCGTCGCCGGAAGTTCACCGGGAACTGGGCGTGACGTCGGCTGCGGAGACACCGTCAAATGCTCCCCCGCGATCACATACGGAGGACTCGTGAGTGACAGTGATGGCTGGTACAGACCGTTCCCTGTTAATTAAGCACTTTTGAAGTCAACATTTTAAAAATGTCACGGCCCTTACCTGCATGCATTTTAACGAGTGCATTAACTCGTATGAGCTCGATAAAGTTGGTAACGAAGCGGCGAAAGTGTAGATTAATGTCTTCTTGTTGAATTAAAATTGTAATGTATAAGCATTTGTTAATACTAAAATATTTCTTTCGCTTTCTGTTTTTATAATGGATATAAGTGAAAAAATTAGCCACCTTTTAAAATACTTACTTTTATAATAATTTCACTTATTTAAACTTGACCTACCCATTAATAAAGTTATTAGACCCATGGCAATGTTAATATTACATATAGTGGAAGAATACAAGATGTACATACAATTAGATCCTAAGCAGGCTTTCAAAAGTGCTCAGTTTATCGTGAACAGCAGTGTTGCCAATCTAAATAGCCCATCGCTAAATCAGTCAGCTACATGCGCTTGGAAATTCCACTACAAATAAAAAAATTAAGTTGCGCTATATACCTGAGTCATTTTCACACTTCTATTATCATAAAACAATAACGATAATTCGTATTATTAATGTAAATACTTAACAGTAATTTATANCTTTCTGTTTTTATAATGGATATAAGTGAAAAAATTAGCCACCTTTTAAAATACTTACTTTTATAATAATTTCACATTTTTAAACTTGACCTACCCATTAATAAAGTTATTAGACCCATGGCAATGTTAATATTACATATAGTGGAAGAATACAAGATGTACATACAATTAGATCCTAAGCAGGCTTTCAAAAGTGCTCAGTTTATCGTGAACAGCAGTGTTGCCAATCTAAATAGCCTATCGCTAAATCAGTCAGCTACATGCGCTTGGAAATTCCACTACAAATAAAAAAATTAAGTTGCGCTATATACCTGAGTAATTTTCACACTTCTATTATCATAAAACAATAACGATAATTCGTATTATTAATGTAAATACTTAACAGTAATTTATANATTTTCACACTTCTATTATCATAAAACAATAACGATAATTCGTATTATTAATGTAAATACTTAACAGTAATTTATAAATGCACTAGATGTGCCCGCGGCTCCGCTCGCGTGGACTACATAATTATTGTTAAGGTTTTCATTTAAATAAAGTTCCCCCCGTCCCTCCCCCCTCCCGGCTCCTTAGACAACCGCAATGGCTTTCCACGTCCACGTACGGTCAACCGACTCGCGAAAAATAAAACTTTTGATCATCTTAAAGTATAGGCGGGAATGGTATGCTGTATGAGGAAACAACAGCTTAAATTTTACGTATTTATTTATTGAGAAATTATATGGTAAAAACGCTTATTAATATTTCTCTGTTATAGATCGATATTTCCCGCGATAAAAAGTAGCCAATATAACCTTACAGTCCTCCAACTATTTCTGTGCACGAAATTACGTTGATCTGTTGCTAGGTTACGACGTTGCATTGTTATTCCGTTCGTGTAATTTTTCATTTTCCGNGCACGAAATTACGTTGATCTGTTGCTAGGTTACGACGTTGCATTGTTATTCCGTTCGTGTAATTTTTCATTTTCCGATAAGAAATTTCCCCAAGGGAATGAGATATTTTCTCTAAATAAAAAGTAGCCCGTGTCACTTCCCGGCTCTCCAACTATCTCTGTGCAAAAAATCACGTCGATCCGTTGCTCCGTTGTGACGTGAAAGAAGGACAAACAAACGAACAAACACACTTTGGCATTTATTTATTAGTAGGATTAATCACGCTTTGTTAAAAAATCACACCAAGTTAGAAATTGACGTTTTTTTTTCTTTCAAAATATTGCGAACTTCCCGTGACACCTTATTTGTTGTGAAAACCTTCTTCCTGAGAACTAAACAAAGTAATGATAACTTTTTTAATTTGAAAGCCGGCGTGTTAGAGTTTAAATGGTGTCATTTATTAAGAAAAGAAATAATATATAATGATGGAGTGCGCAAGTACGAAAAAAATTCCGACTAGACCAAAACACAATTTGGTTACATTTTATGTAGTACATTCACAGCTACTTCAAACTTTTCTGAAGTCCAACTAATGTACTAGTTTCAGAATACTCCTCCGCCTTAAGCAACCGAAGTATAACTAGGAAAATAAAAAATTACACCAAAGGGACAACGGACCTTCATGCGCACTCGGTTTAATAATATGTTGCATGCAGAACTATTTCTTACTAAGCATTACCAATGCACCTTTATATATTCGCTGTGGTTTTATTCATACTAATTATGAATAAATTATTATAGTTTAACCATAAAACATAATTAAAAGTTCAATTTTGCAAAAACATTTTTCTAGATAAGTTTATGTTTACGCCAGTCAGCATGTTTGTNAAACATAATTAAAAGTTCAATTTTGCAAAAACATTTTTCTAGATAAGTTTATGTTTACGCCAGTCAGCATGTTTGTGATACATGGCATATTTAGGAATCAAACACGTCATACATGCGGTGATGTTTCAAAGGTATAATTCAGAAAGTGTGAATAAACCGTGAATATATGAACCGCTGTGAATATATGGATGGGGGTTGACATTCTCATAATGCATCTTGCGAGAGCCATTACGCCTTAAGGTGGACTCATAACCATCCGTCACATCCGTCAGACGCCCATCCGCCAGTNCATCTTGCGAGAGCCATTACGCCTTAAGGTGGACTCATAACCATCCGTCACATCCGTCAGACGCCCATCCGCCAGTCGGTTAACCGTCTGTGTTTCCGTCCTTCGGTTTAAAGTGATTCACAACAAACCGTCGTCTATCGATCCTTCTGTACCGCTAAATTTCAGTGTGACAACTTAACATCATGAACTGTCTTCATATGGCGGTATATTTTGGTTGGAAATACATTTTCAAGAGAGAAACACTTCGTGGGAATAATTTTTTTTACGTGATAATAATTTATACTGAAATATTGTTGAGATTTTAAATTCCTGAGTTTACCACCGAAAATAAATAAACATTTATCCCCGCCATGCATTTTATTTCAAAGTGTATATTCCCGTCTACGGAATGTGGTCAGAAGGCGGTAGCCCATCCGTCCGTCCATTGAAAGTTAAAGTTTGAAAAATATTTGACCTATTGAAGAATATAAAAAAAGTTGCCTTGCGATTGGTTCAAGATCACGTGACCACCGGTCGTACC
>NQII01000952.1:286348-322881 GCA_002778355.1 Clitarchus hookeri
ATGATATCGCCGGTCGGCGGGTTTTCTTGGGAATCTCCCATTTCCCCTGCCCTTACATTCCGGGGTTCCGACATACTCACCTCGCTCCCCCATCTTGAGAGCCTCAAGACCTTCAGGTTAATCTCTCCACTCAAAGTTAAAATCAACCTTAGCTTGACAACCGGTCTAGTTTTGAGACTTCAGAGACACTTACCTCACCCCAGAGGCCACCAAATGCTAAATATCCTCTCGTTGCATTGTTGAATTCCAGAATCAATAAGTACAGAGAGACAAAATGGCATTGCGGTTCTTTGATGAGGGAGTACCCATCCCCTAGTTGACTGCGCAAAGATCTGGGAACGGGCCTGGTGTCTGACTGGCTACCGTGTGTTGCGGAAGGTTTCCTATTGGCCGAGATGCCGGTTGGCAAGTAAGTTACCAGGCGCTGATTGGCGAACGGCGTTCCAACATGTGGCCGGCTAGTGGCTCCATATTGCTGGCGTGTGCTCTTGGAGTTCGCGGGACAGGCGGCTACTCCACATCTGCACTTCTAAGTACTGTGGTTGAGTGCAGCTTTTATAATAGGCANCTCCGTAATCATCCCTTTGAGTTCGAAAAGGAACAAAAAAGTATAGTGTTTATATGCTTCGACCTTAATGTTTCCCATAAATGATGAAACATCATAAGTGTATTATAGCAGTTTTAGACTCAACATTTCTTTTGTTATTTATTTTTTACTGGAAATTAATTCTTACTTCACGAACTTTACGTATGGCCTTCATTCCTTTCTCGCTTTAGTCGGCCGCAAAATGGTGCTTCGTCGTGTCTGCTTTGACAATGTTCCTACGACCAGATATACTAATGATGTGCCTGTGTGCGGTTGTTAAAATTCTGCTCAGGTGTGTCCATTTCACTACCATAGCTAGTGTGGTTCATCATATGCGCGTATAATTAAGTTGGCTTTGTTAACGCTATTGCTTGTAGGCCTATACTGGATGTACGCTAACAAATGAGGAGAATGTGTACTGACCTAAATATTCCTCTTCTAAAAACTACACGTGCATTCATGACTTACCCGGGATTTGTTCCGAAAAAAATGCCATGAAGTACTTCAAGAAAACTATGTATCCACATGGATATATATACATATAAATCATTTAATTGTATACTACACGAAATTTTTTGCATATTATTGATTTGTAGCTGTTTCTGAAATTTTTAAATAATTTTGTTAACCATACCTTGAAGTGAATTCGGACAATACTATCCAACCTCCCTTGTTAAATTTGTAAAAGGTTTGGTTTCTTTTATTCATGCGTTCTAAAAACGACTAATTTGCGAATTTAGCATACAATTATACAAAAACCTTGAAATTAAATTTTTTTCTGGAAATATAGATCTATGTTGTGTCTATGAGTTGTAACGGTGCCATCCAGCATCCTTTAACAATTTCGTCCGTGAAATATGCATTTCTGATTTAAAAAATAAATATTGTATATTAAATTATATGTGAGTATACTTTAATTCTATTTAGGTGTAGGTAAACGTAATTAGTTAATCGCTAATGAATTTTTTCAAAAATTATTTTGATGCCTTTTTTAAGTGTCAGTCGTGCTCATTCATGTCTGCACTGAGAAAATAATGTGGTTGTAGCAACGATCTATAATGTTAAAATATCTGATGCGTTGGGTAGTACTCAACAGCTCCGTAATCAGGTTCGGGGGTAGCAGTAACAGAATATTCAGTTAGGTTATTACAATCTTAGTTGTCGTGGGAACAATCAAAATATTGTTGAAATTGTTCAGTTTGAGGTACTATCTGTTTTGCAGTAGTAGGAACGCAGTGCTCTGCTGTAGCAACTAGATGTATGTACAGTAGAAAATACAATCACAGACATAAATACAACAACAAACAGTCCTGTTCGCATTACTGTCTATGTTGACAATATTCAGATGGTACTTACAACCCATCAGATAGCTCTCGTTATTTCAACAGATGCTTTAATAGCGAGATGGTTACTACAAAAAAAAAACAGAGTTCGAGTGATTGAACTCTTATACTTCGTTGAGAGAGCAGTAGGTTTTCTTGTCCCTCGGATTTTGGGTGGTCAATAAAAACATTCGGTTCATTTGCTTGGCACAACTTAACCAAGTTGAGCCAAACGGAAAGTAAGCCCGAATTCTAAACTGACTTCGAACGTACCTGTACCAATTTCCTTGGACCTTCAAACGTGTTGATGTCCAGACTGATTCTGGCTTGATGGCGTCCCGCCTTTACGACTTCTCGTTAGTCATTCGAAATAATAAAGACACACAGAAAATTGGCCAAAAATTAAATTCTGGAATATTCTTTTATAAATTGCATGTAGCCATGCGTGACTGGGAAAATAAGGAGGACCACTGGCTGACCAACACTTGTACCCCGCTGAGGTTCCCTCATGTTGGGGCCGTGGGGTCGAGTCCACGCGCTGTTAGGTCTCCAGTCATCGCCGATCCTATAGTCGAGGTCGTGAAGGCCAGACCATAGACTATAGATGAATATAGGCTGTTCATGGTAAACTAAGCACTTCGTAAACCAAACTTTGTAAAATGCCATTGCTCCTACTTGCATGTATTTTAGCGGGCACAATCACAGGCATGAGTCCAATTAAGTTGGAAAGAAACCGGTGGTGGAGGGGAGGGGGGGTAGTTCCATGTCTGAACGTTGCATTAAAAATGCCAGGTAAACATTTGTGAATTCTAAAATTATCTTTTGCGTTCTGAATTTTTAAAGCACGTGAGTATAATAAAGAGCAAGTTTGTAAAATATTTACCCTTCTAATAATTTTACAGTTTCACTTCACCGACGCATGAATAAAGTGACGAAGCCCATGGCTATGTTAATTTTACGTATGGTTAAATAATATACAATGCGCATACAAGTAGATCTTAAGCAGGGCTTTCAAAAGTGATCAGTTTACCGTCAACCGCCTTTAGACCGATTTTCGTATTTTGTGCATGTTCCCAATTTTGACTCGCCCATCGCCAATACTACTATCGAAGACACAGTAGTCATCAGTGACAAACATGTTTGTTTACACTCGAATTTTCAACGGACTCGCTCTTTTATGTAAATAAAATACTTTGAGTGACTTGAATATACTCTGTTTGCATTAAAATTAGGTTATAAAAGAAGAGTACGGTACCTACAAACATCCAAAGCACATTTTTAAATTAACAATGTTCCAACCTCAAGACTTATCCACGTTGTTTTAGATAATTATATTGACAGAAAAGCAGTACAATGTTGGAACACGGAGAGTGGCTACTTCGCAACTAGCATGCGCCCTCTAACCAATTTTCCCTCCACGGGCTAGACTCGTGTTTGCGTGTGGCAGTCAGCTGAAAATTCAATCTGGTTGTTTACGCTAAAACAGTAGAGCAAACAATAAGATTAAAGTACACAGCAAATGCTAGTTAATTTTTTTACGCAGTTTTCACCGTAGCATTGTAGCAAGCGGTTTCACAAAGTTTCTCGTGGTGCAGCAGTACAGGTATGTACACAAAGCCGACAGGGAAGTTTAGTGCATGCATGCGACCTGTGTTGCACCGTGTGTACGCTGTTCGCTATTAACTGAGCACTTTTGAAATCAACATTTGAAAACTGCCCCTGCTCCTACATTCTAATAATTTAACTGAAACGCTCACTAGCATGTTTACAGCATTTAAAAAAAAAAATTTTATTTTATACACAATTTTTTGGAAACAAGTTGTATGTAACATCACAAGTAAATCAATGCTAATTTTGCAACACTTAACCATGTAATGTATAAAATTTACGTTGAATTTTGGCAAGCAACTACTGTAAACTTAAAATTTATTATGAACATGGAGATACATAAACGATTTTGTATGTTTCGTAACATAGTGTGTTGTAAAGCTCCAATAATTAACTTACATTTTTTACAACCAGTTTCCACAAATTGTTTAAAAAAAAAAACAAAAAATGATTTACCGTGTTTTCAATAAATATGTCAGCGAGTTAGGAGATGTAGTTGTGTGCCTTAACGTCATATTAAGATCGTCATGTTAAAAAAAATAACAATTAATGTATTTTCTTAAGTTTCTTTTAGTTTAATGCTTAAGAGAGCAATAAGTGGAATACTAATAACATCTTTAATGTTAATAACAATTTCAGCTACACGTAATCAGCGAATGAATACAGCGATAGGGTCTACAGCCGTACTTCCCAACTTTGGGGTGGGGGGCGNTTCATATTCAATCATATTTATATTGAAATAATAAGGTACAACTTTAATTTGACATAAACCTCTTTTATATAGTGTTCATTACACAACTCTTATCAATAACTTGTTACGCCCTATATCCCCGTTAAGGATAAATATCAACGAACTATCAAAATCATAACAACGTGCGAAACTGATAGGAAAAATAATTCTTCTTTGGTTCGTTCTCGTTGACCTATTTTTGACAAAATTATCCGGCTCTCTTATTCTGTTCACGCACGGTTGTTGAAAGGAAGGGTTAATTCTGCGCAGTGCAATACGAGCCAGTTGCCAACGGAATTATTTTTAAGCTAGGCACACACTCCGTAATCATCCCTTTGGGTTCGAAAAGGAACAAAAAAGTATAGTGTTTATATGCTTCGACCTTAATGTTTCCCATAAATGATGTAACATCATAAGCGTATTATAGCAGTTTTAGACTCAACATTTCTTTTGCTATTTATTTTTTACTGGAAATTAATTCTTACTTCACGAACTTTACGTATGGCCTTCATTCCTTTCTCGATTTAGTCGGCCGCAAAATAGTGTTTCGTCGTGTCTGCTTTGACAATGTTCCTACGACCAGATATACTAATGATCTGCCTGTGTGCGGTTGTTAAAATTCTGCTCAGGTGTGTCGATTTAACTACCATAGCTAGTGTGGTTCATCATATGCGCGTATAATTATGTTGGCTTTGTTAACGCTATTGCTTGTAGGCCTATACTGGATGTACGTTAACAAATGAGGAGAATGTGTACTGACCTAAACATTCCTCTTCTAAAAACTACACGTGCATTCATGACTTACCCGGGATTTGTTCCGAAAAAAATGCCATGAAGTACTTCAAGAAAACTATGTATCCACATGTATATATATACATATAAATCATTTAATTGTATACTACACGAAATTTTTTGCATATTATTGATTTGTAGCTGTTTCTGAAATTTTTAAATAATTTTGTTAACCATACCTTGAAGTGAATTCGGACAATACTATCCAACCTCCCTTGTTAAATTTGTAAAAGGTTTGGTTTCTTTTATTCATGCGTTCTAAAAACGACTAATTTGCGAATTTAGCATACAATTATACAAAAACCTTGAAATTAAATTTTTTTCTGGAAATATAGATCTATGTTGTGTCTATGAGTTGTAACGGTGCAATCCAGCATCCTTTAACAATTTCGTCCGTGAAATATGCATTTCTGATTAAAAAATAAATATTGTATATTAAATTATATGTGAGTATGCTTTAATTCTATTTAGGTGTAGGTAAACGTAATTAGTTAATCGCTAATGAATTTTTTCAAAAATTATTTTGATGCCNCTTTAATTCTATTTAGGTGTAGGTAAACGTAATTAGTTAATCGCTAATGAATTTTTTCAAAAATTATTTTGATGCCTTTTTTAAGTGTCAGTCGTGCTCATTCATGTCTGCACTGAGAAAATAATGTGGTTGTAGCAACGATCTATAATGTTAAAATATCTGATGCGTTGGGTAGTACTCAACAGCTCCGTAATCAGGTTCANTGGTTGTAGCAACGATCTATAATGTTAAAATATCTGATGCGTTGGGTAGTACTCAACAGCTCCGTAATCAGGTTCAGGGGTAGCAGCAACATAATATTCAGTTAGGTTATTACAATCTTAGTTGTCGTGGGAACAATCAAAATATTGTTGAAATTGTTCAGTTTGAGGTACTATCAGTTTTGCAGTAGTAGGAACGCAGTGCTCTGCTGTAGCAACTAGATGTATGTACAGTAGAAAATACAATCACAGACATAAATACAACAACAAACAGTCCTGTTCGCATTACTGTCTATGTTGACAATATTCAGATGGTACTTACAACCCATCAGATAGCTCTCGTTATTTCAACAGATGCTTTAATAGCGAAAAAAAAAACAGAGTTCGAGTGATTGAACTCTTATACTTCGTTGAGAGAACAGTAGGTTTTCTTGTCCCTCGGATTTTGGGTGGTCAATAAAAACATTCGGTTCATTTGCTTGGCACAACTTAACCAAGTTGAGCCAAACGGAAAGGAAGCCCGAATTCTAAACTGACTTCGAACGTACCTGTACCAATTTCCTTGGACCTTCAAACGTGTTGATGTCCAGACTGANGAAGCCCGAATTCTAAACTGACTTCGAACGTACCTGTACCAATTTCCTTGGACCTTCAAACGTGTTGATGTCCAGACTGATTCTGGCTTGATGGCGTCCCGCCTTTACGACTTCCCGTTAGTCATTCGAAATAATAAAGACACACAGAAAATTGGCCAAAAATTAAATTCTGGAATATTCTTTTTATAAATTGCATGTAGCCATGCGTGACTGGGAAAATAAGGAGGACCACTGGCTGACCAACACTTGTACCCCGCTGAGGTTCCCTCATGTTGGGGCCGTGGGGTCGAGTCCACGCGCTGTTAGGTCTCCAGTCATCGCCGATCCTATAGTCGAGGTCGTGANCTGCAGAATATTTTTTTATGATCACCCAACATTTTATTAATATTTATATATTACATTTTTCTTTACTTTATTTTTTAATGCTTTTATTTCTTAAGATGAATAGCTTGTGCTCAAATTTACTGATAATTACGTGATGCAAACAACAACAACAACAACAACAACAACAACAACCACCACCACAGTGACGATCATGACGACAATAATAACAAAGCAACTTTTTCTTCCCCCAGCACACCCTGCAGCTCAAAATTCAATCTAAAAGTTACAGTGAGTTCCTTGCAGCTAAAATACTAATTCAATACACACTGTTGAAATTTTGAGTATAGAAAATTACTGGAATGGGTGTCATTGATTTACATTCAGAATTTGATAGGACATGTCTTTGTTGCCAGAAGGTATTTACTTACTTGTTTCTTCGTGCCATTCCATATTTGTTGCTGTTTTTTGTCTCACTTGTAATTGTCCTAATCTTCATTATTTTGCAGCACTCAATGTCTGACTGGATCTTGATCTTGCTCCAGTATTCTCCTCTCTTCTGTACTCCTGCCACTATCTCCCCTCCCCCTGCCTTCTTGGTCATACCCTGGGGCCTTCTATCCATGTAGACCTATTTGATTTCCATCATTTGAATGGGTAGCCCCTCTCCCCTCATTCTATGCACATGACCATATCACTTCATTCTAACCTTTTCAATCATTTCATTCTCATCCTGTACTCCTGTTCATGCTTGTACAACTTTGTTCCTAATCCTATCACACCGTGTTATTGTCAGCATGCTCCTCATAAACCTCAAGCCCACCACTTTTATTTTTCCTACATCTCTCTTTTCCATTAACCACATTTCCACTGCACATGTGACAATCAGTACAAAGTACAGTATATAACCTGTACAACCCCCGTTTGAACTTCAATAATACCTCTTTTTTTCAAACCAAATCTCTCACAATCTGTCGAAGACATCTCTCTGTTATATTAGTAGGTAATAATATTTTTACGTATATTATGTAGTTTTTCTTTGGTGTGTCTTTTATTTTTATGCATGTTGTATAGTTTTACTTTGGTGTATATTTTTGGTCACTAAAGTCACAATTAAATTCTAAATAGTAGAACATTATAATCGTGTTCACCTCCTGTACTAATAGCATGCAAGTATTTGGTGGCTAAGCAACACTGTATAATAAACCTAAGTAATTAGTCTCACCAAGATTTTGTTTTTTTCAAATACAGGTCTATAGACATTAGATCCGTACTTCCCAACCGGTGGGGCGCGCCTCCCTTGGGGGGACGTAGTGATCGTAGGAGGGGCATGAAGCGCCACAATCATTTGATTGCTTTCCTTACTATCGTCGGGCCTCGTCAAGTCCATTCATATCTTAACTTGCCATCGCGCCACCCGCCGTCACACGCGCCACCCATGTCCTACGGTCCTACTTTCCCTGTCCTGCCCCCGATCAGTCTGGTACAGAATGCCATCGCGCACGCACCATTTATAACAATTACAGTAGATAAGCAAGCCCCCCAAGTGTCGTGGAGTTAATCATTTTAACCTGAGGATTTGTCGTTGAAGGTGAGTTGTGTTATACCTACACTAAAATTTTTGAAGTGAAGCTTCTTTGGGCGCGCCGCGGATAGAATTTCAAGGTCGCATCACGACACGTTATGCAGCGTATCGTAACGCGAATTTAAACTTGGAACAGCAGCAAAACGTTAGTTTACTAAGTAGTATCCTCTCCTAAAAAGAAAGACGAATGATCTGCACTCGGGGAGAGAGAATAACAGAGAGCTATGTCGTAAACCTAATGCAAGCGGCGCTTGTTCATTAATTATAAATTAAAATGGAGTTCACCAAAGATGTTTCACTATTTTTTCGTTCACATAGTTGTACCTGGTCTTTTTTTTTTAGCCCTTTGAACGCCAACGACGATTACAAGCGACAAATGTAATCGAACCCTAAAAAGCCAACGACGAGTTTAGGCGACAAATAGATGGGTTACTTTACATTCTGATATATAGAAAATAGGTAAAAGGGATTTTTTTACATATATTTTTTGTCGTCTTCTCTATACGTATGTCATTTAATTTGATTGAATAAAGTTTAAGCTTAATCCTTGGTGTATAATTTAGAAATTTGAATTTTTTTTTAGGCGACGAATACACGTAAAAAATTACGTCCACCAGACGCCATTGTCGCTTTGAAGCGACACTAGTAATGAGTGTATTAAAGCGTCTACAATGTACAAGAACATAGTGATAATTTAAATAAAACCACTGCAATCAATACGTCTACAAATCCTTCAAGTGGCAAAAGCCAGATGGCGGCAAGGAACAGTGATAAATCAATTGTTATCGAATCCTGCCAGACAAATGGCTAAGGAATTAGTATTACTTTATTATGAAAACGAGTAATGTACATCATAAAAACCATAAAATCAAACTAAAATGTTAAATCCTTCCTACATTATGAAAATATTTTGCTACTTTAGAGGCATTTTAAATGGAAAAATTCAGGCCTGAAGAAGGCTATTTTGTACACGGGCAGATCATCAATACAATTAGAAGTTGCCGTAGAGAACACGAGTTTCCGTAATATAATGGTTTCGCTATTAATGATTTTTGAATCCTTATAATATCCCTAAAATAACCGTGTTTTCTTTGAAGCCGTACGCCATTGTCGCTCTCAAGCGACAAGTGGTGACGTCATTCTAGTTTTAGGGATGCACTTTGTTCGATAAAAAAATATTTTAATCAAGTTTTCATTACCAAATAGTTTGTTAATTTGATAATTTAATTTATTATATTTCACGAATATTTCTATGGCAATATTTATTTGATAAATTATTCATGATATAACATCTTCATACATGGAAAATCTATTACAGTAGCTATAAAAGAGATTTATCGATATCTAGTAATACCCCATCACTAATTTTTGTAGGTATTTATTAGTAAATAATTGGCTTGGCGTGGAGTGTACACTTCTGATGCGCGGCGTTTGGCGTTCAAAGGGTTGAAAAGTGTATTTCATTAAGTAATCAATCATTTCCATTTTTTTTTAATTGAGTTTATACCAATTTAACTATGTTTTTTTAAGTAACTTTTTTTGTGTAGTTAGTTTGAGTGGAAACTTTATAAAGTTTTTTAATTATCATCAGTATTTTTGTTGCAGCAGAAACGTGGCAGCGAAAAAGAGAAAGTATTGTGAAGACCATATTAAGTTTGGATTTACCTACATTGAAAAAGGCGGAGTACAATTACCTCAGTGTGTAATATGTTTGAAAGTTTTGAGCAATGACGCCATGAGGCCTAATCGTCTTGAAAGGCACTTGAGTAAATAACACCCTACTATGATAACCAAAACAAAGGAGTTTTTTTCTTCCAAATCAGAAACACTAAGCGCATCAGATTGGATAAGTCAGGAAGTTATCACAAAGGCGTGTCACCGCATCTCAAAGCCTCATTTGAAATAGCTTTTTTGATATCGAAGCAAAAAAAAACCACACACTATTGGAGAAGACTTAATCAAGCCATGTGTACTAAAGATCACGCAGATAATATTAAGAGAAGAATCAGAACAAAAAATGAAATCGATTTATCTTTCCAATATCACTGTCAATCGTATAATCAGTGATATTGCTGCAGACATAAAGTGCCAAATAGTAAAAATAAAATCATTGCCATTTTTTGCCATAAGTTGTGATTAATCTACGGACATCAGTAACTGTGCACAATTAATCGTCTACGTTCGATACGTCAACAAGGATCAGATTGAAGAAGAAATTTTGTACACCCAATCTTTGACAGCAGGTACTACAGCTAACGACGTATTTGCTTCAATATCTGGATTCATCGAGAAAAAAAAATGATTTGCAGTGGAATAAATTTATTGGACTCTGCACAGATGGCGCCCTTGCGCCATCAAGATCATGTTTAGGTCAAAAACTCAAGGAAAAGAATCCCACGCTGGTTAGCACACATTGTGTTATTCAACGTCAAGCTTTGGCTTCAAAAATATTGCCACAAAACTTACGCCAGACTTTAGACTCGGCAATAAAGGTCGTTAACCACATCAAGAGCAGCGCTTTGAACAGTCAGTTATTTACTTTGCTTTGCGAAGATCTCGATTCAGATCGATCACAAAGTACTTCTTTTCCACACAGAAGTCCGCTGGCTGTCTGAAGGCAACATGTTGGCTCGCCTTCATGAGTTGAAAGAAGAGGTCGTCCTTTTTCTTGAGTACAAAAAAAAAAGAACGATCTTCTGCGAATGTTCAACGATGTAGAATTTCAATTGGGATTGGCCTATTTGACCGATGTAATTGATGCCTTGAATCAGCTAAACTTGAAGCTCCAGGGTAATAACGACACTCTAATAAGTAACTACGATCATGTTCAAGATTTCATATCAAAGCTTCAACTTTGAAGTCAAAGAGTGTCTACCGGAAACTTGATATCTTTTTATCGACTACATGAAGCAACTAAAAGTCAACTATTGAATGAAGAGTTGAAAACTGAAATAGAAGGTAATTTACATGCCTTTAAACAAGAATTTGAGATATGCTATCAAGACATTCATTCAGACTCCTCGATATGGCACATGAGTATAAATACATTTGTGGTCGATGTCTTGCAATTACCAGAGGAGGTTCAAGAAAAATGTTTGGAAATGAAGGCAAATTCGACCACTAAAGATGACTTCCATGTTTTGACTTTAGAGAAGTTTTATATCAAACGTTTCCTTGTTAATCCAAATGGTGCCACTCTTGCTTAGCGACTTCTTATTCCATTTTCCTCGACTTATTTATGTGAGACAGGTTTTTCAGCGTTGGTACTGATCAAAACTAAGCAACACAATCGTCTTGCCGTCAATAGCGACCTGACAGTAGCTCTGGCAAAAAACTGAACCTAGAACCGACCAGCTGGTTCAGAATATGCAAGCTCAAGTATCTCACTAGCAATTTTAATATAGTTCTTGCAAGTCTCGAGTGCGCGTGGCCCTTGCTTGTGTGAGTAAAGTTTATACAGTAGTGTGCGAGATTCTGGCCTCTTTCCGGTAGACACGCACACAGAGAATGCAGTAACGTGCATGTACTTCGTACACGAATCACCACATGTAAGGCCCACGTGAGATACCAGAACTTAAGAACAAGAACTATACTAAGTAATATAATTTTTAGGGTCGGTCACCAAAGTTTTATTTTATAATTATGATTGATAAATAAATGGCATTAAAATGGCGTGTATTGTTTTAATTTTTCATGTGGAGGGCGGGCTGGAAGTGTTATTTATAAATAGGGGAGGAGCTACGCAAAAAAAGGTTGGGAAACATTGGTCTACACTAATGTTAATTTTACATGTGGCTGGAGAATACAAAATAGACACTAAATTATATTCTGTACAGGGCTTTCTCAATTAACCACGAACAGCGTCCACGAACAGCGTGTAGTGCTGTAGCCTTGAGTTAAGTGGGTGCAAAGAAGCGCGGAATACGTTCGTAAACTGAAGCGACAGGGAGCGAACTAACTCAGTCGTCGTGTGTTCCTATGGAACGAGCCTTATTTCTGATTTTCTCCGCCGTGCTGTCGTTTTGGCTGGCGTCTGGAAGGTCCGCCCCTGGCCGCTGATTGACAAATAACCTTGCGCCATGTCGCAAGAGCGTGAGGCCATTTTGTCGAGACGTGCGCAATCCAGAACACATGCGGCAGTTTCGCTTCTTTTTTACTTCGGTACTCTATGCCAGAAGACAATAGGGGAGACACAAGTGCGTTGTTACTTTCCCCAGTGATAAATCACATGCCCCAAACTTGAATCAGTGGAATTTTAATGTCACTGTTGATCAACAAAATGCACTTAGAATCTGTGTCTTGGAACAGTCG
Organism: Clitarchus hookeri; assembly: GCA_002778355.1. NCBI lineage: Eukaryota > Metazoa > Arthropoda > Insecta > Phasmatodea > Phasmatidae > Clitarchus > Clitarchus hookeri. The sequence goes on from NQII01000952.1 coordinate 298,932, forward strand.
AATTCACTGCTCATATATCATTACAATTCACTCTTTAACCTTAGAGACACTGGTTTTCACCCGTCAGTGAACATGGCACAAAAGTATGCATGTTGGCTGTGCAGTATCCAAAAATGTGTGCCCAACATTTAACGACTATTTGTCTACTGGAGCTGTCAAAATCGCATGGTTTTGAGTAAGGACAGAACACTATTCTCATAAATATGTCCTTTGAAATATTACCACGCTGCCTTCTAATCGAACCTTAATGCAAGTGGTGTAATCAAGTGAGGCAAAATAATTTAATTGTTTAATAAAAGCGCGGATCGGATGGAAAACGAAATAAAAAGGAACTTCACGTATATTTTTGATCGAATGATTTTGACACAACTATTAGCAAGTTTCGGCAAATCGTTAGCCAATGTTGGGGACATTCACAGAAGATGAAAATCAGTCAACATCGTCTGACCATGGACCACACTTTTTCAATGGGCGAGAGATCCGGAGAATGCGCATGCCAAGGAAGCAGTGTGAGAGGTGGTCTTCCATGAAACGTCGGACGATGTGGGCCACGTGCCTTTGCGCATTGTCCTGTTGGTACAGGGCCCCAGGCTGGCCCTGAACGAAGATAAGGGACAACAACAGGCTCCAGCACCTCCGTGATGTAATGGTTGCTGGTCAGCGTACCAGCGAAGCGGACTACCTGTGAGCGGGGCTGGAGTCTGATGGCACTCCATACCATAACTCCAAGTGCTGAACTGGTATGACAGGTTTATAATGCAGGACTCGGCCAGGTGTGCGCCACGGTGCCGCCAGACTTGGATGCTACCACCGTTGTTCTGCAAGCAAAAGTGCGACTCGTCGAAGACGTCATGCCGTTCGTCCCTCCAGACCCGAAGTTACACGTACCATTGCAGCCGCAGATGCCGGTGGAAGGCAGAGTGTGACAACCGCAGTAATGGGCACCAGGACAAGCTACTCTGATGCACTAATGCTGTGGACGGTGACTAACTGTGCGCGATGACACAGATTTATGTCCCACAGATCTGAATTCTTGAGCGAAGGTGTTTGATGTGGTTGTATTGCCCGTAATCGCCATGCGCACCAGACGTGTGTCCTCGCGCTCGTTGGTGCGATGGAGCCATTGAATTTCTGCGCGTCGCTCAGCCCGTCCCTCCTCGACCCACTCATCCCATATTGGCTTCACTGTGGTTGCTTCAAACGCGAGAACGAATTTTATGGTAGTATAATCCTAAATACAGATAGGCCACGATTCTGACACCGTCAAAGTAGAAAACCTGTTCGTATGGGTGCCGTGTTCTTCGATGCGGTATGCTCACTCCATCTGTGCACACGAACAGTGAGGAAACACAGTGCCACTACATCTCAGCGACCCTTCGACCACCTCTTATATACCGCTTATAAATGTCGCCATTGGCGCATGTGTTGCACCACTCGGCTGAACAACTAATCACGTCGGTATCCTACCCTTTTCTACGCATTCCCCAAACATGGGGTCCTTCAGGTGGGTCCTTCTTGATGCTGCAATTTTAATGGCCAGCAGTGTAAGTTGCTCATTCGTTTCGGGTTGTGACCTAGCGTACGGCGATTCACACACTGTTGCAAAGAAAACAATTTCTAAGCAGTGCCTAAAATAACAAATTTATTTACAACTGAAAGGGTTGATAGCGGTTGTTACGAATCGTTTCCATTCTGATCTGCCGATATAAGGTTTTCCTGCAGGAAGCTTTTCACCAAATGACCAAGTTTTTTTTCCACTTAAAAAAAATTAAAATTGAATATTTTTTTTAATAATTGAAATTTTAAGAGCTAGTTTTAACCCAACTCATTGACATTAAGATTTGATATATATTTATTGGTTTTGGAGTTTTTGGTTTAATAGAATCCTACTTTTAAATATTACAAAGTTCTGGGAGACTAACGTGGCTATGAGAGTATAAAACTGTATCAGTATATTTAGGTAGCGATGCCTTAATCTTTCACTCGAGGAATTCCAAGTTTACGTCGTTAAAGCAGTAAAGATAAGACAAGGCAAACGATAGTACGAAGGCAAATGCAACAGAGACCATCAGCGCGGAAACACGTAGATAGCAAAAGTTGTACTGAGTTTAACTGCAATCTCAGAGGGCGATAGACTTGCGCGCCACCCAGTGGTGTGGTAGGAAACTTCGTTGGGCGAACCTCGTTTCCTGGAGACAAAAATACATAAAATAAATGCTTCCGCTGGTGGAACCCATTAATCATTTGAGTTTGGTCGATCGCGTGGCTTTAAGGGAACGACCAGCTCTTCTAGATCTTCGCTGAACCAAAGTCTTCGTAGCATTACAGTTGTACACGCTGAGTTTGTCAAGACTGCCACAACTGTAGTATGTCGAAATCGTGACAGTTCAAGAGCACTTCGCAGTATTAACTGATATTTGACACTTCAACAAATGCTCAGAAGTATTATTGGTCAGACAAATCAGTAGGCATATAATTAAAATACGGCAATCGTAATTAGTTTTATGCGAGTGCTAATTTGCTAACGCTCTTTGTACGTCACTCGCATTAGCTTAGCGTTACACAATAGCCACGCAATTTAAATTTAAATATTATGTTTTTGGTGGTATTTTAAATGTTATATGAAACGTATTTTAACACGCAACAATCTTTCTGTACCAAAAATAACTGGTACGTGAATAATGTTTTGAACTACGGTGTTTCGGATACCTCAAGTATACACACGTATTTACAACCACCTGTAAGTGGTTTTGTGTTCACCGTAACTAAATCATTTGGCAGTAACCAAACACTGCTATAGTGTAACGAGACTTTTTAATAACTTCCTTGCACACTACTAAAAGGTTGCTGATTCTCACTCGTCACCACCAATAAAATTGCACTGGTGAGGCAATACCTGATTTGTCACCAAGGCCGTACAAAATGATCTGCTTCAATGCGCCATTTAAGTGTCAAAATGTTATGATTATACTCACATACACACCAACACTAAAGAATTCACCCGAAAATACGGGATGTAACAGAACAATATCTGGTTAGTGATTCATTACTATGTTGAAGCTAATAAAAGGGAAGCTCCAACATTTGTAAAATAAATCATGTTCGTATGTTACTGATGATGTAACGTAAAGTATTAATTTACAGTTTTATTTAATGAAGATAATTTTTCATGGGCGCTTTACACATAATTCGTTGCAAAAATACAGTAATATTGCTTGCCGCCCTTTAAATACATGAAAGGTGTTGACCCTGAGATATTATTAGAAGGTTTTTTATATCTGGATGACTAATTAAAAAAAGTGTTTTATTTTCAGCGTAAGGCCCTGTACGGAAACACCAGATATACGCGGCTGGAGGTCAGGCAATCATTGTGTCTTTGCTGCCAAACAAGCTGCCTATCTTACGGTGGCACGTAAATATTAGTACAGTGTCACAAAGATCTGTTAATAAGAGTCGGCAAAAGAAGGCGATGGCTTGCCTCGCGATGGCGCCGCGGGAAAACGGGAAGCGATTACAGAGTTGCCAAGTGTTGAGGAAGGAAACTAGCTCCAGAAAAGCAGAGAAATTCTCTTACGGCTTCATTCTTCCCAATGCATTATTTTTGTTCGATTGTGTATATGGTTCCCGCTTGATTGAGTCATTTTGAAAACAATTAATGAAAATATCACCCTGAACTCGCCAACATACAACGTAAAGAATGGATGGAGTAACTAACAGTATGTTATGTTGGTAGCGAATTTGGGAAATTTTCCCGTAACTGCACTCGTTTAAAGGGTGATGTTTATATTGCTCAACACATAAATGGGTCTCATTTTGTTTTATAGACACCATAGTAAAAACTGAGTTAGGGTACAGTAACTACATATGTAGTTAACATTTTCATTTTCAGTTGATGCATGACTGTTAATAACGAAGCACACACTACGTTTTTTTCCACATGTTGCCAGTGGAAGGATACACGGTGGCCAGTAAAAAAACTAAGTAGGGCTTACAAACGTGCTTAGTTAACTAACAGTTAGACATATTCACTTTATTGAGCTCCAAAATAATTGCACAAGGCCGTACACTTCGGGTAGCCGATCCGTGTTTTGTATTGGCGAATTTAAACGTTTATATTTCCGCAGTATACACGCATGTTTTCAGTGTAGGGCATTTGAATACGAGGCTGCTGACTTATTAGGTTGGCAGGGAGAGGAGGGAGTGGGATTCGAGATAATGTGTTTAATTTATGTTTTATTATTGTGGCATCGTTTTTATTAAAAACAACTCAGTTAAAGTAAACCAGCATTCGTTCATTTATTTCTCCTTTGTCCTTTAGCATGTACTTGGGAATACATTTGAAATATTTTAAAGGTTTTCAACACACAGGCGTAGAATGAATAATATATATATATATATATATCTTTAATAATTTAAACATGAGTAAATATTTGCGTTGTCAAATCGAACACGAGCACAGATTGCATTTATTTAAGTTTCTCTAAAAACCGAATAATGTCCATACATGTTCACACAACTTTCACTAAAATCTAAACAAAAAATTATTGTCACATTAATTTTTTGAAGGAAAGGGGGAGGGGATGTGGGAGAGTTCCCTCTTCCTTCTTCGTATGATTCTCTGATTTAGGCGATGTTATAAAGCAACTTGTGAAGTTGCAGAATATCCAGTAAGTATCAAAATAATCCAAGAACAGCGTCGTCTATTGTTTTAATATATTATGTCTGGCACAAAAAAATAACGTATGCATTAACTTTTATACTGTATAAGTTTAAGTAAAGTTGATGCATTGAGTATGGGTATGGGATGCGTGTTTTGGTAATTCTCATTATTTTGAAAGGTTCATCAACATACTACACAAATAATACTTTTTTTCCACAGCTTGTATTTAAGATCATGTCGTAAGACACTGGTATTTGTCTAATACTTATTACATGTGGATGTATGATTACAATTAATAATTTGTTAGTTGTGCAAAAAATAAAATTGCCTAACATTAAATATCACAGGTTTAGCGCATTTTATTATTCAATGACCGGTATGTTTCCATGAACACTAAGGTCGCAACTATTTGTTCGACTTCAAGCACTATTGAGAATCCGTATTTGCCTTTGACTCGAATCACTTACTTTGTTTTTTTCTTGTATTTTAATCGGTGCGTCAAATAAACCGATGTACATTCTTAAAAAATAACTAACTTGTGTCTTCGCTCTTACTATGAGGTTCTCAGGCCAAAGGTTGTCTTTGGATTGGCTGTCATTTCTTCTGAACTAACATCAAGCGTTTGCATTAGTACATAATACCGTAGACAACTAAATTACTAAATTTTGCGGTGCTTTGTTAATTACTCATTTTGTTCATTAGTATTGACTTTCCGTTTCTTCGAAGTAATTTTTACGATGGCAAAAAGGATAATACGTAATTAATATATATTTTTAACGCAATGTGGTACGACTGTTGAGTTGGGGGGGGGATGAAAATCCCTCATACCCGCCCTCGATGTGTGGCCGCTGCGGAAGTAGAGTTAAGTCGGTGACGTAAGTCAACTAGAGGATGGACCCGAAATTATTACAATGCTCATCCCCGTCCAACCTTTTACATTTTTATTCTTAATTTTATTATTTATTGCGGGTTACCGAATTACCAGCTTAGCAGACATGAAACTCGTGCAAACGCTGCTATTTTTGCACTCTTCTGGAAATTTATAATTTTCGGGGGAGTGTTCGTAATCGCGGGTAGTTTTACGTAAATCGGATATTCGTGATCGTAAATAAAGCGATGTGTTTTACGTTATCACGATTGCAATAGTAACGCAATCCAGTGTACAAAAGTCAACGTATCGTCAGCGTGAATTAATTGTATAAATACAAAATTATGAAGTTATATTAAAATATTACGAATGTACGTACTATTAAAAACATAATAAACCGCTTGGATTTGCATCGCCCTTGTGGACTCCTGACTCGGTGTTCACGGATGACGAGCCAACCCAGAAGTTGGGCTCGTGCCAGCATCGACTTGGCATCCTCGCTCCATGAGCGAAGCCCCATCAACTGTTCTTGAGGGCTCGTCGTACGTAGATAATTTGTTCTAGGGCCGGGCGGTGGACATCGAGCATCTTGGCCCTCCTCCATGAATGTCATGCTCAAGGACGCCGACTGTGCAATAGCTGTCAGTGACTCGGGCAAAACTCCAGTATCCTACTAGCACACCTGCAATTTTCTTTGGGAACTGGCTACGTCGCATTGTGAGAAGACATTTTCTTACCTAACTGGGCCACAAAACATTAAGTTGCTTCGGTATTGAACGTCCGTTATTCGCAGGAAGGAAAATGCGACGCATAGAAATAAAAATCAGCCAATCGGGAAAGTAATTCTTAGCTAAAGTGTTGTGAAATACTAGTATAGGCTGTTCGCGGTGATTTGAGCACTTAACCGCGATCACGTAATAGTGCTGAAACGAGCAGGGTTTCCCATTGTTTGAACCGTTACACTTCGAAGTCACGTTATGTTGAGAACAACTGACACGTGATGGTACCTATATACAACTGACTCGTTCTGAACGAACCTAACAGGCTCTCGGGAAGGAAGACCAGAGGCCTCCTTGCCCACCATCCAGCGACATGGGGCAAATTCACTAAGCACCATGTCACTACCAGAAGCATTTTCAAGCGCCTCGCACACGCAAGTACACGATCTCGACGACCTTTACGAATTCTGCCATTAGCATTAATATCATCGTCGTCTTCGTTTACAGTGGTGTCAGCAGGAATTCTTGTGGATGTTGACGTATCATGTTTAGTGATGTATATTTTGTTCTTTGGGAATGGATGAGTACCATTCCAGATTATGGAAAACCAGTGTTTGGTATGTTTCATTTTAAAAACAAGTTTAGTTAAGTTAATTTACTTTAGTGAGTATAGTAACTTCAAATACTTTTCGTTACTTTCGAAAAAATATAACTGTGCGTTAATTTTAATTTAACTTATCTGAACTCCGTTACTCAGTAGGCGACTTTTATGTGTGTAGGCCTACTTTAGCTTAGAGCATTGTTCATTATAAAAAGTAAAACTTCAATATTTTTAAAGGATGTTGTAAATAAGATTATAAGAAAACTAATAGGTATACCGTCAAGAAGAACATAAATTTTACTACTTTTTACTGAATTTTATTTACTATTTTACTGAATTGACATAAACACTAAAGTTTTTTTAAAATTAAGTTTCCTCCCTAACAATTCGTACAGTGAGTAACATACTATGCTACATGTATTTCCCACAAGGGGAATTATTTTTCAGTACTTTGATATTTTAGTTGTAACATTTTATCTTAACTTATTATCTATAGTCAAAAGTCTAACACCCTTATACACAAAACTCTTGCAGCACAGTATACACTAAATGTTAATCTATGGATTGAACAAACTGTGTGTTTAACAACACAATTATTGAGCAGGAAAAGTGTCAGTAATATAATAAGAGAAATAAATGTATTTATTAAGGATAATAACACACAAAAATTAAACCTCTATAGTCATACACTTGAAATAAAAAAATAAAATTAGACAAGATCTCATCTCAGTTGACAAACCAGTTGAAGTATTTTGAATGAACAAAAAAGGAAAACATTTAAAACAAAACAAAATTTAAATGGCGCCAATAACAAAGGCTTTTTAAATACGGTTCCTTTATAACACTTCATACTGTAACAAAAAAAAAAGTAATTTGCACTTCTTTGTGAAGTTGTTAACATTAATATTTGTATTTTCATAGGGAGTTGAACAACATACAGTATGTCACATGTTAATCATATTCCAAACCTTCAACTGCTTTTCAATAACTTACTTCAACATTCTAATTGTTTGCATCGCTTCCGAAGCGCCAAAGCACAAAACTATTTATAAAATGCGTTTCACACTGTCGCTAATATAAAAGTGTCGTGTTTTTTTTTATTAAATGAAACTTACGCACATGTATGTATAACTAGGGCCACGTGTTTTCCGCGAAAACAATTTATACGCAAGCTAGTATTCAACTTCTTACCTGCAAGTTTGCAAACTTCCTTCGGCTGTTGGCTGCGTGTCGGCGTGAGAAGACATTTCCTGCTTGACTGGGCCAATCGGAATTAAGTTACGCTGACACTGTACGTCCGTGATTGGTTGGCAGACTTAAGACGTGTGCGAGTTAAAGCCACCCAACAGCGAAATTGGTTCTGAACTAGCGTGTTTTGGAGTACAACTGGTCGTGCAATCTTTCCGCGAGAAACAGGTGGCTCTCTGCATAACACTATAATATACCTAAAGATTGTTCATGGTAAAGTAAGCTCTATTTAACTGACCATTGAAAAAACCACTGCCTATAACTACACGCATACTACAGTGCACTCTGACATGCTAGCTCCCAGTTAAGATGGCAGCGAATTAATAAGAATAGTTCTCAGGTGTGACGTTTGTAAATTTTTGGCTATTGAGGTCAAGATATTTTTGTTTTATATAAAGACATAGGAACATGAATTTGCATATTATGGAAAAGTTACATTCCTAAAAATTCCACATTTTCATATGGATGCGGCATGAATAGAGAGAGACGGTCTATGGCAATGTTAATGCTGCATATATTTGAAGGATATAAAACGAGAAGAGAAGTAAACCCCGAGCAGAGCTTTCAAAAGTGCTCAGTTTACCGTAAACAGCCTACAATTTCGTAATCAAAGTTAGTGAAATGCTGTGTTATTAATGGCTGGTAGGCAGTTTGTAAAATAAATAACACTAAATTGCTAGTTTAAATTGCAAATAGCAAATACAAAAAACGTATCGTAATGTTTTGTAGTATTTTTAACACGTTTGAATTAAAACAGTACCACTGCTCACATAGTACACGGAATAATATTACAAATATCTAATAAATTAAAGGCAAACATAAAACTGGTTTGCCAAATCTGTAAATTATAGCACGATCTTGATATTTTGATATTTCCAAAAAATCTATTTTTTTTCTCTGGATAGATGTGGAACTTTTTATTATAAAAGCAGATAAAACATTTGTGACAGAGTTTGAACAAAATACACGGAAACATTTAAAGCGCGAATAATTAAAAGTTACCAGATTTTTTAAACTTCTGACAAGTTCGAATTATTGAATTCGTAATTATTTAATAGGTTTCTGTTCGGATTTTGTCAGTAGTCATTTCTTTAGATTCTGTTAAAACGCACAAAAAAATTTTAAAATACATTTAAAAAATTTNTTCGTAATTATTTAATAGGTTTCTGTTCGGATTTTGTCAGTAGTCATTTCTTTAGATTCTGTTAAAACGCACAAAATGTTAATATTTAAAAAAAATTTAAAAATACATTTAAAAAATGTACTGTTTATAAATAAAAATAACTCATTTACATTATTCCTGAAATACATAGTTGTTACTATATTATAAAATTTAATTTATTGCAATAAAATTACTAATAAAAGTGCTTTACCATTTAGTTTACTAAATTTCTCAATTCTAAAACCACCTTATGTGCAAATAATACATACGCGCGCACATTATGGGCATTCAGTTGTTTAATTATGTTAGGTGAAGACGCCCTCGATCTAAATAAGTATTTGATAACGCATAGTAAATATTTACTTTTACATTGGCGTTGTAGTTCTTTATGTACTACGAAACANCCATTTAGTTTACTAAATTTCTCAATTCTAAAACCACCTTATGTGCAAATAATACATACGCGCGCACATTATGGGCTTTCAGTTGTTTAATTATGTTAGGTGAAGACGCCCTCGATCTAAATAAGTATTTGATAACGCATAGTAAATATTTACTTCTACATTGGCGTTGTAGTTCTTTATGTACTACGAAAAAACCTTTAAGTTTAGGAAATGGTAAAAGATTGTCTTCACTGTCCGTACCTATTTCAGCGTTTCAAGAGCAATAGTTNAACCTTTAAGTTTAGGAAATGGTAAAAGATTGTCTTCACTGTCCGTACCTATTTCAGCGTTTCAAGAGCAATAGTTTACCCACGTTTCACAGATAAGAAAAAAATAAACGGTTAGGGGACAGGACAGATGGCAGCGTAGGGAACGGTACTAATTCTAGAAATGTGGACCGACGTCAAGCGAGAACACTCCCCCCTCCCCCCTACTTCAACTAGTCTCGCTGCACATTAGATGAAACTATTGTGACGCGAAAAGTAACGTAAAAGTAACTTTTATTTTTCTGGCCTTTACAACGAATTATTAACTTAGTTAAGTTAAAAGTTACCTTACAAAAATGTAACCAGTTGCCCCAAAAAGTTACTTTAAAGTAACTCGTTATTTTCGTTGAGTTACTATCAAACACTGTGGAGAATCACAGATTAGTATTACCTGGCTCTTTTATGAGCGGACCGCATCTCCACTGCCGCCAAGATTGTCTGGGTAGCCGTCGCATATACTCGTCGTTTACCACTGCTAGTAATACGGGTCCTTGAATGCACAGTGGTATGATGAAGACATCCTCAGCCTCATTTCCTGTCCAAGTGCCCAGGAACTGGTTCACGTCAATATAATGTTTGCCTGCACACAGCTCTGGTTTCCTGGGAAAGTTTGTCGAATTTCAATTGTTTCATGGTTTGCATGCTCATGCGATTTTTTGCCAAGGTGTGACTCCAGCCTCCTGCATGTCAAGCTGTTTGTGATTTGGATAATGATTTTCAACAACTGTGGGATAACACATGGCATTTTTTTACTCCATGCCTTATCATATCGACGACGCATGTATCCAAGTACGAGGTAGTCAGACGAGACACTAAAGCAGTTCTTCTACGGTGCAGGTGAGCAAAACATTGATGCAATGACATTTATTCCCGTCATTATTTTGTGTGTACCATTACAATAATGACATGTTTGAATCTAACTGTTCCTTCTCGGCGAACAAGTTGTTATGGCAGTTAGCATTATTCAACGGCCTACACTGTTAAAAATTACCATATATTTAATTACATGTTTACGTAAGTTTACAGAAAATATACGGAAACGCGATCCGTAATACCGAAAAACGGGCCTGAGGTCCGTAAACACAAAATACTGCCCGTCTCAATATTTCCTATAGCTTTGGGTTTTGGGAACGAACAGTGGACAGTCTATATGAAGTTTTCTTCGCCATTCCTCCACTTAGACCTATTCCTTCAAACATCTAACATTAGCATCAGACACCTGTAACATTCAAATATTACTATAAACTGAAAAGTTACTTACGTAACACTACTATAAATACAAAGCTATACACTCTGTTCAACTGTTGTCACAAGAAGATTTGAAGTACTAAGAATCATAGACTCTAAAACGTTTGATTCGGTTTTAAAACTCTCTCCATTATAAAATATTGTTACGGTTTCTCAAAGTCAGTGGGCTAAACTAGGTTCGTTAAGGGATGGAGGTCTTAATTAAATAAAAGAGTTAATTGTAATTTCCTAATTTATTTACACTAACTACACAGAACATACTCTCACCTCGATATCTCACAATAAATGGATATATTTCGCTATTTACAATTAACAACTTCAATCAGTAAAAGTTACAATTACCTCAAAGAAATTAATGTAATTAAATAACTGTAATTAGTCACAACAAACAGTGTATCAAAACCTATTGAATTGCTCAATATATTATATTTCCATATTTGAGAGTTACAATATTTACAATTAAATCTGTATCTTATGTCCATACAGTCCCACCTCGGTTCAGTCCAGAACTCACGAGTTTGCAATGTTCTCGAGTATTCCGAGCGCCTTCATGCATGGCAGCCTTCACTCGTCGGGTTTCACGCCCTCTCGTACGTTCACACCACAAACACCTCGTCCGCCGTCGTCTCGTTCTCCCATCCTATTCACCGATGTCCCTCACCACAACAGACTTCACCTGGTAACCGCACTCAGCCAGATGGCTTCTACCAAAAGACTCCCAAGCCTTCAGCTGCGGTGGTTTTTATAATTTCGTCAGTGATCGCCCAGAAATTTATCCCAATGCCACGTTGCGCCGAGGGTCCTAGTTCCCAGAATATTCTTGCGCGTCTTCTAAAGTCGTCGGCTTCTTTAGCAGGGGGAAGGAGGGTCTGTGACGCCAGCTAATTCAGCTGTCAATCATCCCAGGATGCCCGGCGACGGGGCCGTGAGCGAGTCTGCCTGGGGAGAGGGGAGAGTCGAGGTGGGTCATCCCCCACAGAGCCGGGGTGGCGCATAACGGGTAACACGGTGCCCACGCCCAGTGTGAGGGTCCGCGCGTTTGGAGAATTAATGTTATTTTTTAACCATGATTGAGGGTACGAAAATAATGTTTATAATGCGCATAGCGTATTGAAATGGTAACTCCTTAATCGTAACTAGTGTTTGATTTTGTAGACAAGCATATTGGGAACACGTGTATTATTTTCGTCATGAAGCACGAAGATATCGAACAAGCTGCGACGCAGTTGAAACGCCAGGTAGGCGAAGTGCGCTCCTCTACGTGTAGTAATGCGATATGCGTGGAGGCAGACGGTAGTAGAAAGTGGGTCGGCCAGACCCCAGTTTTTTTTTGCCAAGGACGCCTTGATTGCGAGCACCTCCCGCAGGCTTCGTTAGCCCTGCTGAGGCGCGAGAAATACTCGCCTAGCGAGACCTCACTTCCAACCGAGGAGAACGCCAACTACGTGCACATCACGTATGGCATGGTCGGGCTCGGTGGAGGAAAAGCAGTGGGACACACATGTTACNGAACGCCAACTACGTGCACATCACGTATGGCATGGTCGGGCTCGGTGGAGGAAAAGCAGTGGGACACACATGTTACTGAGCGAGAACGGAACTATAGATAGCTAGATATACATACGTATGCTAATTAATACAGGTTTACCACTCAAATTCCGTTTAGAAATTCCCTTACTTTTCCAGGTTTTCCATACAAAATTTCCATTTTCCCTGACTACTCAATTAGGCTTAATATATGTTCATGACATAATCTAGTTATTTAAACTGTGCCATGGGATGAGAACAGTTAAACATTACTTTTCTGCGTTAGCCATAGTAAATTAATTGTACAGTCAGCAACCTAATTTTCACATAGTAAAACAGTAATGCTGATTGGCGAACAAAACCCCTAAAGTCAGCGTCTCATGTGTGTACAAATTTGTTAAGTTTAATAATGTGTATGGTGTAGAAGAGTTTGAAATACAGTTTTACCTCAAATGTACCGGAAATTCAACAAATTTCTTAATTGTAACGTATCTCTTCTATCACTACATTCTCTGAGAAATACTGCATAAAATATTACTATTGCTGAGTTTTCTACCAAAAATTGTATAAAAATATACTTTTACGTTGAAATTCGTCTCGACGAACTAAACACATTTGGTAATACAGATTTGGGCATGTGAATTAAATACAAACTCATCAAAAAATAAAACACAACTGCTACTGAAGAGTAAATAAAATAAAATGTTCATCAGCAAAATATTTTTAATGTCATGAGTATCTACTGAATATGTACGACACATATACAGAGCTTAAACTTTTAGTATGACAGGTTTAAAAACAATTTTAGATTCAACTATTTAACATGTGACATATTCTATGTTGTTCAACTGCCTGTGAAAATACAAATATTAATGTTAACAACTTTACAAAGAAGTGTACTATAGAGATGGTAACAGTTTGTTGAAATTCATTAAATGACAAATACTAACTTAACAGCTGAAAATAATTGAAAAGTTTCCACAAGTTTCTGAAAAACTACTTTCGTAATGAAAATAGACCTACATAATTCACACTCAGTGGTTTTCTTAAAAAATTTGTTCTGACTTTTCGTAAATTTTACGAAATTCCCTGACATATCCCCTAGTTTTTCTCTTGCCAGCAGAATTCCCTGACTTTTCAAGGCTTTCCCTGTGTTCAAGAAGAGTGGCCTCCTTGTTTTACGTATGTATACGTTCATACTTACGCTTATATGTCCGTATATTCATATGTACGCTGGCTTATACGTACGTTCATACGTTAGCTTATACGTACGTTCATACGTAAGCTTATACTTTCGTACGTTCATACATACGCTGATACGTGCGCTTATGTGTACGTTGATACGTTGTTACGCTTGGCCCCGTTGAGCAATGCTAGCTAAGCAGAAGTAGTAAAGAGGCCAGAGATGCGCTTCGAGGGTTGCAACAACGATTACGCAAAGAGGGCACAGAAGTGCAAACACCACACGGAGAGTGATTGCGGCAACCGGCATGGAAATGCGCACAGGACGCGTGGCCTGCTGATCTAATGGCATTTGGGGTAATTAGAACAAACCCGCCTCCGACACTCAACGGGAACCAATCAGAGTGAAGTACGTCGATACACACGTGGGAGGGCGAGAAGAGTAATATAGTTGTCTGCGACCTAGAGAGGGGCTGTCTTCGCCGAACTTCCTACCAGACCACAGCGACACCAGAGGGCGGTGTCCGTCAACCGACTCCAGGGGACGAGGCTAAGGGTGAGCTCCTTCTATCAATGTAATCTTCCTCCTAACCACTTTCCTCTGTCCATCCCTCTACCTCTACCGTTGGACAAGTCTATAATACCATTTAACTCGATGTATAACTTATTCAACAAATATAAAGTAAAGTCTCTATTAGTATTTATTATATTAACTCTTTTATTCTAAACTTAACCCAATTTCCTTATCTTAACCTATCTGTTATATATCCTAAACCAACCAATATAACAACGTGCATTAATACGTAATACGCACATACGTAATAGGCTTACACAGACGCCTAACCATTTCACGTTGTAAAATAACACTATGTATGACTTCACAGTACGCCCACGGAATCAAGTAAAAGCCACATGTTCATAGGCTGCTGTCAGTTATAACTCACGCTCCTATTCGACTAAACCATACGTAAGTCATCAGAGTGCTAGAATGTTGCTGTAGGTTCAGTGTCGTACAGAGCATGGGGGAAGTTTAAAGATCTACGTGAAACTAACATAATAATGTTTTGACGCCTAGCCAGTTATCGAATTACAACGATAAATTATAGTGGGTCTATTCGTATGTATTGTTGACCAAATAAAAATATATTAATATAGCCCATGTGGTTGTTTGAGATTACCACCTCATTCGTGCTGGCCTTTGTATAAGCCATTTTTATAGCTAGATTCATGGTTAATTACACAATTTTAATAAATAAACGTAAAAATATAATTTTCCTTAAGTGCATGTAATTTAAAATAAATGCCGATAGATTTACAGGAATACTTACAGCGAATTGAGAAAATAAGTGTCATGTCAAAAATCACATTATAATTCTAATACTTATTTAGATTGTTGCAGTTGAATCCATTATAAATTGTTTTATAAGCATAAATTTAATAACTGAAGCTATTAGTACATAAAAATGCGTTATGTGTTCAACGTATAAATTAATTACTGTCATTAAGTCCACGCAATACTGCTTATGTTACGTAATTTGCTGTCTAGTGTAGAAGTAGCACAGACTTAATAGTTTCCTGTTATATGCTGTTATCGTATCGGTCCGCAAATTTTACTGGTGATTTATAATTACGTTGAACATTTCAATGTTTACTTCAGATTGTTTGTCTCGGAAAACTAGACCGAATAGTTTAATGTTACACTCGATGCGGCGTGCGACGCACCGGAGATTTGAATGCAGAAGTTGGCAAGGCATCGCGTGTTTGCAAGTCAACAAACCAGGGGCAACCGACCTGCTCATTGTCTTCGGTTGTTCAGGCGGGGCGAAGGTGGCTCAACTGGTAAACACGTGTCGCTCGCGTACACGAGCATGTGCGAGTGTGAATGAATACGTGCGTGTACGGTGTGTGTGTGTGCGCGTGCGAGACGGAAAGCAAGCCACGGTCGCGTTCCACTTGGTACTGCCAGCACCTGAAATTACTGACGAGCGTTCCTTTACATACCGATTCTGCTGATCTGTAACTGACGAATGGTGTTGTGGCGTCTGGGTTGGAGGCTATACACTTCCTGCTGAAGCCACTGACGTGCAGGTCAGGCAGTCTCAGTGAAAGCAGACGACGCAACATGGCGGCGATGGATAACGAGCAAGTTACTTTGTTGTTATCTGCAGAAGATGCAGGTGGAAAGTATATTTTCACATCCTTTGATCGCGTCTGGATCAGACGAAGATGAATAGAAAAAATAGTATCCATCCCGGTTGACAGCATGTTTAGGCCTCTCATTGCTTCACCACGCACAGCAGACGCCATTATTCCCGCTGAAAACTCTGCTGACGAGTGTTCCACCTGGTTCCAGTACTCAGCGCTACTCAGTGCAGATTTTTACCGATGACGTTCCTTTTGGCATGCTACTGGTCAGGGCTGTCAGTACCAAGTGTAACGCGGCCTACGTGTAGTGTCACGCCCCTCTCGAGGGAGGGGGAGTCTTTCGGAAACCCCGGCAGGGCTACCAACTGGGACAGCCCCTGCCTNAACGCCAACTACGTGCACATCACGTATGGCATGGTCGGGCTCGGTGGAGGAAAAGCAGTGGGACACACATGTTACAAAGCGAGAACGGAACTATAGATAGCTAGATATACATACGTATGCTAATTAATACAGGTTTACCACTCAAATTCCGTTTAGAAATTCCCTTACTTTTCCAGGTTTTCCATACAAAATTTCCATTTTCCCTGACTACTCCATTAGGCTTAATATATGTTCATGACATAATCTAGTTATTTAAACTTTGCCATACGATGAGAACAGTAAAACATTACTTTTCTGCGTTAGCCCATAGTAAATTAATTGTACAGTCAGCAACCTAATTTTCACATAGTAAAACAGTAATGCTGATTGGCGAACAAAACCCCTAAAGTCAGCGTCTCATGTGTGTACAAATTTGTTAAGTTTAATAATGTGTATGGTGTAGAAGAGTTTTAAATACAGTTTTATCTCAAATGTACCGTAAATTCTACAAATTTCTTAATTGTAACGTATCTCTCCTATCACTACATTCCCTGAGAAATACTGCATAAAATATTACTATCACTGAGTTTTCTAATAAAAATTGTATAAAAATAGACTTTTACATTGAAATTCGTCTTGACGAACTAAACACATTTGGTAATACAGATTTGGGCATGTGAATTAAATAAAAACTCATCAAAAATAAAACACAACTGCTACTGAAGAGCAGATAAAATAAAATGTTTATCAGTAAAATATTTTTTAATGTCATGAGTATCTACTGAATACAAACGACACACATACAGAATTTAAACTTTTAGTATGACAGGTTTAAAAACAATTTTAGATTCAACTATTTAACATGTGACATATTCTATGTTGTTCAACTGCCTGTGAAAATACAAAGATTAATGTTAACAACTTTACAAAGAAGTGTATTATAGAGATGGTAACAGTTTGTTGAAATTCATTAAATGACAAATACTAACTTAACAGCTGAAAATAATTGAAAACAGTTTCCACAAGTTTCTGAAAACTACTTCCGTAATGAAAATAGACCTACATAATTCACACTCAGTGGTTTTCTTAAAAAATTTGTTCTGACTTTTCGTAAACTTTACGAAATTCCCTGACATGTCCCCTAGTTTTTCTCTGGTCAGCAGAATTCCCTGACTTTTCAAGGCTTTCCCTGTGTTCAAGAAGAGTGGCCTCCTGGTTTTACGTATGTATACGTTCATACTTACGCTTATATGTACGTATGTTCATATGTACGCTGGCTTATACGTACGTTCATACGTAAGCTTATACGTACGTTTATACGCAAGTTTATACTTACGTACGTTCATACATACGCTGATACGTGCGCTTATGTGTGCGTTGATACGTGCATTAATACGTACATACGTAATAGGCTTACACAGACGCCTCACCATTTCACGTTATAAAATAACACCATGTATAACTTTACAGTACGCCCACGGAATCAAGTAAAAGCCACATGTTCATAGGCTGCTGTAAGTTAGAACTCACGCACCTATTCGACTAAGCCACACGTAAGTCATCAGAGTGCTAGAATGTTGCTGTAGGTTCAGTGTCGTACAGAGCATGAGGGAAGTTTAAAGATCTACGTGAAACTAACATAATAATGTTTTGACGCCTAGCCAGTTATCGAATTACAACGATAAATTATAGTGGGTCTATTCGTATGTATTGTTGACCAAATATATGTATTAATATAGCCCATGTGGTTGTTTGAGCTTACCACCTCATTCGTGCTGGCCTTTGTATAAGCCNTATGTATTAATATAGCCCATGTGGTTGTTTGAGCTTACCACCTCATTCGTGCTGGCCTTTGTATAAGCCATTTTTATAGCTAGATTCATGGTTAATTAAACAATTTTAACAAATAAACGTAAAAATATAATTTTCCTTAAGTGCATGTAATTTAAAATAAACGCCGTGTAGATGATTTACAGGAATACTTACAGCGAATTGCGAAAATAAGTGTCATGTCAAAAATGACATTATAATTCTAATATTTATTTAGATTTGTTACAGTTGAATCCATTATAAATTGTTTTATAACCATAAATTTAATAACTGAAGCTATTAATACATAAAAATTCGTTATGTGTTCAACGTATAAATAAATTACTGCCATTAAGTCCACGCAATACTGCTTATGTTACGTAATTTACTGTCTAGTGTAGAAGTAGCACAGACTTAATAGTTTTCTGTTATATGCTGTTATCGTATCGGTCGGCAAATTTCACTGGTGATTTTTAATTACGTTGAACATTTCAATGTTTACTTCAGATTATTTGTCTCGGAAAACTGGACCGAACAATTTAATGTTACACTCGATGCGGTGTGCGACGCACCGGAGATTTGAATGCAGAAGTTGGCAAGGCATCGCGTGTTTGCAAGTCAACAAACCAGGTGCAACCGACCTGCTCATTGTCTTGGGGTGTTCAGCCGGGGCGAAGGTGGATCAACTGGTAAACACGTGTCGCTCGCGTACACGAGCATGTGCGAGTGTGAATGAATACGTGCGTGTACGGTGTGGTGTGTGTGCGCGTGCGAGACGGAAAGCAAGCCACGGTCGCGTTCCACTTGGTACTGCCAGCACCTGAAATTACTGACGAGCGTTCCTTTACATACCGATTCTGCTGATCTGTAACTGACGAATGGTGTTGTGGCGTCTGGGTTGGAGGCTGTACACTTCCTGCTGAAGCCACTGACGTGCAGGTCAGGCAGTCTCAGTGAAAGCAGACGACGCAACATGGCGGCGATGGATAACGAGTAAGTTACGCTGTTGTTATCTGCAGAAGATGCAGGTGGAAAGTATATTTTCACATCCTTTGATCGCGTCTGGATCAGACGAAGATGAATAGAAAAAATAGTATCCATCCCGGTTGACAACATGTTTAGGCCTCTCATTGCTTCACCACGCACAGCAGACGCCATTATTCCCGCTGAAAACTCTGCTGACGAGTGTTCCACCTGGTTCCAGTACTCAGCGCTACTCAGTGCAGATTTTTACCGATGACGTTCCTTTTGGTATGCTACTGGTCAGGGCTGTCAGTACCAAGTGTAACGCGGCCTACGTGTGGTGTCACGCCCCTCTCGAGGGAGGGGGAGTCTTTCGGAAACCCCGGCAGGGCTACCAACTGGGACAGCCCCTGCCTNGTGTCACGCCCCTCTCGAGGGAGGGGGAGTCTTTCGGAAACCCCGGCAGGGCTACCAACTGGGACAGCCCCTGCCTCAACAAGTGAGAGAGATCAGTCCTCGCATCTTGGATTTACGGAATTTTCGCCGTAACTTGTGACACGGCATATATCACTGTTTTGCTAATGTTATAAAACATGTATTGCTAGACCATTGTTGTCAGAATCATTTCTGTAACTTATCGCAAGTAAAAATTTCTTATTTATTGCCAGCAATCACTAGTCGAAAAATACCGAATAATGCTGTTGGTCTGGGTTTTCTGGGAGATTTCCCGTTTACCCCTCCCTTGCATCCCGGCGCTGCTCCATGCTCAATTGACTCCCCCTCATCAGCTCTCAAGAACCAGATGTAAGAACCTTCCGAATATCTCCACTTCACTCAAAAGCATTTTATGCTATGTTCAAAGTTTCTGATTATCTTTCTCAGCAACATACGACACCACCTTTGAAGTTATTAGCTCCACTTGCAGCTGGAATGTCCCGCATANTGATTATCTTTCTCAGCAACATACGACACCACCTTTGAAGTTATTAGCTCCACTTGCAGCTGGAATGTCCCGCATGTCAGCTTCCAGTATTTTCTGGGCGTGCAAGAAAGTGCGTCACGACACCACTTATACATCAATTGCACGATGTGAGGGTGTAAGTGCAGTCACCAGTACACAAGATAAGTGCTTATAAATGGAGCGACTACATAAAGTATATGGCGATGTGAGGTAGAAAAGATTTGGAAAGTGGGTATTGTAGTGTAAATGCCCTGGATGGCTGGATATAAACAAGGCAGGAAGCTCCACAGAAGAAGAAGTAGACGATGTTTGGGGCTGGGCGTCGAGCCCCTATCGATAAGCTACTAAAACTGTAGGAGACTTTACGTACTATTTATAACCATATTATGCATGAGTGACGCCATAAGATATGTGTTTATAAAATCGCACTTGTAGCAGCGTATAACAGCATATACCCTGTCTTACGAACGAGTGCATTTATTTTACAGTTCTGAAGGCANATCAGCTTCCAGTATTTTCTGGGCGTGCAAGAAAGTGCGTCACGACACCACTTATACATCAATTGCACGATGTGAGGGTGTAAGTGCAGTCACCAGTACACAAGATAAGTGCTGATAAATGGAGCGACTACATAAAGTATATGGCGATGTGAGGTAGAAAATATTTGGAAAGTGGGTATTGTAGTGTAAATGCCCTGGATGGCTGGATATAAACAAGGCAGGAAGCTCCACAGAAGAAGAAGTAGACGATGTTTGGGGCTGGGCGTCGAGTCCCTATCGATAAGCTACTAAAACTGTAGGAGACTTTACGTACTATTTATAACCATATTATGCATGAGTGACGCCATAAGATATGTGTTTATAAAATCGCACTTGTAGCAGCGTATAACAGCATATACCCTGTCTTACGAACGAGTGCATTTATTTTACAGTTCTGAAGGCAATCCTGTTTTCAGCTGTTTACATGGATATGGGGGTGTCCTAGTGCCCCCCCCCCCCCTTTCTCAAAAAGATTATGTTTACATTAACACACTCAACTGACTATCAATCTGCCCAGTATGTCAACAGAAAATATTTTCCTATTGGAATAACTGTGCAAAAGACAATTTTCAGGTCTTTCAAAAACGTTCATTCGTTTGTGAGGCAAGGTATATAAACGCAGTTGGGGCCACAGAGATGTAGTGGTTAGACTACTCACCTACCACCTAGGCTAACTGGGTTCGATTCCCGGTGGGGGTCACCAATAGTGCCGGACGATGCCACTGGTCGGCAGATTTTCTCGGGGATCTCCCGTTTTTCCCCCGCCCTTCCATTCCGACGCTCCTCCATACTCACCTCGCTTCACCTTCATCGGCTCCCAAGACCTCGACATTAAGAGCCGCCCAAATCTCTCCACTCACTCACTCAATGTAGTTCCAACTGCAACCAGTCGCCGTTGTTCGTGGCGAAACGACATAGCTGTATTTATTTACATCGAGACTGAAGTAAGGGCAAAATAATAGAGTTTGCTTATTTCAGACCATCGGCGTGGACTGCAGTTGATTATCTTACACGGTTTTTTCCCAAGTCTGGGGGTAAATTTTAATTAGAAAATTTTACTCTACTTATAGTTAAATCCGACTTGAAATTTGACTGTAAACAATGAGTTACGGATAAAGGCATGACATTACGCACGTATCTGTGAGGTCGTATGGGAGTCACGTACACAGACAATCTGCCCATTCAGAAGAAAAATGATCGTTCCAGCAATTAACCACACGTGGATGATGTCACGTTATAAACACGCGCAGAAAGGTACGAATTTCAAAGGGCTATTTGGCACGCTTATATCATCACTGAACGCTGTAAAAAATAGCATACAAATAATTTCCTCATTGTTTACCTAAGTTAAGCAGGATCTTGGCGGAAATGGGGAGAAGAACGGAAGGTTTGTATTTCGGAACCTTCGCTCAAGTATTGGTCAGCCACGCTGCCGCCATGAGCAAAGAGATTGGCGCGTTATACTGAATGCGGGAAATGGCGTAGTTCCCTCCAACCAGTGAAACATGTATAACTATTTATAAATAACAATCTGATACATCTAATCCAACTAAACCTATCTGCCATATATACACTGGTAAGCCAAAAAACTGGTAGAGGCGTGCGTATGCATATAACAGAGGTATGGAACCAATCAGAGAAACGCGATGCGGTCGGCAGCGCCTATGTAAGACAACAAGCGTCTGGCAAAGTTGCTAGATCTGTTACTGCTGCTACAATTGGAGGTTATCAAGATTTAAGTGAGTTTGAACGTAGTGTTATAGTCGGCGCACGAGAGATGGGACATAGAATCTTCGANTGTTACTGCTGCTACAATGGGAGGTTATCAAGATTTAAGTGAGTTTGAACGTAGTGTTATAGTCGGCGCACGAGAGATGGGACATAGAATCTTCGAGGTAGCGATAAAATTTGAATTTTCGCGTACGACCATTTCACGAGTGTACCGTGAATATCGGGAATCCGGTAAAACATCAAATCTTCGACATCGCTGATGCCGGAAAAAGATCGTGAGCGAACGGGACAAATGACGACTGACGCGAATCATTAAACGTGACAGACGAGTAACCCTTTCTCAAATTGGCGCAGATTTCAATGCCTCCTACATACCTTCAGACATTATTCGAGTCCATGCCAAGTCGTCTTGCGGCACTTCTGCGTGCTCGTGGGGGCCCTACACGATATTAGGCAGTAGTGCCAGTTTTTTTGGCTCTTCAGTGTATATACATATTTCCCAAACTATAATAAAGTTTAATTTTAATACACTAACGTTTTTGAGAAGAAAAAAAACAACACCAAGAAGGATAAATGTGTTTGAAATTAACTTTATACCACAGGTTAGGTACATGGCAATGCACAATTGATTAGGATTACAGAACTCTGTATGATCTCTGTCCTTGAGAATTCAGTATGGTGTGAAGCCTCTGCGTGCTGCAATCTGAGCCCCTTAACGTCGTGACATGGAATCAAAGAGGACCTGTATATGTTCCTGGGGAATCTCCCTCCACGCTATTTGTATACGAGTGCACAAAGCATTAACAGTGGTTGCTGGTACACTGTTCTACACATCATTTGGGCCTTTCTTTCTGCGTGTTGCAATTTTTAAAAACAATAGTGTGTTTAAATGGGCATTGACATATTTAATCGCAGCTGCGTGTTGTTGTTGAGTGCATCACATTTGAAAAATAAATTAGAATGTTATACCAGCAGACAATTTTAAATAATATCCTGTGTTCATACTTTTATTCTGAGCGGGCAACTGCGTCTCCACATTATTTTTACATGTCTTGCGCCGCAGTTATACAACAGGCAAAAAAAAAATCCACAGAAAATTCATTACTCTGGTAAAACATTTGCTCAGAAGTTAACAAATGCTATTATGTAGAATTGTTTTTATATCGGTTTACAAAAGCCTCTGCACTTCATTGAGGAATTAACTTTTAACTTGGGGCCGTGGTGGTGTAGTGGTTAGAATACTCGCCTCCCACCTAGACCAACTGGATTTTCGTATGTAGGAATCGTGCTGGACGATGCCGCAGGCCGACCGATTTTCTCGGTGATCTCCCGTTTCCCGCGCCATTTCATTCCGGCGTTGCTCCATACTCACCACACTTCACCCTTGTTGGCTCTCAAGACCTCGATGTTAAGAGCCGCCCAAATCTGTCCACTCTTATCAATGTAATTTACTAAATGAGGTGTGTAGCACATTTTAATGTGTCTAGATGTTTTGGAGGATGGGTGAAAAGTGCT
>NQII01000952.1:323027-514360 GCA_002778355.1 Clitarchus hookeri
GCGGGGGGGGGGGGACTTTTGCCATAGCTCGTGTCATCTCGTTCCTCCAGTGGGGGGAAATAGCGTGTAGGGCAGTGACAGCATGCGTGATGCATGTTCCGCCGAGACGTGTCTTGGCATGTTTGCGGCGCGCGTGTTGGCAGCCTTGCTCGGAGGGGGCAGGGTGGGAGAGGAAGCGGGAGAGCAGAGGCGAGTGTGTCGCCAGTCGCAGAGCACGCGGCCATGGAGCCGGCGGCAGGTGACGCGCCCCGAGTGACGTCACCGGCCGCGGCGCGAGGCCAANCCTGCGCTTGTCGTTCGCCAGGTGAGTGCACGCCTGTACCTCTTACCTGCAGCTACGTAGTACCACTCGCTGCTACGCACCAAGTTCTCAACTGGCGTGCAGGGTTCTTTCTACCTACGATCCTGAGAGCACACGTACACACGCAGAGAGTGCATCCAACCCGCACCCGTGCACTCGCAATCTGTTATATGGAACAACAATCTCTTACGTCACTTCCGAGTGTGAGTGTGGATGTTTTAAGCTATTTGGAACACGCCCAAATCAAGCCAGGTTTGCTGTAGTCAAGAATATATATTTATACACAAAATCAGAAAATTCCATGAAGGAATCGAGACTAATAAAACAGGACAGCAAGCTAGATGCGGAAAACTAATATACGACCAACAGACAACACACCCAAGACGACACAGGCTAGTTATACTTACACAAATAAAACAAACACAACGAACAAACTCGCACAAACCTAGTAGTTTTNAGACGACACAGGCTAGTTATACTTACACAAATAAAACAAACACAACGAACAAACTCGCACAAACCTAGTAGTTTTTCCAAAACCGACAGAATGCGACGTTTCGGAAACTGCTATCTGTTCTCGTCTTCAGGCAGCGACACACAGAGTCTGAGAACACAAGTGCGACTGGGTGTAGACTATAAACCTGCGACTACAAAAAATTAATGCCAACCATTTATCAAGCAAGTATTGTAGTTTTATGAACCTGTTTTTGGAGATATGTACAAATCCATGTTTTGCAGCCAGCAAAAGTTTTCCATGTGCAGGTAACTCTGTGTGCTTGTGTCTCGCGTGTTTTTGTTTACAAACATGTAAAATGTTGTTATGCAACAGGTGCGATTTTGAATATACATTTAATTACCTTTATAAGAAACCTTTGTAAATCCATTTATGATTGACTGTGAATTCTTACTCCATTATAACAGAAAAATCAACTGATCGGCCACGAAAAACTCATATCTCCTGGAATGTTAAAAAATAATCTACAAACAAGAAAAGGGAACCTCGCAACAGTATTATGAGTTTTCAAAGAGGGAAAAACTCGTGCAACCATTTATTTTTAATTGTGCTGGCACAGACCTCAAGCTAATGCCCTCTATCAACGGCATGCACTTACATTTACCATCAGCATTAAACAGTTACCATTAGACGAGAGACCTGCACCCACATAGGGGAAAAAATAAATTATTATTTAGTACTAATTGGTGAACTGGAAAGACAGGGTTCTTTTTACAAATGCACATTTTATCCCACTTACAAATATAGAAAAAATAAATTGTGAAAAATTACAGAAAAAAATGACATTCGAAATTTTTTTACAAAAGCGCAATTTGCAATAAATAAATAAAAACTTATTATGGGTAAAAAAAAACTGCGAACCATTTCTGATGCAGTACCCTTAATAAATTCCCTTGGCAGACCGGCCTCCTTGTAAGTTCACAGGCGCATTTGTAAAACAAAACATGATGAAATGACAATATTACTATGTTCTCTACATTGTGTATACAAAAAATGTAATTCAGAACATTTGTAGTTTTTACGAAGAATTATTTACATGATCTTTTACATTCACAAACAGTAAAAAAATNATGTAATTCAGAACATTTGTAGTTTTTACGAAGAATTATTTACATGATCTTTTACATTCACAAACAGTAAAAAAAATTTCGAACAATTTTACTAAGAATACATATTTACCCAGCTAAATTTCTACACGGCATGAACTGGACAAATTACCCGTCCCATTTTCCCAAGAACAACAAGATTAATAATAATCGTGTATATTTTAATGTACACAGGGAAAAGGTACAATAAGCAAAAATAATTACTCACAATGATTAATATTAAAGTATTAATAGTGGCATGCTCTGCATGTACACAATCCTGACCATGCGACTTTCACAGTTGTAAAGTGTAAGTTAATTCAATTTTGGGTACATGCGCAGAAGACGAAAAATTGGTCTGGCTGATAAATCCATCGAGAACAACAAAAATGACTTTTAAATATGTTTTATAAATACACGAATTGAATTAATAAGTGTAACGCATTACATAAAAATAGCCTAATATTTAATTCCAATAAATTAATTATTAGCACCCTCACTAGCAAAATAAAACACTGTTTACAATTTACCAACGCACTTCAACTAAACATATGGCACTAGGTGGCAGGCAGAGCAGTGGCGCTGCAAAAAAAAACAGAGCCGGAGATATTTAATTCGCCAAACACAAAAAAAATGTGACGGGCCGTCACATAATGCAAATTTATCTTCTAATCTGGGGACATAAGTAACTAACTTATTAATAACTGTTTTGTTCCCAAAAGCAAAAAATTGCATTCAAAATCAAAGTAATGATTTTTTTTTCTTCTACTGTAAAATATCAGTTTATGGAGTTACGGGATTTTCTCATGAGAGTAACGATTTGTGACGTAATTATGCATGTACAGTATATTTACTCGAACATCTGAAAATGCAAGACATCGTAAAGTATTTGAAAACGCCTTTTCACATGAATTTTTCTGTGTAACTGGTTCATGGATAACTGAAAACTTTCAAATTCAGCACTTGAAACATGATTACATACCTTCAGATCCATGACGAAAATGACGACTTTTTTTTTTGCGTGTATGGCTGAAGGATATCCTAAGGACTAAAAGGAATAAAACATAGGCATTATTTAAAGTAAATAGTGAACTATTTTTAATATATTATATTGGGAAACTTGTATGAATGACTGCAGTGGACTCTGCTAAATACGTGTTCCACCAAGTAAAACACAACTTAACTGCTTACGTCACATAACTGCACGTAGCATGACGAAATATTACTCCATTGAACTTAATGGACTTGACAGTGTAGGCCTAGTGCTCGTTGACTCAAACACTCAAAGAAATAGGTCCACGTAGGTGGGCACATTGACCCTAACTGACCCCAACAACTTAAGCAGTGATGTAGGCAGACATTTATTGATAAAACAGCTCCTATAAAATATTTTTGAGCTGAAGAACAGCAGTAGATGTACATATCTGGTACCGTTTTATTTGCGTTATTTCTCATTTTACTGATAAATAACTGTATTTATTTTTAATGAGTCAATATTTCGGGCCGGGGTTAAACCCGGACACCCCCCTCCACTGCTTACATCCCTCTGAACGAGTCACGACGTGTTATATATAAAGTACATTTATATTTTTACATTTTACTGCTAGTGATATGACGGCTGTGTCACTCGCTTGCGCCACTGTTTCGGCGAAAATTTATGATTATGCCATACCTGACACTAACATCAGAGATTCGGATACATGCCAAAACGATTTTTCTCTGAAGAAAGTAGCCACTTTTTTGGGTACTTTTTATCTGTTGTGGATAGTTCCAAGCTTTTTTTTTTTTTTCCGTGAATGGCATTTGTTGTTAATGTATTTATGTGTTTGAAGTGGACATAAAAAATATCGTCCCTATACTTGCGGCTAAGATTTTATTTTTCTGTAATACGTCGTGTATTTGCATAGATGTCGCGAAACCGATGTAAACAGAAGTACAATTTGTTGTCAGTCACACAGAAGAAATGTCTTAACGGTGAAACGGGCTAGACTATTATCTGATGATAAAAATGTCGACTGGAATATGAACAGGTACTTTGTTTGTCGTGGTTTCGTCTCAGAAGTAGTAGAGCGGATCGAGCGGAGTAGATGTTTTTGGTATAGTGTGTATCGAGGAGGGGTACGCCTACTTACGACTGCCCCACCCACGTGCTTTTCTGACCGTCATACTACGTGAATTCCGTGGATGGCGTCACCCGTAGGCAGCCTAGATATCCTTCTCGCTGCATGTTGGTCATCTCCGGGCACTCCGATTCTCCACTGGTCACGGCATAGAGTAAGGCTGCCTTCTGCCAGGACTTGCACAAGTACCAGAATTATAATTTCAGGGATGCTAAAGGCACGCGCTTCAGATGCATCGTTGTCTCGGCGTAGTTTATTTTGTATGTTAAGGGCGCTGCCTACCAGCTGGTAGCTGCGAAATTTAAATAGAAAATCCCATATTAAGGAAATTTCAACTCAGTGCGTTAATTTTAAAGATAGGCGTTTCAAACGTATGTATTCTTCACGAGTTTTTTTAGGAAAATATTTCTATGAGCGTATATTTTTAATATAGATAGGCAATATGTACTTTTTGTAAAACATACATTTATAAAAATTCCTTGCAAACAGGCTGCACATGTTATGAAAACATCGCTGTAGGGAACTTCTCCTAAAAAATTCGCGAAGAATACATTTTGTTTGAAACGCCTACCTCAGTAGGTGAAATATCTTTAACATGGGATTTTCTATATAAATTTCGCAGCTGCCAGCCGGTAGGCAGTGCCCTTAATTGCGCTGTTCGTTACATAGGAAAAAAATAAACTTTTCAACTTCCGTGCAGTCTCGGCAACTCACCTCTAAAAGAGACTCAGTTGTGACCCCGTCATTTTATGGTGCACAATTCTCGTACCTAAAAAATATCGTACGCATGCATCACTCAAAACAATTAAAGTTTTTTAGGACAACATTTCCAAATGGATCTCTGCAAGTTAATATTTTGTTCAACAAACAGTGTGAGTAATCTACAAAATAAACTAATACAATTAAAAAATATACATATATTTATAGGATTTTAAAAGACAAATTATTTTTGATACCACGAGGTTTACTTTGATTTAAAATTGTTTTTGCTTTAAATAAATTGTGCCTTTATATACATACACACATACATTATTGTTGCACATTACAACTTTCAATAACAGCCAGCCAAATTCTTAATTACAGCCACCATCGTGCAGAGAAGACAATTAGCCCGCAAGCAGTACTTTTTTTTATTACGAGTATTGCGTAGTTAGATTTGAGAGAGGGGACAGAGGGGCTTTAACATATAATTAAATCGTCGTTTACACACAAGTCTCGTGCCAGAAAAGTATATCAAATATCAATTATTTTACTTATAAAAAAATTACTTACATTTATTTCCTGGAAAGGTACAGTGCTTTGTTTTTGGCGACAATCATTTTCTCGTAATTATTTTACAACCTTTTCTATTTTTTTTTGTTTGGTTGGTGCAATAGGGGAATAGGTAAAAAAGGAGGGAAATGGTTGCTTGGTACAAAAAAAGTGGGCGAGGTTGGAAAAGAGTGACACCGGCCTGGAAGGATTATGTGAGTAAAATCTAAATGTCATATTTTGATGGAAAATTTGTTTGACAAACTGCAACCAAATACAGACAACTGTTTGTGTAAAATACATTTTTCATTCTTTTCCTCCTTTTTTTGCGGAAGGCTAACTAGGGGGTTTCTTACATGCAACACGAACATACGTTTGTTTCTAAAAACGACATGTACATTAATTCCTTAACCGGTAGGCTTATTCTTATTCCGTACCTTGTGTTTAGAAACGGCGTTGGTATCCTAGAGTAAGAAGAAGGGAAGAAAATAATTTGCTCAATTCGGATTTTTTTTTTTTAGCGAAATAATTAATTCCGCTCTACTTGATGTACCATTTAAAAGGGGAAAAAATCAACAGTTCTTTAGTTCATTAAATTTTCTTCAGTGAGAACTATATTCGTGAAGATAGATCTCACAGAATACGCAGAAATCGTTCGTGTTCGTGTTACAGTTTCAGTGTCATGGAAATAATAATTGTGTCTCGCTATGACAGCGTTAAATTTAATTAGTTGTCACCATTTTTTTACGAGATTTCTAATCACATATTGCTTTAATTCTATAGGACCAGATTATAAGGTCAGATACAGTTTCTGCAATGCAGTGTTAGGTAAATAGCTAAAGCTCTTTTGTCATATTTTTACATTGTATTTTCTACAAAGTTAAAAAGGCAAACATATGAAATAATCCAACATCATCCACATAGTTGCTTACGATCATTCAAATGAGCAGTTATATCGATGTGCATGTACAGTCTATTCGCAATATCTTCACACTTTCTGAATACAACCTTTGAAAAATTCTTCCATCTATGACGTATTTGATTGTTTCCTGAATAAGTAAAGTATCACGAGCTTTTTATACTTCTGTTGATATGAAAGTATCTTATTTTCAGTTAAATCGAACTTTTACTTCTATATTATTTATAAATTATAGTAGTTAATTAATAANATGAAAGTATCTTATTTTCAGTTAAATCGAACTTTTACTTCTATATTATTTATAAATTATAGTAGTTAATTAATAATTTATATCAATTCAAAACGAGAGAAAATAGGAGTGTTAGTAATGTTAATAATAGTACTCATGGAAAATATTACTAAACTGAGTGCGCACGAATGTTGTGCGTCGTCCCTTCAATGAATTTTCGTGTACTTGGTTAAGCTTTTTTTTTTTGCATGAGGCGGAGGAGTATCCTGAAAGTAGAACTTTGGCAGAACTTTTGAAAAGTTGTATGTAACAAACATGAATGGACTATAGTGAGTCCCAGGGCCGGCAAGTTTCTCCTTTAGGCTGTTCACTATTATTTGAGCGCTTTCTATCAACCTATGGAAAATGTAATTACCCCTACCTGCATCCATCTTTGCGGGCACACTGACTGCTAAGCGCCCAGTAAAGTTGGTAACGGTAGAGAAAAAGTAGTTCCATGTCTTGACGTCTGATTAAAAGTTATGTTAACATTTGCAAGTACTGAAATTGTATATTTTACTTTATATATATATATTTTAATATAAGTGCAAGAAGATGCTAATTTGTAAAATATCTACTATCCTAATAATTCCATAGCTTCACTTGACCGACGCATGAATAAAGTGACCAGGCCCAAGACAACGTAAATTGTACATATAGTGGAAGCTGAGTTGAGTTGAGATATTTGGGCGGCTCGTAATGACGAGGTCTTGAGAACCGATGAAAGTGAAATGAGGTGAGAATGGAGCAGCGCCGAATGCAAGGGTGGGGGAAATGGGATATCCCCGATGAAACCCACCGACCAGTGGCATCGCCCGGCACGATTCTTACTTATGAAAATCCGGGGTTACCCAGCTGTTGAGTGAACCCGGTTCGCCTTGGTGGGAGTATGGCCGAAGAATACACAACGTGCATACAAGTAGATCTTAAGCAGGGCTTTCCGAAGTGCGCAGGAGTGCCATTGCTGACGGGTGAGACACACGGCATAGTAAATACCAGTTCCGCTTCCCGCAACGGCGCCAGATGACGCGGCTGCCAGATACGTACACAGAAGGAGGGTCTGGCGGGAGAAGATGCAAATATAGCGACCGAGTGCCGGCTCCACGTGACGTCACGGCCGCGATCATCCCCACCGCAGAAACAGGTGCGGAGGGCACCTTTGATAGTCGGGTGACGTCGCGGCCGCGACATACGGCTGTTCGTAACACCAAGCCAACCTGCGGATATTGATATCGGAAAAAAATATCGGTATTATTTACATTGGTTATTTAAAAAAATATCGTTTTACGAAACGATATGTCGAAAGAAAAATATCGATTTTTCGGTACACCGGAATTGGAAATTTTATGTTTTAATGGATTTAACAATTGTAAAATTGCATGTAATATTTCATATTGAGGACACGAGGCATTGCAGAAAGATGTGGTGCCTGTTTTTGCTGCATGCTGCCAAAGTAAATATTGTAATTTTTAAATTCAGTTTTTGTATTCAAAACAGAGTTTATTAAAAAAGCATATTAAAAATAATGATTTCCTATACCTCTAAAAAGATACTAACTTCTATGAAATCTCGTTGAAATATATCAACGGTTAATATCAATATATTGTTGATATAATATCGTCATTTCGATAGATCGATATTTTTTCAACATCCCTAGGCCAACCTTCAGGAAGTTGTGTTCGGCTCTTCTCACCGTATGGTCATGCACAAATTCTAAGACAACCTGTGCGTGGGTCTACCTTCCTCGCCTTATCACCTTGACAAATTAGCGGCTACGGTGTTCAGTTACCATCCATCGATGAAAAATTCAAACAACGTGACGTCACACATTCAAAAAAGTATCCGATTTAATTTGCAAATGTTTTCGTTATTTTACAGTTAAAGAACAGGGATTATTTGAACTTTTATAGTATGACTTGTTAAAATATGATGAGCTCATAAAATTCAATCGCAATAATTTAGAACTAGCCTTAAACTAATCTCTCGTCATTTAAATGTAAAGCACCATTCTTATTGCTGGAACATCGCAAAAATATTTTCTATGTTTTGAAAATATTATATATATTTGTAAAACGTCGTGCAACTAGCATTGCTATGGTATATTTGACAACAAAGGAAGAACCCCCTGGTTTTTTTTTTAAATAAAAACATATATAGGTCACTAGTTTTTGTTTATAAGACGGGCACAAAAAATTGTATTATTTTCTAAAACGGCAACCTCCGTAAAGAAATTGCTAAGGCGTCTTGAAAACCATGAGAATTGCTAAGGCGTCTTGAAAACACGAGACTCTTGAAGACCGATTTTCAGGTAAACCATTGAAACGTATGTCGTTTTTAGGAGTAAGTTAAAGCCCGGCTGGACCCTCCTCGCTAAATATGGGCGTTGAAAAAAAAGTGAGTTAAAAAACACTCGATTTCTAAGCAGTTTTCATCCGTGATTTCTTAGGCTCGCTGATATGGAAATGTTTTTAGTTACTTTTACTTGTCTCCTTCTTCAATATCATATATTTGCAACGTCAGAACCCATTGTTTTAAACTAAAAAAAAAAAAAGTCCATGCAGTTCAAAACACGCGAAGACAAACCTACCTACAAAATTAATCAAATTTGGCGTTA
This sequence comes from Clitarchus hookeri, assembly GCA_002778355.1. Classification (NCBI taxonomy): domain Eukaryota; kingdom Metazoa; phylum Arthropoda; class Insecta; order Phasmatodea; family Phasmatidae; genus Clitarchus; species Clitarchus hookeri. The sequence goes on from NQII01000952.1 coordinate 332,100, forward strand.
ATCGCTCGTTCGTAATTAACTAAGCTTTTCCGAAATGTCCGAAATGTATTGCAGCTGAAATCTGTCTTTTCTTTTCAAGTTTACATTGAAGTAATAATAAGCACAGCAATAGGTATTAATTCCATAGAAATTACTTGATGAACGCATGTTAATTTTTGCATGTGTGCGAAGGATACGCAACGGGCATTAATGATGAAATAAGCTGTAATCTTACTCACTTGAGGACGCCGTGTTGTTGAAGGTATTTTGCGTGCCCGGGGACTAGAAGCGTAACAGCGTTACGGGTGACGTAGGTTCGCGCATAGAATGTCTGGTCGCTTTTATGTGTAAGGCGTGCGTGCATTCCTCTCGTCGACTCGTCTCATAAACTTTCCCGCGGTGGCTGTATAATTTCGTGGTGTAATAGGCGTGGGGTAAAGAGATTTGGGAGGCTCTTTACATCAAGGTCTTAAGTATGGAGCAACTCCGGAATGCAAGGGTGAAGGAAACGGGAGATCCCCGAGAAAACCCGCGACCAGCGCATCGTCCGGGGCGATCCCCGCATGCGAGAAGCGGGGAACGACCCCACTTGGAATCGAACCCGGTTCGCTTAGGTGGGAGGCGAGCAGTCTGACCACTACACAACAATGGCCCCATGTGTAAGAGGCCCAATAAAGACAAAGGCATGCTGCAAGTCCCTATGGCATATTAAATAACCTGTAAGAAAAGTTGTATGCCTAAAAATTATTGTAAAACACTTGTATTAGCTTTATCTCACTTTTAAAAAATTACGCATTAGAAGCCAAAATAGAACACGAAAACTACCATTCGGAAGTGAAAGATTTCTTAAATGATATTCGTACGCAGAGGCCGCTCAAAAATATTGAACAGTTTTTACATGATAACTGCGATCTGTCGGCCTGGCTTTACGGCGTCCATAAGGTGGATTGGTCCCTTCCATCCACACACAGCCTGCAGTTCAGATTTTGTTTTAAATTTTCAGGCTTCACAAAACAAAAAGCATTTCATTTTGCATTTTTTAAAGCAGTGATTTCTTGACAACTGATGTTAGCATTAGTTATACAGGTTGTCCTAAAAGTCTGAAGGTGAAATAACGTATATACTCACATCGGCCTACGCACTCGACAAACAATAAACTTGCATTCGCGAAAAAAAAAATCGCCTTTGAATGGTTAAGAAAAGAAATAAAGTAAATATTCGCATCGGATTATGCACTCCCCAAATGCCAACGTAAAAAAATTAAAAGAGGATGTTTTTCAGATTACAAACTTTATTTATATCAGTTATATGTAAGATATAAATGTGAAACTGCTGCCAAAATGTTGGAAACCTAACGAAGTTTTTGTTGCAGGTTTTAGTAATGTGGCTGTCGTAGTTGCAGAGGCCAGGAAACCGGACATGTTCACAAATCAAGAGACGTCTCAGTGCGTAGGCCCTCACGTGAATTACACATGCAAAAATGTTTATTGGTTCGTGCATACAACGTGCAAGTTGTTCAGGTTTTGTTGCACAATGACGCAACGCGTCGGTACGACTTTGCAATCGAAATGTTATCACGTGTGGAGAGCGATAATGGCTATCTCACATGAGGTGACCTTTTTTGTCAGTGATGTAGAGAACCAGGCATGAAGTGTGCGTATTTGGGGTTCAGAGCCCTCTGGTGAGATGTCAGTGTACTAGAGGTAGCCAAAAGGTGGAATGTGTGATGTGCGTTTTTGCATGACAAAATTATTGGACCATTCTTTTTCGCTGAGGGCACCGTCATATCTTCAGTGTATTTGGGCATGTTGAAACTGTTTACTGTTCCATTGTTTACTGTTCCTCAGTTTCTTGAGTATCACCCAGATGCCATTTTTCAACAAGACGGTGCACCGCCTCATAGGGGTTTGGAGATTCGTGCCTATCTTGATACAACTTTTTCTGGACGATGGATCGGTCGTTATGACCCGACATTTTGGCCTCCACGCTCTCCTGACATAACCCCATTAGGTTTTATTTTCTGCGGGATTGTGTCAATGACAATGTCTACAGAACTCCTGTATCAGATCTTGCAAATCTTCAAAAACGAATATTCACCGTCATTGCTTCGATTCCTCCCGTGATGTTGGTTAATCTATAGACAGAAATTAAATATCGACTATATGTGCTGCGTGCTACCAAGAGTGCTCACGTGGAGACTTTCTTACGTGTTGTCTTGCTGCAACAAGAAACTTGGTTAGTGTGCCAACATTTTGGTACCGGTTTTCACATCTCTATCTTGCGTATAGCGTATATAGATTAAGTTTGTAACCAGGGAAAGTCTTTTCGGATAACCTGTATAGTCACCCACAAGAAATAATTACTTTCTCGGCTGTCGCAAGTTAAATATCAATAAAGCAAGCAATTTGGAACGAATTGATAATCTGTTATACTTATATGTGGTCTACCGTGCAAAAAAAAATTCGGTGAACTTCTTGTTATGGAACTCGCGTCAAAAAAAATATTATAAATCCACTGTGGCGAGGAATGATTCCCCGTAACAGCGAACCACCTGCAGGAATGTATTTTTTTCCGTATCCAGTGCCGGAAAGGAAACGCAGCTGGCGGGACGAGCCTGCCCGTTTTGGCAGGCCGGAACGTCGGGCGGATGTGACGTCATGCGGTTGCGCGGTGCGTGTATTCCTGGAGACAGTGCCCTGAGCGCATTATTTTTTACATTCTAAGCGTAGTTTAAATGCTGTAATTAAAAACACCCGGGACTGTTATGAACTTAAAAACTGACCTCCAGAACCAACAAACGTTAGAAAGTATTTCAATCTGTTTCTCACCAATTAATAATTAAAATGTTTATAAACTTATGCTAATTAGTTACGAGAAGACTAGACGCGCACCTATCAGCTTAACAAGGCACTTGCAGACAGTGTTAGAAATGCATTTATTTCATGTAATGGAACAATAAGTTGAAGGTCCAGTGGTTGGGACGCTATAACGGTGGCATACATGTCCCGGCTACGATTCCTGATCAAGCAGGGAATTTTTTCAGATGTAAAAATTCTTCTTCTCGGGGTTTGTGAGGGGTCGTTGTATTGTTATTTCGCCTTCGTGCTGCAGGAGGCAGCGATATAGACCACAGGTGTCCATGTTTTCTATAGAAACTTGGGCACTCCCAGTAAAAGCCTCCTGACGCCAGTCCATAGAAGGCTACCTGTATTTTGTAAGCTTGTGACGTAGAGGGATTAGAAGGGAAACCATTGGCATTTATGTTGTTTTTATTTCATTAGGCTTATAAACGGATGGAAGGGGATAACAAATTTACCTGCCCTTGGTTGAATTTTAAAAAAATTGACATACATTCATTTCTAATCCGGGATCCCAACCCGCCAACTCATGGTGTGAAAGTAGTACTACCTTTGAAACCTTGCCCACGGAGATCAGCTAATGCATTTAAATAATTACGCGAGTTAAGTGAGTATACAGCTATAGCTCATTCACGGTTACTTCCAACTTTTCTGAAGCCCTGCCAGAGTTCTACTTTCAGGCTATTCCTCCGCCTTATGCAAGCGCCAAAGGGACAGCGCGTCGTATTTGTGCGCACTCAGTTTAACAATATTTTGCATAAAAATTATTTCTTACTAGGTATTACCAACACACTTATTTTCTCCCTATTTTATGCATATTAATTAAAACATAATATTATAATGTATAGATAAAATATAAATAAAAGTTCAATTTAATCAAACATACGATACCTACTTTTATGTTGACAGAAGTATAAAACGCTTGTAAAACATGACATATTTAGGTAACAACGAAACACGTCGTGCATGGGGTGAATTTTTAAAGGTTTGATTCAAAAAGTGTGAGACCGCAAATATACTATAATTACAATTTTGCAGTCTTATCGCAAGTTGCCAACGTTTAAAAGAGACAACTGCAAAAAAAAACAGTTTGCTTGTGAATAATTTTTTTATATTTTTTTTTTATTTTTTTTTTATTTTTTACATATTTGCGCTGCTGTGTCATTCGATTCAATATTTGGTCAAGCGTGAATTGCAGTTTTTTGCCTCCCCGGCAGGATACTTTTTTTAAACATGACCAGACACGAATCACTTTACAAAAAATATTCATCTTGGTGGTCTCTATCGTCCCCCCTCCCCGTTGTCTTTTCTTATTCCTGTCTTCATCGACCTCATTTCTGAACACAGTAAATTTTACCGATCTGCTATTTATTGTAGGAATGGTTTCACGAGGAAACGTCAATACTTCAGGACGAAAATCAGGTCNTTTTTTTTTTTTTTTTTTTTTTTTTACATATTTGCGCTGCTATGTCATTCGATTCAATATTTGGTCAAGCGTGAATTGCAGTTTTTTGCCTCCCCGGCAGGATACTTTTTTTAAACGCCTTTGGTGGCTAAACTAAGCATGACCAGACACGAATCACTTTACAAAAAATATTCATCTTTGTGGCCTCTATCGTCCCCCCTCCCCGTCGTCTTTTCTTATCCCTGTCTTCATCGACCTCATTTCTGAACACACTTAATTTTACCGATCTGCTATTTATTGTAGGAATGGTTTCACGAGGAAACGTCAATACTTCAGGACGAAAATCAGGTCACTAATGAGAAAATTCAAGGGAGAAAAATAGTCAAGTTCCGCTTGTCTCGACAGCTAGGGTTGTTTCGCTATGAAAACGCGTATAGTTTATTTTCAAAAAAATACACTAGCAGTTTGTTCGTATTTCAGAAGAAACAAGGCTTTGGACGTCACTGTCCATTCGAGACCGCAGAATTTTTCAAAACTTACTCCACATTTCAAGTAACTTTCCATCGGGTGTGGATGAGTTTGGTCTGAGTTCGAATCCGGCCACTTTTACTGGGCGATTGGTTTTTCGCAAGCAGTGCCTTAGGATGAACATTTACTACAGCTCAGATGTTCCTGGTTAGTCACCGTACATAAAAGGTTATTAAAATTAATCTCACTTTATTTTTGCTTGTATTTTATGTAATTGACGAGGATCAAACATTGTGAATAAATGCGCCAATTTATTCCTTAAAAATATCAGTATTCTTTCAGTTTGAGGCAGTCATGCATCCGGGAACATTCACAGATCGTGGCACATTTGGTTATATCCAAGATGAAGATGCCTTTTATCTTATAATAATTTTTCTTAGCAATAATTTTGTGGATTTATCCCCTGCTCTTGGTTTGGTTAATACGTTGCACCAGATTATCATTGCACGCTATTCATTAAATGCGTAAAACGGTGGATTGTTATTCTCCAATTAGTTTATTTCAATGACTGAGTCGTGATTACTCTCAAACTGTGGAGTGTTCTTGCTTGGTTTAGCGGAAGATTGCTGACGCACTGTCGGCTTGCTTCGTTAATTCGTTTTCTCTAAGAACGCAAGTACGTAGTACAAAAACCTAATTACAANCGCAAGTACGTAGTACAAAAACCTAATTACAAAAATAAATTCTGCCTGCTCTTGAACGGTCTCTACCGAAACCTCTTTTTCTTGCTCCTCTTTCCCTCACACACGCATGGACAGAAACATCGTCTGTTCCCTCCAAAATTANTTTGTGGATTTATCCCCTGCTCTTGGTTTGGTTAATACGTTGCACCAGATTATCATTGCACGCTATTCATTAAATACGTAAAACGGTGGATTGTTATTCTCCAATTAGTTTATTTCAATGACTGAGTCGTGATTACTCTCAAACTGTGAANCAATGACTGAGTCGTGATTACTCTCAAACTGTGAAGTGTTCTTGCTTGGTTTAGCGGAAGATTGCTGACGCACTGTCGGCTTGCTTCGTTAATTCGTTTTCTCTAAGAATGCAAATACGTAGTACAAAAACCTAATTACAAAAATAAATTGTGCCTGCTCTTGAACGGTCTCTGCCGAAACCTCTTTTTCTTGCTCCTCTTTCCCTCACACACGCATGGACAGAAACATCGTCTGTTCCCTCCAAAATTANCCGAAACCTCTTTTTCTTGCTCCTCTTTCCCTCACACACGCATGGACAGAAACATCGTCTGTTCCCTCCAAAATTAAGGTGGTACAGCCGCGTTTGGTTGTGGGGACCAAAGTGTTCAATCCAAAAAATAAAACCGAAGAAGGTTTTGTTGAATTAAACAAAGTTTATTTGGCACAACCTAATTAATTGCTTGTATAAGGACAATGAAATATTCTGTTGGTGAAACCAAACTACTTTGTTATTCTTATTTGGTGGCCCCAAACAAATATTTGGTTGATGCAATTAAATATTTGTTTGGTTCTATGTGCCTAAACAAAACATGTTTAGTTAATATAAAAATAAGTTAGAAGTTCGACCAAGAATCGAACCTACGTGACCTAAGCCCGAGCGCTACGTCTTAGTAACCTCGGTTAAAGTGACTACTCATGAAGTTAGAATGTTTTTAAATACATATATTTTAAATACTGGACAACGTGTGCAATTAAATACTAAAAGTTTTACAGCTTTACTTTTTGGTTTCCTGTTTAAATTGTTTTATTATGGCGTTTATGTCAATACTAAGCATCAATATGAGTACTAACAAGCACTGTTCTTGTCANGTTTAAATTGTTTTATTATGGCGTTTATGTCAATACTAAGCATCAATATGAGTACTAACAAGCACTGTTCTTGTCACAGAAAATGCAAACACTCGAGCTGTATTTCCGAACGAAAGAAAGCAAATGAATGGCCAAACAAGTACATACAGTTGATTCAACANGCAAACACTCGAGCTGTATTTCCGAACGAAAGAAAGCAAATGAATGGCCAAACAAGTACATACAGTTGATTCAACAAAAAATTTCTTGACAGCCTAATTTATGTTGGCCCAACACAGAGGTTTTGTTTATTCAGACGTGGCTTTAGTTAGATGAACAAAATTAATTTAGTTGCTTTTCAAGTTTTGTCTACTCAACAAAATATTTTATTGGGGCAACTGAATATATTTTTGACCCTATACAAACCAATATTTTGTTGGCTGTTCTCGTAGTGTGGGGTTCAAATCGACTCAAGACACAAGCTTACCCGCATATAATTTCTAGTTCCCGGTTTTTTTATTTTTTTAAGGGAGGAGTGGAGTAAGTAACTTATAGAAAGAAGCTGTTTAAAATGTCCGTCCGTACATTCGCGGAAATTGTAAATGTACAGTTAACACACGGGATAAAATGGAGCTGAGGTCCGTAAATGNGTCCGTCCGTACATTCGCGGAAATTGTAAATGTACAGTTAACACACGGGATAAAATGGAGCTGAGGTCCGTAAATGAAACACACACAATGTCTCCGTATTTACAATAGCCTCGGGTCTCGAGAACGAGCAATCTCGGATGTACGGGAGGCTTTCTTCGTCATTTTAACCAGAAAATTTACTGTTTCTTCAGGCAATAAAAGGTAGCACTAGTGATAGTTAGCAGCACTTAAAACACTGAAACGTTACTAGAAACTGAAAACGTTACTTACTTCTATTCGCGGTTTCTTGCACTTTTTAAATCAAACCTTTGAAAAATCACCCCATATGTGAAGTGTTTGGTTATATCCTAAATATGTCGTTTATCACAAGTGTTTCATTTTGCTGTCAACATAAAAGTTTTTTTTTTTTTGTTATTTTAAACTTTTGCATATAGTTTATTTATAAATAAAATGTTTCATTGATAATTAATAAGAATATAAACAGAGATAAAGTAGGTGTGTTGAAAATGCCATAGTGAGAAATAGTTATCATGCAAAATATTATCAAACTGAGTGCGCACGAATGAGGCGCGTTGTCCCTTTTGTGTAATATTATATATAGACTTAGTAAAACTTCGTTCGCATGAGGCGAAGAAATAGCTTGAAAGTAGAACTTCAGCAGGGCTTCAGAAAAGTTGCAAGTAACCTGAATAGACTTTAAATAGAACTACTCTTCTGTTATAACAATAAGGTCGTGGGCGAGTGGCATGATTCAAGGACTCCACAACTTTTAATGTGTGTACAAATATCAGTCCAGAATAAAATATTTTAACTCCTTTAAATTTTATTCTTATATTCAGTACATCTGCTTAATGGAAATTATTATAATTATTTTTTTCTTAAACAGGAAGTATAAATAAAATCGACTAGTAAATTAACGGAGAGGTTTCGTGAATTCACGAAAAGTTCTGTGAAATTTACGGGAAAAAACAACGTAACCGCAATTTTACGGACAGCTCTGGAAAATTGTTGTGTGCGCTGCCGTGCCGACGCGAACAGGAACAGCATTTAGTTTTACGTGATCAGAAGCTACGAGCCGTTACGTGATGTCAAGGTCACGGAGTAACGTAGCATCTCGCCCAGCGCACTACGAAGCCACCGTAGACGGAACTATTTCTCAAGTTCCGTCACGCCAGCCGTTCGTGACAGCCAAGTGTCGCGAGTACGGGGCCCCTACCTGTGACTTGAAAGGTCGTGAGCTCATACCCTTTCTTCCCTTCGCCTACTGCAAGTCACTAATAGCTGTTAAACGGTGCCATTTTCACAATTTTATGNGTCCGTCCGTACATTCGCGGAAATTGTAAATGTACAGTTAACACACGGGATAAAATGGAGCTGAGGTCCGTAAATAAAACACACACAATGTCTCCGTATTTGCTATAGCCTCGGATCTCGAGAACGAGCAATCTCGGATGTACGGGAGGCTTTCTTCGTCATTTTAACCAGAAAATTTACTGTTTCTTCAGGCAATAAAAGGTAGCACTAGTGATAGTTAGCAGCACTTAAAACACTGAAACGTTACTAGAAACTTANACTTAAAACACTGAAACGTTACTAGAAACTTAAAACGTTACTTACTTCTATTCGCGGTTTCTTGCACTTTTTAAATCAAACCTTTGAAAAATCACCCCATATGTGAAGTGTTTGGTTATATCCTAAATATGTCGTTTATCACAAGTGTTTCATTTTGCTGTCAACATAAAAGTTTTTTTTTTTTTTTGTTATTTTAAACTTTTGCATCTAGTTTATTTATAAATAAAATGTTTCATTGATAATTAATAAGAATATAAACAGAGATAAAGTGGGTGTGTTGAAAATGCCATAGTAAGAAATAGTTATCATGCAAAATATTATCAAACTGAGTGCGCACGAATGAGGTGCGTTGTCCCTTTTGTGTAATATTATATATATACTTAGTAAAACTTCGTTTGCATGAGGCGAAGAAATAGCTTGAAAGTAGAACTTCAGCAGGGCTTCAGAAAAGTTGGAAGTAACCTGAATAGACTTTAAATATAACTACTCTTCTGTTATAACAATAAGGTCGTGGGCGAGTGGCATGATTCAAGGACTCCAGAACTTTTAATGTGTGTACAAATATCAGTCCAGAATAAAATATTTTAACTCCTTTAAATGTTATTCTTATATTCAGTACATCTGCTTAGTGGAAATTATTATAATTATTTTTTTCTTAAACAGGAAGTATAAATAAAATCGACTAGTAAATTAACGGAGAGGTTTCGTGAATTCACGAAAAGTTCTGTGAAATTTACGGGAAAAAACAACGTAACCGCAATTTTATGGACAGCTCTGGAAAATTGTTGTGCGCGCTGCCGTGCCGACGCGAACAGGAACAGCATTTAGTTTTACGTGATCAGAAGCTACGAGCCGTTACGTGATGTCAAGGTCACGGAGTAACGTAGCATCTCGCCCAGCGCACTACTAAGCCACCGTAGACGGAACTATTTCTCAAGTTCCGTCACGCCAGCCGTTGTGACAGCCAAGTGTCGCGAGTACGGGGCCCCTACCTGTGACTTGAAAGGTCGTGAGCTCATACCCTTTCTTCCCTTCGCCTACTGCAAGTCACTAATAGCTGTTAAACGGTGCCATTTTCACAATTTTATGTGTCGTTGCTATGTAATGAATACAGCGTGTATATATATATATATATATATATATAATACACTAATGAACAGTAATGGATATATATATCCATTACTGTTCATTAGTTTAAATCCGTAAGAAATGTTAGGCTACTGTATTATTATAGTTTCCATGAGGAAAGTAGTGGAATAGTTTTTTCGTAGTTACAAGTCTACGTTGCAGCTTTATCATTTGCATGTGTTAATAACTGAACCGATGTAATTGCGGAAGAGAGAGGGNGGGGGGGGGGGAATCTATGGGATTTTTTTCAGTACACTTGTTTTCGGGGTGGACCATATTCTCAAATTTCAATCTAACATGAAATATCTGACTTTTCTGATTTTCCCATACGAGAGGAAGGTCGTTCTTTGAAAGGTTTACATAGTAACATTTTACAAACGCCACTAAAAAATTAAACTGAGCACCAAATATACTTGTATATGTTTTAGGGGTAGTACCGGAACCATTGTCCAGAATAAACTACCTTACTCGTAGCCTGTTCTAGCACTGAAATTCCGGGAGTTTATTGGTATATATCTACGTAAGTGTCATTTGTAAAAAGTAAGATAGGTTTATGAAACTTCTAAAGCGTAGCAAACTTCGTACGTAGGTGGTGGCTAATTCATCTGGTGCATTCATTCATACACGTGCATATGTATGCATATATTACTTATGTACGTGTTTGTTAAATTTGTTCAATTAAAAATATAGTCAAAGTATAGTCAAAGTAACGCGAATTCGTAAAAAATAATTGTCAACCTTAAATTTTTGGCGTTAACTAAAATTAGCAAACAGTATGCTATCCGTTAATATTATACTATACTGCTGAGTTTAAAGNTAAATTTTTGGCGTTAACTAAAATTAGCAAACAGTATGCTATCCGTTAATATTATACTATACTGCTGAGTTTAAAAATGTGACTTCATATTTATAATTTATACTTCATAAAATAAATGTTTATTTTTAAGAAAGATAATTATGAAAAACTTTNTTCATATTTATAATTTATACTTCATAAAATAAATGTTTATTTTTAAGAAAGATAATTATGAAAAACTTTGTTGCCTAAAATACGTTAACGTGGAACAAGTATTATGTTGTCAAGGGACAATAAACATTTTGTAGCGCCAATCTTCTTGCGTTTTCAGCGCAATTTTTTTGCACGTACTTGTATCTTATATGTAAATGCTACTGCATTAAAAATAGACACACATTATTGTCGTTGCATGTTTTATTCGTGTACGTTTGTGACTCTTTTAAAACCTGTTTTTAAAAATATGTATTCACTTTTATACAAAATATTAGACATGTTTTTCTAGTAAAACACTTGTTTTGTTTAATTTGTGAATGTTTGAGCTCCATAAGAAAAATAACTCGATCAGTGTAAAAAATTTTAATATTTTAGTTGATTATGATGATGTTGAAGTTACGTGGACCTATGGTAGCAACTCGAGTAGTGGAACGGCGTTCCATCACGACGATACATGCGGAAACACGTCCGGATTATCTGACGTTGGAAACGTTGCGGACTTTGCCGATAGCCACCGAGTTTTCTTGTGGTATTCCCATTTCCCCCCGCACTTGCGTTTTTTTCGCCGCCCCGTGTGGCTGGGTCGATGATTTAGGAGTGTCCTGATGGAGGTGTAACTCGTCCTTTTAAAACTGAGCAAACGAAGAAAATAAAATATTTCTTGCAAAACAAAAAATACATTTAAATAAAAATAATATAGTTGCTCATAAAGTAATACATTTCCATATCTATTAAATTTTCATGTATTTTGTTTGAATTTTGTTGAATTTCATAATTGCGACACTGTAGTGAGTGTGCTTTTTAACAGTGCGCCTGCAGTATTATGTACTCGGCGCGCCTGTCGTGCAATATTGCAACCAAATTGTGTTATGGATACGGACGGCGAAGAGACTGTTCTCATTTTTCGGCGCACGAGAAAAAAAATGACAGAGTGGGTCACATCCCCAAATGGATACGTAACTTGATATTATACGAGAATGATCTCATTTACAGTATATTGTATCCTATGATACTTAAGANAGATCTCATTTACAGTATATTGTATCCTATGATACTTAAGAGTGGCATAGCGGCATATCGGCCACCACCGTGTTGTTTTTCATCTCGTGTGATTACACTTGTATTATGCTTAAGTTAATGCTTGGCATATTTTTAAATAATCACGCGCAGTCATCATAATAAATGTTGCAGTGACTCTTTACTATTATCAAATTATTAGTGCCGCAGTTATGTTTTTCTCATGTTCTAGTAGTTGTGGAAGTCCAAGTGAAAAATATTGATAAATACTCAATGTTGTAATAAAGACAGTCTGTTTCAAAAAAAGTCTCATCCGATTTCAAACTAAGGAACAGATAACCCCGCAGTACAGAGTGAAATACATGTCTGACAATAAAGTTTTGCTTGCTATTATCACGAATGCTCAATATGGCCCCCTGCAGACGCNTTCGGCGCACGAGAAAAAAAATGACAGAGTGGGTCACATCCCCAAATGGATACGTAACTTGATATTATACGAGAATGATCTCATTTACAGTATATTGTATCGTCTGATACTTAAGAGTGGCATAGTGGCATATCGGCCACCACCGTGTTGTTTTTCATCTCGTGTGATTACACTTGTATTATGCTTAAGTTAATGCTTGGCATATTTTTAAATAATCACGCGCAGTCATCATAATAAATGTTGCAGTGACTCTTTACTACGTGTTCCTCTACGTATGCGGCCTATTTCAAATTATTAGTGCCGCAGTTATGTTTTTCTCATGTTCTAGTAGTTGTGGAAGTCCAAGTGAAAAATATTGATAAATACTCAATGTTGTAATAAAGACAGTCTGTTTCAAAAAAAGTCTCATCCGATTTCAAACTAAGGAACAGATAACCCCGCAGTAAAGAGTGAAATACATGTCTGACAATAAAGTTTTGCTTGCTATTATCACGAATGCTCAATATGGCCCCCTGCAGACGCACGGCAGACATAGATCCGTACGGTAGTCAATCTCGTCCCACGCATTAGCGAGCATGTCTGCTGTGACTGCAGCCACTGTTGATGTTGCGCGGCTTCGCATTTCGTCCATTGCTGTAGGAAGGAGCGGCACATAAACTGAATCACTGACAGTGAGGTCGGGCGACCTTGGTGATCAGCAGGTCCCTGACGGCCGATCCATCGGTGCGGAACTTCGTTGCTCAGGAATGTTCTAACTTGCGAGTGCCAGTGCGGTGGTGCTCCGTCTTGCTGGAAAATGAAATCTACGGAATCTGCCTGTAACTAGGGAAAGCCATTTCTGCAACATCCACAGGTATGAGATTCCCTTGACAGCGTCGTCAGGAAAAAAGAACGGACCATAAAACTTTTCTCGGGAAATGGCGCTGAACATATTCACTTTAAGCGAGTATTTCCCATGCACGACTACGGCATGTGGCTGCTGTTGTCCCCACATCCGTGCGTTGTGGCGGTTTACCGTACCGCTGAGATTAAACGTGACCTCGTCACTGAACACTAGGCGTGAAAGAAACGTGTCATCTTCCATTTCCTTTTCGATAATGAATGCACAAAACGTCACACGTCGTTGTTTGTCATCTTGTAGTAAGGTGTGTACGAGTTCAATCCTGTATGGTTCGAATAACAAACGTCGTCGTAAAACACTCCAGACAGTCGTATCGGGAATATCTATCGGTAAGCACGATGGGTAGACTTTTGTGGACTTCTTACAAAACTCCTATGTATGCGCACAACGCCTTCGTCGGAAACAAGGGGGCGACCTCTTGATTTTCCCATGCAAAACTTTGTCAGACATGTTATTCACTCGTTGCCGCATGGTTCTCTCTCTGTTCCTGAAATTAAATATTTTGAAATCAGATTTATTTATTTTAAACATGCTGTATAATTTATTTGGCGTATAATTCAGTTTTTAGTCATGACTTTTTTAAGTAGAAGCCAACGACTGATAAGTGCACTCTACGGATTAAATTAGAAAAGTACGGTGCACACCATTCTGTACTTAATCTCGTAGCTTAACCTGTACAAGTGGTCTTAATTCAACCGTTTGAGCACCTCTAATTTGTCATCGCAGCTTCCATACATACACACATGCAGTCTGCTGAAAGATATGTAAATTCGAGTGGCGTGTGGTGAACTGTAGCAGGGTAAGCTGGCGTTAGTTGTGTACTGGACTCTGTTGCTTGCTGGTTTACACTTCCACCATTAAAACTTAGCTCGCCAGCTGACGCCACAGGACGCGTGTAATTGGTCCCTCGTTGCTCGTTTGCGATTGGTCGGAATGCATTCGGTTTCCCTAGGCTTCGCAGTGTTTACTGGCTCCAGCTGCGTGCATCGAGAATGTACAGCAGTGAGCTAGCACGAGATTACCTTCCAATAGTTCACCACACACCACTGGCTGATTACTTCAGAAATATAGAAAATTCTATGTTACGGTATCTGTTTTGGTAATCCGCAAACATGGCTGACAACCGAATTACACAAATAGTAAAAAGAAACAACGTAGTTTTTTTTTCTGAAGTTGGTCCTCATTTGGATTTGTAAAAACTTGCATGTAAGCAAACAATAAAAACAAGATCTTGGTTTTTCGTAAATTTTCTAAAATAAGTAAATAATCTGTGACATGGTGTGCTAGCGATTTTCGTTTTGTGCAAACTTCTCTGATAAAACTTTCATCGTAGGTTACGTGCAGATTTAAGAATAAAAACCCGTCAGGAATTGGGATGAGGGTATACCGAACGTCATTTGTTTCCGTAATAAAGCAAGTTTGTTTGTAATTACCGTGATTCTCGTTATAGAACAGCACTTCCGTTCCTTGCATCTAGAGAATGTGCGGAGTCGTCTGTGCTGACGATGAGCTGCGAGATTTTCAGATATTCACTATAGCATACAACTTAAGCACGGTCATGGATTACGCATGTTGATTTGATCATTTACCCTAATACAGTATGCAACCCTTGAAACTTGCTGCTTCGTAGCCGCCAGTTCAGTATGGCTTTTGTAATGACGAATTTGCGTTCAATCTGTGTGGTAAGATATTTTGTTTTACTGATCTACATTCACGGAAAAGAAAAAATCCGTTGAATGTTTATTNATTCACTATAGCATACAACTTAAGCACGGTCATGGATTACGCATGTTGATTTGATCATTTACCCTAATACAGTATACAACCCTTGAAACTTGCTGCTTCGTAGCCGCCAATTCAGTATGGCTTTTGTAATGACGAATTTGCTTTCAATCTGTGTGGTAAGATATTTTGTTTTACTGATCTACATTCACGGAAAAGAAAAAATCCGTTGAATGTTTATTNTTCAATCTGTGTGGTAAGATATTTTGTTTTACTGATCTACATTCACGGAAAAGAAAAAATCCGTTGAATGTTTATTTTATTTATTTATTTATTTATTACTTTAGCACATACAAGAGAAGAAGTATAAATATTTTCACAGGTTTTTTTTACCTATCTTCCAGCCGTTCTCTAAAACTTCATTGATGTAAAATTGAAACCTTTAGAGTTAAACAGATTTAAATCTAAAATAACTTAAATAAGAAAACTGTTTACTCGTTGAATGTTTTGTGGTGATAAAATTATATTTTAGCGGCTGCAATTTTTTTTGCAGTGATGGCAGTAAAACCATTTTCTTTTTCTTATTCGGTAAAAGTATTTTTGTTATTACCAATACAGTAGTTTAACTTCGTTACAACAACTTAATATTTATGAAACGCCATATTTACAAAATATTTTGTAGTTATTAATGATTGGTTAGGCCAGCCGCGGTCATGGCTGACCAGTTAACAGCAGACTGTGAAGTGTACGTTCCTGAAGACACTTTCACTTCCGAGAACACTTCACGAAACAATTAGAAAGTGTAACGTGCGACCAGCAGTCGGAACACCACGGGGCCTGACCAACTGCTTGGCAAACCAAAGCCTGGTAGGATTACCACCGTCGCAAACCAGCCGTTTGTACTCGTTTACCAATCAAAATTCGCTAACTAATGATAACCTCTTCAGAAGTGTAGCAGCAACTATTTACCTCCTCAGCTTTATTTACATTCGATGAATAAATGCGGCAGATGGTCAAATGATCAAATGATTACACTAGTACGTGCCTTCAGCAAAGAGTGCTTTTCCGCATTATATGGTGAAAAGTTATTATATGATTAAAAAAAACACGTAAAAACTGTAGAATATATATATATAATGAGAATAATATTTATTACAGTTTATATTACTTAGCACGTTCAGAAAACCATAACCTAATTAGTCTTTATAGATTTAAATCGATGTTTGTGGTAAAGATAACAACTGGTTAACGCTGCAGTCTTGTGAAATGAATATTCGTTCTACCCAAAAATTGATTTATGTCGGGCAAAATTAACCATAACTTAAAATATGATTTAAATATGACGTAATTCTCCAGTCTAATTTGTGTAAAATATTTTATATGTATGTATAGATAATATTGACTACGCGCATCACGCAGCATTACATTTCTTTAAGTATCCAAATATGTTCTGAGATAGGGGATCTACCGTTTCCCCCCACCCTTGCATCCCGGCGTTGTTCCATACTTCCCTCGATTCACCCTCATTGGCTCTCAAGACCTCTTGCCAAATCTCTCCACTCCACTGTTCTGAGATCATGGTTGCCTCATAGGAATTTGTTATTCCCATAGAGCCGATTCAAAATAGTTATGCCTAAAATAATATACTGTTGTTAATTATATGGACATTTGTAGTTTATTTACACTATTACTGTGATTATAGATGTGGAAAACACCCATTACACTCAAGGTGACAACAGTTAAAAACAAAGGCATATGCAACAAGTGTAGTGCGAGATTCATACCTACAGGCATTTTACTGCTTCTTCATGACGAAATAGCCTCCGCTTGAAAACCAATTATATTTCCGTGTCGCAGAATTCTATGGAAAATAATGGTAGACAACAACCCCATTGTCGATACAATCCAAGTGTAGCGGATACAGTTCCAGAGGACAAGTAAAACGAATAGTCTGTGCTAGAGAGATGTGATACCTCACATTAATTTTTTAGAAGACATTTAGCATGGGCGCGAACAATTCTGTGAGAAAAGCAACCAGTTCACTTGTTTACAGGTCCGCTTATACTGTTTTTCATTTACGAAAGACGTTTTCTGGCAGACAGAACTACCAACTTTGTAACGGTGTCACAACAAATTACTCCATTTGCAGTGCCTGTGATCAGCTGGTTCGGAACATGTTTGTATACGTGTTCATGTTGGCAACACTTGCTGAAAATAGTACGCACAGAATAAAACAGCATATTTAAGATTCCCGTCAAAAGTTGACAATATTGCTTTTCCAGTAACATAATCTGTTTTAAAATATTTTGGTTTTGCTGTTTTATACTTTTAACAGTTCCAACCCTCGTGAATTTTTAATGAGGAGGCTGTGCTGTGGCCCGTCTTGCCCCATTGTGAGCAAGATTCCAGCAAGCTCCGTGCGTCACTGACGCCATGTTGGTTACTCCGTCCGTTTTCACGAGAGAGAGAGAGAGAGAGAGAGAGAGAGAGAGAGAGAAAGAGAGAAAGAGTATACGCTTCGCGTTTTATTTCTTCAAACCTTGTTTTTATACCGTTAATCAGCGTAACGAATTACGATACTATTTCCTGTGCAGTGCTGTTTTCAGTACGTTAATAATATATTTCATTATTTTTCATGATGGCAGTGTGGAACTTCCCTCCAACTTGTGTTTCCCTCGTGTTCAGCTATGTACGAGAATTTGTGATGTGATAAAAGTTTCATGTATATATCGGCCAACAGAATGTACACGCATACATATTTACATATTAGAATGTATTTTCCTTGTTACTTAAGGGACAGTTACTTGAAGCCCGTAATATTTTAGGCGCATTTTTGACCAATATCATACTTTAAATAACGTAAATCGTTGGAATATGAATTTCAGCTGTCTCAGGTAAGATGTGCTAACTTCAAACATAGTGTTATGTTATGATTTATGATTCTTTCATCATACCTTAACGGGTCTAATTGGAGAGTCCCCACCTTGTTAATGATTCCGAAGGCTGATTAAGATGGCGCAAGTCGACGGCNATGATTTATGATTCTTTCATCATACCTTAACGGGTCTAATTGGAGAGTCCCCACCTTGTTAATGATTCCGAAGGCTGATTAAGATGGCGCAAGTCGACGGCCGGACACACCCGTCTTCAGTGGTCTTCTCGTTCCAATGGCCCGAAGACAAAAGTCACCACCCACGGACTACACTACTCTACATCGGCTTCGTTGCCCCTGTTTACTGGCCGGTGGAAGGGATTTCTGTGGTTTGCGATTTCATAACTAATTTCAGCAATCACGGCCCGTGTCCTAGATAAATATGTGAAGGTGTGATCAAGCAGGCCGCTCAGCTAAGGCCTGATCACAATTTGTGACAATATTTTCTTTATTTTTTATTTGTATTAATTACGTGTAATTATACGAGGCCGAAGTAATTCTGTAGGCTTAGCCACTTTTGTGTCTAACGTCGTGTGATATTTGTATATGCACACTTATCTCCAGAATTTTTTTGTTTTATTATTTTGAGTACAATTACGAAGTATTTCGGTAGCCTAAACGTATGTCAGTGTGTTTGTGTTAGGGTATCTGAGATTTGCAACTTTCGGTAGAAGTTTTAGCTTAAATATGCTAACTGAAGAGCGTAAAAATAATAAATAAAGCCACGTTTTTTTTAAAATGTTAAATTATAGTTTAAATTAATGTGAATTGTCACTAATCGAGCATATAGAATAAATTAGTAAAGTTATCTGNAAATGTTAAATTATAGTTTAAATTAATGTGAATTGTCACTAATCGAGCATATAGAATAAATTAGTAAAGTTATCTGTAATCGCTTTGTACTAGTAGAGTTATGTTGCACTTTCCCGTGTGCAAAACTATTTTTAGAAAAATGCAAGGCGCGTTCAGACGTCAGTCTAGAGTTATTATTTCATTTCGGCCGGCCAAGTGTACGCATTCGTAATGATTATGAAGTCAAGTATAAAATAAACTAGCTATGAAGTTTTGACATCATGACTTAGAGGCCGAATTTTAACCGTTGCCGTCTTTTTAAGCGTGTTGTAGCAATATAACAGTAAACCTGTAACTTATAATCATGTGTCACAGAATAACGAAGGCAAGGTACCACATATTTTCTTCTGTCAGGATACAAACACAAATTGTGGGTGATTCATATGTGAATCAACTAGTAGCACTTAAATTTAACAAAATAATGAAAACAGCATATTGGAAAGGTAAAATGATGTTTAAAGATAGAACTGGCAATCGTGAAAGCAAAAATTTGCAGTTAATAGGAAAGCATGCTATGTATGAAAAAATTAAGATTCAATAAATAATCATAATGAATAAACCCACCTACAGCCCAGTTTCCAATCTCGTTCCACTTCTACATGTGTTTACCGCCAAAAGAAAAACTAATATGTATGTTAAATTTTCTATGTGTAAAATAACACATAAAACTAAATACGGACTTAAGTAATACACTCTTACTCTCATTGCAATGAGTATTTTGCAGAAAGAATTAAAGACATATATGATGTATACAATGTAAACAATATGTATGTGGCAAATTGTTGTTCAAAAATACGAACTGAAATTATATAGCGCATGCGTAAAGCACTCTACTAGATGCATTTCACATTCAAACATTTTAATTTCATATAAAAATTTAAAAATATTTACCGGAAATGCACATTTTGTATTTTAAAGTTTCTGCTGCGTCAGAAAATGTTATAATTTCTGAAGCAATGTAGTCTGTATATGTAACATCGCTGTCCCTTGTAATGTCGACAGCTGACTTAACAAACAGCATGGCTTCCTCTTGTCAGAACAGCTGAGGCGGAGAGATACATTATCAAAGCAACAACACTGTCACTACTTTCTTAGAACTGTTAAAAAGCGGCCTTCGTAAATGAAACAGAGAAGTATACCCAAAGCTGCCGTTANTGTCACTACTTTCTTAGAACTGTTAAAAAGCGGCCTTCGTAAATGAAACAGAGAAGTATACCCAAAGCTGCCGTTAGTTTCCGTGTCATAGTTGTGAAATAATGCGGACGGCAATAATGGCGCGGCTCATCAAATGCATAATTTGTAGTAAATATGTAACCAAGTTTAGTGCAGTTGTCTCAACTCTCTCCGTATGGCTTCAGACGTATGTATATAGTTTTTGGTTGTGTTCAAAGATTCCATAATAATGTCTACAGCACGCGATATATATAAAAAATCATTCCCGATACGTTGTAGGCGTGTTCTTCTTGTAAGAAAACACATTTAGAATCTTTAGAGTACTCTATATTAGAACGCTCTTTAAGGAAGCTAATGGGCTATGTAACCGGGTGCCTTAATGTCTGACCAAAGCACCATTATTTCTGTTTTTACTTCGTATTATTAGTAATTACTATTTTTATTAAATTGATTGCGGTTTTTCTTATACAGCAAAATTTTTATGAATCAATTAAAAATTTTTAACCAATTTTATAAATTTATGAGAATTTTTTTTTTTTTTAAATACAAAATATGTTTTGCCAATACTCTAGCAAGAACAGCAATTGTATCGCTCCAGGAAAATTGGTAGTAGTAACACACAAATCTTGTCAAATTTAAAACATTTTACATGCGTTGTTCCCAAAATACTTCGTATGTAATTATTTAACTCATTTTTTGTAAAAATCAGAAAAAAAATACTTTCTATGTCATTACAGTTAGATAGCATTCAACTGGCACCTTGTAGCGCAGTAAATCTAAATGTCGATAAACGAGAATACAACAGCAGTGCATTTAGAAACATACTTCGTTCTCGACCTGAGGTGAACTTCACGTGATGAATAGAACAGGTCGACAACGGCAGTTTTAGTGGTTACATTTCTAACCCCCCAGTAAATCTCCTTGCGAAGAGAAAGCGTCTGTGTTCCGTGATGTACTCAGCAAGTAAAAGCAGCCTCTTGGGGTTTGTTTGTGTCGGTGAGAAATATTGATTATGCCTAGTTTCGCATGCGAATCAAGTAACACATTCGTCCTACAGACTCGTGGTGCAGACATGGCAGCAATGAATTTTCCCTCGGAATTTAAAATCAACATCGCACTAAATACAAGCAACATCAATGAAAGGTGGTGAATAAATGAAAGGGACTTTTCACTGTGTAGTAGTTAAAAAAAAAACGTTAAAAAATATTTATGGTAGCTTGTTGTTTTTTTACGTTTTCGTACGTTTTCACTGGGTTGTTCATATTGAAGAAGTATAGTAATAATAGTATTAATAATATAGCAAGAGAAAACATTTATCCGGGCATGTAGGCTGCCATATTCCCTAAAGCGTGATATGAAAAGAGATTCTGTGAGCGATAAGCGATGGAATGCGCTGGAGTGGGAAACATAAATACCCAGAGTAAACCCTCTAACCCTCGACAACGTCTGCTAAGTTTCCCACAAAGGCGACCGACGTGGCGAGGTCAATAAGGCTTTGCTTAAAAAACCGCTAAGTTCTGGGTTCACCATTGAAGTGTGCGTCGTTTTCAGATTTAAATTTGTTAGTTGGTTTACTATTACTTCCATTTGGCATTTCGGGTTTAAGGCGTGGGCTTTGATAACCTTAGTTAAATAAAAACAGAATAAGCGTTTCACAAATGGGAAAATTAGGATAGGCTCGTCGGAGTTGGAGCCTGGGTCGCCATGATGGGCGTCTGCTACTTTTGATGTACATCGTGTGCATACATATGTGGAAGTCTTCTTAAATGATATTAATACGAAAGCATGACTCCAAAATAAAGACCTATTCCTTAGTAAAAGGAACTCTTAGGTTATGTATGTATGTATCTGTATGTCTATATTAATGTATGTATCTGTGCTAATAGTACACCGGCCTCCCTCCATGGAGGCGCAGCCGAGTTAGACTTCTCGTATGTGGGNTTTTTATTGCCCCCCCCCCCCAACTTCTACAAGAACATTCAGTCGCCTCTCCGCCCATATATCGCCATATCTCATATATTGTGTAAGCCGAGCGTCAACGACCAGTACATCCCTCGGGTACGAGAACTCGTTGCACTGAACCTCACGACGGATTCACACGTTCGCAGAGCCAGATCAGATAACACAAACAGCCAATCAAAGAGCTTCTCACTGCTGCTGCTGCTGCTGCGTTATCCACATTGTATGCACCGAAAAAGTTGAGCCAGCCTCAACTTTTTGCGCGTGGACAACGCCATTATGTACCTACAATTCTGTGTGTGATACCAAATACATCAACAATGGCTTCCGTCATAGATAATGATTTAAAATTAAAACCTATGAATAATGTGAAGGAAAAACAATCTTTGTTGCACGGATCAGAAAAAAGTAAACAAAAATAAATTAAGTAAAACAATATTATTGAGAAATCTGAACATCCTTATAGCGCAGCTNATCAGAAAAAAGTAAACAAAAATAAATTAAGTAAAACAATATTATTGAGAAATCTGAACATCCTTATAGCGCAGCTAATTGTGATAGGAACGAAAACTCGCTTCTTGGCAGCTGACGAGTAAACCAAAGCTAACTTGGAAAAACGGGTAGATAAATAATGCAGGAATTCTGGGTAAATCTACGTCACTAACATACGCTCAGGTCACTCTTTACTGTCGGCACGATCTGCGAACGTGTGAATTCACCTTCAACCTCGTCCATGTTGACGTTGCCTCCAAGAAGTGAAAAACTTGTGGATGTTTAACATTCAGAACTGTGAAACGCCTGAGTACACTGGCCAGTTTCTATGCTGCCGTGTGAAGTATGTCTANTCGTCCATGTTGACGTTGCCTCCAAGAAGTGAAAAACTTGTGGATGTTTAACATTCAGAACTGTGAAACGCCTGAGTACACTGGCCAGTTTCTATGCTGCCGTGTGAAGTATGTCTATGTTTTCGAGAATATAAATGGCTAGGGCCGGTGTTTTAAGAATAGTTTTGTGTGTGGAAATCCCGATAGTGATAAGCAAAATTATTTTGTAAATGTATCACAAAATACTGCAACTATAAACGCTTAGGAAGATTCATCAGATGTGCTAAAATTGCACCCTGAAGATCCTTGTAACTTGGTCAGTGGTGTACAAATACGTATTGCAGGAAAATTCCCTAATGGTAAGGAGATAAAAAAATTCAACCATTACAGTGAAAATAATTATTCGATATTTACGTTTATATTATTTTCATTAGTAATCGAAAAAATATTTTTCTGTCATAAACACCAGTATTCTTTTTCTAAAAATTTCCCGTTCAAAATTTAGTTAATTTACTTAATCAAGAGCACTGTCAAAACCTCATTGTCGTCGCTGAAATTTTCGAGAAAAAGTATTACTACGAAGGCATTGCACACTTTACAGGAGAGCTATGAAAAATGCACAGCATGCATAAGTTACATGGTGCGAGCCAGAGAAGAGAAGCAGCGGTGAAGAGAGAAACCGATAGCGACTGTAATGTAGCTGTCCTTGATCGTGACATTCGCGGGAGGGCGCCAAGCTATTCGCAGTCTGCCGCCGAGCACAAATAGAAATTTTCTGCGTGTGACGAATCCCCTTTGTGTCTTGCGTGTAGAGCCGATGAGGCATCTGATGGGCGTACGAGAGTTGCCCTTGAAGCGATAGTGCTTCCAGGGGCACGATTCTCATTCCCTTTAATGCTTATCGGGAGTTCAATTACGATATTCAGATATGGGATGTTCACGGTAAAGTGAGCACTTTTGAGGCCTAGTTACTTCTTCCTTTCAGCCATTTTTTTATCCTTTAACCACCTTTTAAAATAAATATTTCCATGTAAGTAATAAACACAGTGTGTATGTTCCACCGCCTTCTGAAGTTGACGTTGTCTAAGGCTAAAATGAAATATGTTTATTGACTATTATTCCAAATGAGAGGGCTTTCAAAAGTGCTTGCTTTACCGTGAATAGCCTATAGGCAGGTTTAGTTGAGTTGGGAGATTTGGACGGCTCTTGACAACGCGGTCTTGAGAGCCGATGAGGGTGAAATGAGGTGAATATGGAGCAGCGCCGGAATGCAAGAGCAGGAGAAACGGGAGATCCCCGAGAAAATCCGCTGACCAGCGGCATCGTCCGGCACGACTCCCACTTGCGAAAATGCGGGAGTGAACTGGCCGGAGATTGAAACCCGTTCTCCTTGGTGGGAGGCGAGCAATCTAACCGCTAAGCCACCACGGCCCCCTGATAGGCAGGTGACCGCTACACTTCTTGCCATGGCAACTTCCAACCTGCTTATTGCATCCACGACGTGAGTCGGTTGCCGATAAGCGGCACAATAGAATGAGAATCGCACCCCAGTTCTCGGGCACACTAAATTTTGTGCCTGAGCTCAGACGGCGTAGCATCATCGAGAAATCAGTCCTTCCTGTAAACAGCAGAATTATCGTGTTTCAGATGCGAGTGCGAGGGAAGACCAGCCGGATGTTTTTCCGAGTGAGCCAGAGTTTCGGAGAAAATGCTAGGAGAGGGGGGTTGGACCGTAGGGGGAGGGGGAGGGTCATAGTTCCCGCCGTTACTTCCCGAAGGCTGTATTATTATACCGGCAAGACGGCGGCGTACACCCACGCAAAACAAATGTCACATCTGACGTCATCCTCCCACCATTTTCGGTTCCTCCATCGATTTCCGAAGCCCGTTCTCCGACAATCGCTTTCTTTTTGGTGGTTGTGACCATTAACCCACTTTCTTCGCGGACGTCTCGAGCATTGTGTGCAGAAGTATCGCACGCCGCAGACAGCATCAGAGGACGGAGGACGTAGAACGCTTGAACTGCGTTGCAGAGAGTATTAAATCCTGGTTTTTTGACGGAACTCTTAAACGCGCCACCAGTGTGCTTATCTATGAAAATACATTATACCCCAGGTGAGGACGGAATGGTACATTAAAGTTACCACACATGCTGTAAATATTATTTTGGAAACCCCTAATTTAGTAAAAAAAAACAGCTTTTTTTTAGACTGCTGTATCTTAAAACATACTACCCGGGCACGAGACAAACTACGAAAGGAGCCTGTATTGAACTTGCTACAGATTTTGCATCAATAAAATTATAGGGTCACCCCTGAAAGTTCCATAGGTACACGCATCACTACGAGAAAACAGCACGCCAGTTCAGAACCCTGCGCTTAGCGGCGATGGTGATCGTGTAACGCCTACCAGTGTAACCCTTATTGCTACCGCGCTTCTACGCCAAAAAAGGAGAAGAACGATGCAGGCAGGTGGGTCCCTTAATGTTGTCGTGCGATTGGAGGTCTTGTCGACTACTTCCAGAGAAAATATAGCGCGTCGACGTGGCCAAGTCATCCTTCAGTGACAAAGACTGGCGAAGATCTGAAATTATACTATTTTCTTCAGTAAGGCCTACCCACCCGCAAAATTCACGATCATTCGAGGACAAAATAGACTTCAAA
This sequence comes from Clitarchus hookeri, assembly GCA_002778355.1. Classification (NCBI taxonomy): domain Eukaryota; kingdom Metazoa; phylum Arthropoda; class Insecta; order Phasmatodea; family Phasmatidae; genus Clitarchus; species Clitarchus hookeri. Next base: position 357,465 of record NQII01000952.1, read on the forward strand.
CAGCTATAGACTGTTCACAGTAAACTGAGCACTTTTGAAAGCTCTGCTTAAGGTCTACTTGTATGGAAATTGTGTATTCTTCCACCATTTGTAAAATTAACATTGCAATTGACCTAATCACTTTATTAATGCATCGGTAAAGTGAAACTGCGGAATTGTTAGGAAAGTAAATATTTTACAAATTTTCTAATACTTGCACTTACTTAGATGGAAAACAAAAACAAAAACAGAAAGCAAAATAAATAATTTCGTAGTTCGCAAATTATTACATAACACTTTTAATTCAACATTTATACGTCAGATTTTCTTTTTTGAATGTTCCTCAATCGTTACCAACTTTACTCGGCACAAGCCAATAAGTGCGTCCGTTTAACTACATGCAGGTTGGGGCAGTGACATTTTACAATGGTTGAGTTCAAAAGTGCTCAGGTAACCGTGAACAGCTCATGGCCGCGTTTGTTTTGATTGTATTGCAGACTACAGATTCCTTGGCACATCCTGAACAGTTGTGAACCAATAGGAATTACTAACGACGAGATGGCCAATAATGTGTCCTCGCTGTTTGAGAAGCCAATAAACTAATTACATCGACTCGAAAGGCTGATTTTGCAGGTCCGTACTAATGCCGTAAATACACGGTACCCCAAAGACTTGAAAAGATGACGAAAGAAGGAAGCGTAGTTTTCATACTACTGTTATACAGTGTTTATGCGTGATTTTGAGTTCAGTTTGAAAAATTTCACTGTCCCTACCTGCATGTGTTTTGACGGGCACGTTGAGTAGAACGAACCCAGAAAAGTCGTTAACGGCGGAGGGAAAGTAGTTCCATGTCTTGACGTTGCATTAAAAATGCTAGGTAAAGATTTGCAAATACTGAGATGGTGCCTTTTAATTTCTGTTTTTTTTAACGTATATGAGTGTAGGAATCATTAAATTTGTAAAATATTTTCTTTGATAATAATTTTACAGTCTCACTTGACCGACGCTCGGCGCATGAATAAAGTGATGAGGCCCATGACAGAGTTAATTTTACTTATCGCGGCAGAATACACAATGTGCATACAAGTAGATCTTAAGCAGGGATTTCATTTAGTTTAGCGTGAACAACCTATATTTATGAACAGTGATATTTTTCAGATTTTGATATCAAAAATTCTCTCTTTACCGTGAACACACTTAACCAGCATTCACTATCTACGGGCAAACGAGTGCAAGACCAGTTTAATCTGTTTTATTGCTACCATTCCACAATTTAATGTACAGAATGTATTCAGTTGTAACAAAAAAAGTAATGGTTTTACACGTGCCATTAAATGTATTAATTCGAAAACTCACATATGTTGCGTAGTTTAATGCGACATTGTGTTTGTATTTAANCACGTGCCATTAAATGTATTAATTCGAAAACTCACATATGTTGCGTAGTTTAATGCGACATTGTGTTTGTATTTAATTAACTACAATTCAACTGGAAACAAACACTGCAGTAACTGATATAATGTGCGTGTTATAAAAACTTTCTTCATCCACTCGCGTTAGTTGTTTAAAATAAAATACGAATTTTGAGTGCAATGGTAAAAAAAAGCGTGTAGACAGAAACGGAAAAGCTACAGTATATTTCCATCTGTCACCAGAATAAACCCGAGTGCTCGATTCTGACGTTCATAAAAAAAAAATATTCAATAGGAGTAACTTATCTACGAATAACACCTGGTTTCACTTTTATGGCTCACGTGGTGGTCGGCTGAGTAAGTGAAGAGATTTGGGCGGCTGTTAACATCAAGGTATTGAGAGCCGATGGAGCGAGTATGGAACAACGCCGGAATAAAAGGGCGGGTAAAAAAAGGGACATCCCGAGAAAACCTTCCAACTAGTGGCATCGTCCGGCGCGATTCCCACATGCGAAAATCCGGGAGCAACCCTGGCGGGAATCGAAACCTGTTATATTAGGTGGAAGGCTAGTGGTCTAACCGCTACACCACCGCGGCCCCTTGGTTGGTTGGCTGACATAGTGTCTGAATATCGCCCCAGTGATGTGAACCTGGCCGGGAAGTATTTTCCGCGTTTAATGAGCTGAAGCAAATGAACGCTAACCGGTATGCCTCAGATACCTCGTCACCATTACGAGCAAGATAACTGAGGTAGCGTGCAGCATACAACCATGGGACCCTGTCATTTTGTGTCATTAACGTAGCTAAATGAACGCGCTACGAAGCTATAACATTAGAGGGAATTCAGTACAAGCTGAAAACGTCTTGTTGTGCTTGGCGGTGATGCGCGATCAACTTGGCTCACATCAGAAGATGGCATATTCACGAAGTAGCTATCGGTCNGTAAGATGTGCAGCGCCTACGTTATAGTCGCACATCTCAATCATATCCGCGATAACAATGGTGAAGGAGGGGCAGGGGAAGCTTAGAAAGCCTAAAACTACAGCTATGCTTCTAATGAAAAAAAAAATAGAAATATCGAACAGGGCTGTGTCAGATTGTCAGATATACCCGGGAAAATGCTATATTTTCATTACTATTGTATCAAAACTGGATTTACATGAAGGATTTGGGGATTATATCCCCGAGCGCTATAGCCGCTACGGAAACGCGGCCCCAAAACGAACGAAGCAGGACGTTCATCATCGCTGAGTCGTGGGACAGTGTCTCGTCCGTGCGCGTCGCTATATACACTGTATACTGCCGGAACAATACATGACGTGACGAGGTACAGTAAAGTGAAGAAAGTGATTGTCAAGGAGGGGGGTGGAGGAGGTAGGGTCGGAATGGAAGGTTGTAAGTAACAACAGTCTCCTTTGTGCTGTTTACTTGTACTGTATGCTTTGCGCCGGGCGCAATAAACCAGATAGCGCTCCTGTCAGTAGAAGGAAAGAGAAACCGTACCCTCGTCGAAAAGATGTCTCTTCATTGTGCCAGCGTGTTGATTACGTCTCACCACGGTGACACGGTCCCGTGGTGTAGATCGTGGTGACGACGAAGTGAAAAGGGTTGGGCAGAGGGAAGAGAAACTTGTTAGAGATGAAAATACGAGGGCACAAGNTCCGTGGTGTAGATCGTGGTGACGACGAAGTGAAAAGGGTTGGGCAGAGGGAAGAGAAACTTGTTAGAGATGAAAATACGAGGGCACAAGGCAACAACACCTCTCCAACCTCAGCTCAAAACATTTAGCGAGAAGGCTGCGGAACTTCTCTCAGTGTGCACGACGCAGCACGAGGTTTAATTAATATTATAAGGCGTCATTCTTCCTGTCACTTGAACTGCGTTGCGCTGTGCTTGANGACGCAGCACGAGGTTTAATTAATATTATAAGGCGTCATTCTTCCTGTCACTTGAACTGCGTTGCGCTGTGCTTGAAAGTTGTTTTCATTCGAAACTTGTTTTTCGTTCGAAACGTGTTACGTGACAAAAAAAAACCCACCGTTTAAACGACGTAGGAATGGCCTTTCAAAATATTATGTCTTTTGAAAGCCGTATTTAGGAGCTCTCAAGCATTATCAGATACCTCCTTTTTAAACTACTTTATCTGACAGCATACCAGAATGAATGTCTAAGGTAAACGACTGCGCTGACATTTTCTGCAGACTTCCCGGCAATAAAATGATATATTCCCGTAGTTGCACGCCGCACAGAGAAAGTAATGCGCGCCAGTTAGTGCTTGGCGCGTAGCGACGATACTGTATTAGACGCACCGATCGGCATCGATTAATCGATTACGTTCCTCATTTACACAAGGAGTATACTCACTGTCGACGTTTATCGCTCTGCTGCCACCTTGCAATGAGTGTGGGAGTTTCCATTTCGCCGATACCCCACTCTCATCTCATCTCACCTCGTCCGTTCTCCGAGCCGGGCGGAACAACTGGTCTGTCCCATGGGTAAGGCACCAGGCTGCAATTAACGCATTGTTTACCCTGCGTGAAGCGGAGCTGTGCAGTATGGTGATATATCGATCACGAAACAATATTCCTGAAGTATCGCAACTGTGAATTGGTTCCGGCGGTGTAGAGCAATGCATCGCATATTGCTATGTATGCGATATTAGCCATATATGATATTAGCGATATTCGATATTTCCGTTATAAATATGAAAAATTTTTGCGATAGCTATCTTTGCAATATCAATAACAGCTATAATTGCGATGTATTTGCATCGATTTTCAATAGGTCTACTCTCTGGGAGCCATGTATCGCACCAATAATGATATGGTCAACATGTTTCTAAACGATATTGAGAAGTGTATATCGCACATCCCTAGCGTGAAAACTGTAACAAGGTGCTCATTTTGATGTGCATTACTGTTCAGTATCACCTCCTACGCCTACATTACAATTGTTATTTTCTTGGTTTCCATAGGCCAGTTGGCAGATAATAAATAATTGGCTAATAGCAAATAATTGGCTAGTAATAAATTTTTATTTTGCACGTTTATTGTAGGAACGCGATATTTGCAAAGTTCAGTATTTTCATCGCCCGTTCACGTGGTTGTGTTATGCGTGGCGCTGGATGGTCTGGCAGTTTCTGTTGCCTGTTTTTCCATTTCCGCGTTTCGGCATGGCAGCACAGAAGAGCCAGGTAGATGTGTGCCGTTCTCGGTCAGCCACATCCATCCAGCCGTTATCGCGGCTAATGAAACATGTCGATATAAAAATGGTCGAGCGAAGCGAATGAAATTGGTGGTCAGGAATACGTTTCTCCCTCTCTTCGTCCCTTTGGACCCTCTGACCAGTGTTGCCAGACATGACCGTTCAAATTGCACATAAACTTAAACTAATTTACACAAAAATACACACGCCACTACGAAAACGATAAATTGGGTAGTGGTTACATTTAGCTTGGTAGCAATTTAGGAGAGGTTCCAGAGGTTTCCCTTGTAAAATAATAAATTTGAAGGCCCTAAATCTTCCTGTTTGTCTAAAAATGTAGTACCAAAATGGCATTCGTGGACATTGGCCAAACACAACAATAAAGTGAAAGCATGAAAAGAAGGAAGTCACAAATGGAATTGTAAGTAGTACCAACTGTACAAAACAAAATATGTTCTGATCACTCTTGCATTATAAGGGAGCTATATTATCATTAAGCCCTTAACTTACACATTAGTTTTTGGTTCTAGGCGTTGCAAAGGAGGAAACTTTTGGTTTGTCAAGTACTTCGAATTCCTTGTAATAACTTACACTATGGGAACTATGAAAAGAGTTTCTGTTGGTCTATGGCACGGGCAGAAACTAACAATAAANTTGTAATAACTTACACTATGGGAACTATGAAAAGAGTTTCTGTTGGTCTATGGCACGGGCAGAAACTAACAATAACATTTTGGTGTGCTCCCCGGCTGGGTCACTCCGAATTTTCGCATGTGGGAATCGTGCCGGACGATGCCGTTAGTCAGCGGGTTTTCTCGGCGATGCCCGTTTCCCCCGCCCTTTCATTCCGGCGCTGCTCNTTGTAATAACTTACACTATGGGAACTATGAAAAGAGTTTCTGTTGGTCTATGGCACGGGCAGAAACTAACAATAAAATTTTGGTGTGCTCCCCGGCTGGGTCACTCCGAATTTTCGCATGTGGGAATCATGCCGGACGATGCCGTTAGTCAGCGGGTTTTCTCGGCGATGCCCGTTTCCCCCGCCCTTTCATTCCGGCGCTGCTCTATACTCACCTCACTTCACCCTCGCCGGCTCTCAAAGTCAGGATGTTCAAAGCAGTTCAAATCTCTTCACTCACTCATTTTGGTGTGCTAGCAGCAGCCAATGGCATTAACCAGGGAAAAGGCGCTGCCTGTATTGGTGCTAGCTTCTGACATTGTACAGCACCGACCACGACTTCACATATTTTGCAACACGTCATACGTGAACGAGTATATTTGGGATAATAGGTAAAGAGGTTAAGATTACTTGTATATCGCACCAAATATATGCACTCCTGCTGAAATTACACACATTTCGTGTTAATTGACAGATATCCGCACCTGACGATCAGCCGCGTGTGCTTGGCCCACCGCCAGAGTTCATAGCGTGGTAACACTTGGACACGGGCCAGACGGAAGGCTCTCTCCAACCAGATAACAACACACGATCGTCAATAGACAAGAAGGCGAGACGCGCGAATGCAGGCAGTACCCCCGGCGACCTGCTCACGTACTACCACCATAGAACGCCTGGCAATACAGAAGCGAACTCTGGTTCCACGCGCCAGCGATACGACCTCGCTTATTGGCAGTGTTTGGCGGAACGTCCACTGACCCTTACCTCAGAAACGAACTCGCCTGATTGTACCTCGACCAATAGAAAATACTTCACAGTACACAGTAGCCATTCTGGCGCTAGGCCCATTTCCGGGACCTCGCTACGCAGCGATGAACCTTGCTACGGACTTTCCATCAATAAGATGGTGGAAGTCTCGTTAACACGCAGCAAGGCGAGAACACAGCACGCCAGTTCACACGTAGCCTTGAGCGTAGCGGCGATGGGGAACTTGATGCGCGTGGCAGTGTCACCCTTAAAGCTACATCACTTCTCTGCCTCGGACGTGGGAAACAACTCAAGACCAAGTGAGACGAGATAGAACAGCGACGGAATGCAAGGGCGTGGGAGACGGGAACACCCCGACAAAACCCGTCTGTCAGTGGCAAATTCCGCCCCACGCNGCGATGAACCTTGCTACGGACTTTCCATCAATAAGATGGTGGAAGTCTCGTTAACACGCAGCAAGGCGAGAACACAGCACGCCAGTTCACACGTAGCCTTGAGCGTAGCGGCGATGGGGAACTTGATGCGCGTGGCAGTGTCACCCTTAAAGCTACATCACTTCTCTGCCTCGGACGTGGGAAACAACTCAAGACCAAGTGAGACGAGATAGAACAGCGACGGAATGCAAGGGCGTGGGAGACGGGAACTCCCCGGACAAAACCCGTCTGTCAGTGGCAACTTCCGCCCCACACGATTCTGGCATACTAAAAACCAGGCAAGGCAATTTTATTGCAAAAGCTGATATAAGTATTTTAGACAAAAGACATGTTAAAATTTACGCATTAAAAAGCTGTTTCTAAAGAGCTTTGCAGGTCAAAATAGACGAGAGCTACATGCAAAAACTACTGCGTTTTATTTAGAATTTTATGAATTGACTTTGTGGTATTTTGTACCGTATGTTAATTAATGTATGTTTGCCGGATCTACTGCAAAACCTTTTTTATTATTTTTTAATGTTGGTGGACATTTAAAACATATAATCAATTGACGTATGTACTGCGGAAGTCGCTGAGACATACATCGAACTAACTGGTTATGATCTTCAAATTAGTGAGCTTAATATTTTGTATAGGCCTACTAACGTCTCGGCCAAAAAGTGACTCTGGAATTTGCCATGAAAAGTCATCTGGTTTGTGCTCTCTTAGGCATCGTGCAAATGTAGCCAGGAAGCTGNGTGCTCTCTAAGGGATCATGCAAATGTAGCCAGGAAGCCGGAATGACGTCATTAAAAGATTCTGAGTTTCTAAACTGTAGCTCTTTGATTCACTGTGTGTGACGTGCAGGTGCATTCGACGCCCTTTCGGGTGATTCACACAATAGCACCTGTTTCTCTGAGAGCTAGCATACCGTTACGATTACGCGTGGATCACGATTGCAAGGATCAAGGTTCGTCCGATCGGCTCAGACAATTCCAGCTAACACAACAATTCGTAAACAAGCCATAAGCAAGTACAGTTTGCGCCTTTAACGCCCCAATTTAGCACTGGGAGCCTCGTATTCGGGTTCAACCACGAGATGGCTGATGTGCTGTCTTTACCGCTATTATTTATCCAAGACCAAGACAGTACCGGAGCTGCATCGCCGCTTACTTCGTCGATGTGTTCCTTCAAGATAGTCTCAAGAATATTGATTTTCANGTTTGCGCCTTTAACGCCCCAATTTAGCACTGGGAGCCTCGTATTCGGGTTCAACCACGAGATGGCTGATGTGCTGGCTTTACCGCTATTATTTATCCAAGACCAAGACAGTACCGGAGCTGCATCGCCGCTTACTTCGTCGATGTGTTCCTTCAAGATAGTCTCAAGAATATTGATTTTAAACTACTGCCCTCACGAATCCAACTTCAGCGGATTGGTCACCAGATAAAACCTCTAGATCGCCCAGGTCACTCGTGGGTTTTTACACTGGAGTGTCCATTACTATGAATTGAGTCGGAAACCAGTCATCCGGAGCCCATAATAGTGAGGTTGGTTTGGCTTTTGTCTAACAATGCTGCGACTTAGCTGGACGAAAATACAAATCGCATATCATCTCCCAAGAAAGAGATAAAATAGAAGTATTTGGTTTATCTATGAATAATTTTTAGCATGCAACAGGAGGCCAGGATTTCCCAAGCGCTGCGTGGCAGCGGTCGCTAAGGAGTTACCCACGGCGTGGCAGTTTGAAATGTCACACTGTTCGCAGACACCAATGGCCTAAAGTAGTGCTCCTAGGATGTCTTGATTAGAACGTAGATACTAGGAGTCTTAGCCGGCTTCGGCTGGGAAATGTTTTAAAAATTATGTTTTACAAAAAAGTACATACTGCCTATTTGTATTGAAAATACGCGCTCGTGAAGCTCTTCTCCTAAAAATTTTTTTTAAGAATAAATTTATCTTCAAACGCCTATCTTAAAAACTAACGGACTGTGGCGAAATTTCCATAACATTCGATTTCCTATTAAAATGTCGCAGATTCCAACTTGTAGCTTATGTACTAGGTCGCACGATAATGCGCGAGAAAACTACCGACGACTGTTCCTCGTGTTCGTGGTAGGCTCCGAACCACTTTAGCTCGGCGCCCCGTGAACCATCGCCTGGACGATCNACGACTGTTCCTCGTGTTCGTGGTAGGCTCCGAACCACTTTAGCTCGGCGCCCCGTGAACCATCGCCTGGACGATCACGGCCTCCATGGCGTGAGTTGGAGTGTACTCGGGCCTTGAGGAGCGTTGTTTTGCGCTGGCCCGAGAGAGCACTTCTCCGCCTCCGGGGCAGCATTACATCACGTCGCTCTCTCCGCCCACTGGCCGGGATGGCGGTCGCGGGAGCCAGCGAACAAGGTGGAACGAGGGCGGAAGGCACCGCCGTCAATAAGTAAACACGCCATTACGTCCGTCACGGGAGCAAGGTCCCGAGAGAGGATCCTTACCTCCGCCCCCTCTATAATTCACCTCGCCACGAGCATTCTCTTTCTTCTTACCTCGTCGGTCTCCCGGGGGTTGAAAGGGGGGCTGCTAACGAGAGGCCCCAATTCCCAACCGCGGTCGCATCTTACGCCAGCTACTTTGTTTTATCTCTTTGGCCAGTTACGCTTTCCCAGCTAGAGTCCATTCACGATTACTTCCAAATTTTCTCAAGTCCTGCTAATGTTCTACTTCCAGGATATTCCTCCGCCTTATGCAAACAAAGCTTAACCGAATCTACAAAATTACACCAAAGGGGCAACGCACCGCACTCGTGAGCACTCAGTGTGAGAATATTTTGCATAGGTACTATTTCTTACTAGGCATTACCAACACACATGTATTCTCACTGTTTTTATTTATATTAATTATAATTAAAATAATATATTTTTAGATAAAATAAGTAAAAAGTTCAGTTTAACCAGAAATATGGTACTTTAACGTTAACAAAAGTATAAAACACTNATATGGTACTTTAACGTTAACAAAAGTATAAAACACTTGTGGTACATGGTATATTTAGGAGATAACCAAACACGTCATAACTACATGGAATGATCTTTCAAAGGTTATATTCAAAAACAATGAAGAAACCGCGAATAGACTATAAAGGCTGCTCACGGTAAAGTGAGCACTTTTGAAATCAACAATCAGCCTATGAAAAATGTCACTGCCCCTATTTGCATGTATTTTAACCAGCGCGCTGACTGGCATGCGCCCAGTTAAGTTGGTAACGACCAAGGGAAAGTAGTTCCTTGTCAAAACATAAAATTTNGCGCGCTGACTGGCATGCGCCCAGTTAAGTTGGTAACGACCAAGGGAAAGTAGTTCCTTGTCAAAACATAAAATTTAAAACGTGTTAGGTAAGCATTTGTGAGTTTTGAAAATATTTATTTTGCTTTCTGTTTTTCTTAATGCACATAATTGCGAGAACAAGTAAACTTGTAAAAATTGTTTACTTGTATAGTAATTCCACAGTTTCACTGGACCAACTTATGAACAAAGTGATCAGGTGGATGTTAATGTTAATTTAGCATATGGCAAAAGAATGCGTAATATGCATGCAAGTAGGTTTGAAACAGGGCTTCCGAAAGTACTTAGTTGACCGTGAACATCGTATACCCTGGTCCAAGTAGCTCAGCTGCCCGTGTCTGCGTTGCCACAACTACGCCTGGTTCACAAGTGCACTAATCACACCGGAAAGTTGACCTCACGAGCAGATTTTTTTTTCTCGTGGAAATAACAGACTTCGCCAATGTATCCCAGGAGCAGTGGCGGATCCAAAAAGGGGGCCGCTCCCCCCCCCTCCATCCTTTTCTCTTCATCGGAAACAAAATCTTCGAGGTAACTTAGTTTAAATATTTTTTTATCTTATTTTTAAATAATACTGTACGTTAAAAAATAGTTGTATCTCCCTTATGTATGTTTATTTGGGAAAGGACATCTGAGTATAACATGCCATTGGACTGTAGTCACTCGGCGCATGTATACTTATGTGGCGTCAACAAACCCCTGCAGTGAGCTAGAACCGAGGACAGCGGCCTTGCCACCCTCTTGTTGCTGCCAGCCGGCCCGTATTACAAAGCTTCGCCTTCCTCATCTGACAGCAGTAGTGCCAGCAGTCAGTCTTGGCAGAGAGCAAGTTGAACTATGCGGGAAATTCGGAAGCGTACGACTAAACACGCCAGTTGAAAATCGGTTTCGGAGTGACTCGCATACGGCGAGATGTCTTAATGGTGTTCGTTAAGGGAAGAGAAAACTTCGAATTTGTAACACCAGATCGCGATTGTTATCTGCCGTCATTTTGTAAATATGTAAAATTTTCTGGGTTTTCACGAATCACAGAAACGAATAAATTATCATTTAATTATAAATATGTATTAATAACAGCCGAAGTTAACTTTTTGGGCCGAAATATCTCGTATCGTAGAGTCATTAAAATTGCAAATAAAATCATAGTCTTACTTTGTTAGCACACTATCCACACTTTTTTTTTTTTANTCGTAGAGTCATTAAAATTGCAAATAAAATCATAGTCTTACTTTGTTAGCACACTATCCACACTTTTTTTTTTTTAATTTTTTGTAGTTAACTGATTTTATTAATGACAGTAGAATAGAAAATTTTCCAAAACTGATAATGTATATTATATTAAATTGACAAATAGATATTAACAAAAATGCGAAGTTTCTTACTTGCAAACGAATTTACAAACCAGTACACTAAAAAAATAGTGGCTTAACTATCGTGTCGCCAATAAATTTGTTTCATGAACAATATTTGAACAATAAATTACCTGAAACTTACCGTAAGAATGATCAGGAAAATAGGTCAGGAGTACACTTTGTGAATGTTATTATTTAGCACCTAGCAGCGCCTTTGCTTTGCACACAAACATTTTATTTTTTTATACTTTAAAAGTAAGTATTAAACAAAATAGTAGCGTGACAAAATTCAATGTGTATTGTCACAAAAAGGAAAGGCCTCAAATTAACTGCACTTTAAAGAAAATGTTTAGTGTTTGCTGTTGGCATTAAATTTAGTTAAAATTATGTTATTTTGACAAAATTACATAAAAAATAATATTTTTTCTAAGCATAATTATTTTTATTACATATATTTTCACATATAACAATAATTTAACGCAAATANTTGGCAAAATTACATAAAAAAATAATATTTTTTCTAAGCATAATTATTTTTATTACATATATTTTCACATATAACAATAATTTAACGCAAATAAAACGATGTTAAGTTCTAAATTCGACAAACTTTTAAGTGGAAAAAATAAGTATATGCAGAAGTTACCTAATAATGGGGGGGAAAAAAAAAAGCTTTACTTTAACTTGGTTAAGAAATATTTATTTTTGTGAAACGTTTTTCATACTTCAAAATCTGTTGTAAATTAAATTCTACGGTGTTAAATTTTATGATACAGGTAACGCGTTCAAAGCTTTCACCAGGTTTAGCTTACTTTTCGAAAGGAAGAGAGTATTATGATATCACGTTCCTATTGATGTGCATGTGTACTTCCCTCCTCCCCCCCAATCCATCAAAAAAGTTCTAACCTTTGGACGGAATTCCACCAAACTCGGAACATTTATAGTAGGTGCCTTATAAGGGTACCCAGCTTTTGTAGCTACAAATCATGACAGGTACTTACTTTCAAAATGATGCGTTATTTAATTTTTGTGGTGCTACGTCGTATGTCAGGAACGAGTCAACGACACTGAATGAAGATCGTTTGCTAGGACCAGCTCCACTAGCAACACACCGCGATATTCCCATATATACTGGAAAGGTTATAGATATGTCTGCAATGAGTGGAAAGCACAGGTTTCCATTTGCCTTGTTTGTAAATGCACTGCAGAGATATATATATATATATATATATATACAGCAATTTCAAACAATGGTTTGAAACATTATTAACACCTAAGTTATTCACAAAAAATATTTTAGAAATTTCTGTATATAAATTAGGTGTAGATATGTTTGCACTTCGAAGAAACCACACTGGCTGTGTACAGTGTTCATAAATTTAATTTTTGTTTTTTTGATATTTGATTTTAATTATTTTACTGAAGATGTAGGCTTTTATGATGCGGTATGTCAGAAATTCTCTAATACGATGTTAGTAACTCTCAATTAATAGTTGCAACAAATGTATTCCATACTTTTGTTTATAATCCAACAGTTTAATTTTATATATTGTCAGATTTGTTGTTTTCTGGCATTATACACATAAATGTATATTGTTACAAGGACGCCTGAGAGTTGTGCGTGTACCCGAGTTCGTGAGGGGTGGAGATCTTAATAAAAATAAAATAACTAAATTTGATTTTTAGTTTATTCACACAGCTATTATTTACAGCATGAAATTAGCTGTCTCCACTATTACTGTTTTATTTCACAATGAGCGCAATATTTAATGTCTATTTCAACTCTAATTAACGTATTTATTTATATCTCTGTTTGGTTATTGTCAATTAACTCATACTCATCTTTGACGTACGTTCAGTCTATCTGTTGCCATCATTTGCAATGTCTTTCACTCACGCATCCAGTCCAATAGTCCAGCCTGCAGTCGTACTTTTCACTGCTCTGATGTTCGGAGTCGCAGATTTTCCTCCCGCTGGTCTCTTCTCTCGCCGCGTGCTTCTCTTCACGCTAGTCGTCTATCGCTAAAACTCATTCATTCAACAACTGCTGGCTTGGAGGCCCATCGCAATATGTATACTCTGCTGGCCTTGACCTGGAAAGTTTGCCGCACTCCGAGTCTAGTTGAGAGCAACCAGGTCAGTAATCCAGAGCATTCTTCAGATGTCTCAAAGACACCCGATAGCCAAGGTTGGGAGCGGCACGCGTCCTGATAGGCCTAACAGGCACGCTTTGTGAACATTACTTTGTCGAAAGCCGCTGCGTCTGCGGTTGCCACTGATAGCGCGCGTGCATCAATAAATCACCCATGCCTCGCACGCTCAGAGCGGCCATCAGTAACAACATCTAGTTTAATATATGTAACTTGCAAAACTTCTGTGTAATATATTGTTACAAGATGCCATGAGCGTAACCGAGTTCGTGGCGGATAGAGGTCTTAATAGAACTAAAGTACCTAATTTTGATTTTTAATTTAATCACAAAGCTATTATTTGCAACATTTATTTAAAACCTTAAACTACTTATCTCTACGATAGCTCTTGTTATTCTCAGTAAGCTTAATATTTAAAGTCTATCTCTGTTTTTATTATAGTCCTTATCGCTGTCTCTATATTGGTTAGAGTTAATTCAAACTCATTATTTAAACATAGTGTTATACTTTGTTTATATCGTAGTCAAATCGTACTTGTTAAGGTTGGAGGGATCTCATGATGGTAGTACATGCGAACATATATATAAGGAACTGTCGATTACTGTATGGCTATATAATTAAACATCTGGATATTACATGAAATAGTATAAGGTCGGGGGAGCATTGTTAAGTTAACTACATCAATTACCTTACTGAGAGTCACGTTAGTAAATTGTAATTGTCCCGCCTTGAGAAGTATCCGAAGGCTGATGTAGTAAGATGAGTTACAGCGGTCGGCACAGCAGGCTTCTTGTGACTTCCATCTCGGCCGGCGTCACATGAAGACAGACTTCTGCCGCCGTTCGGCATTGCTCTCATATCAGCGTGGCATAAAGCAACATGGCCTGATTCCCTTGCTAGTAGAGGGGATTCCTACTAACCGGGGTTTGGGCAATGCGAGTCCCGATTGCGGCAACTATCTGTCCTAATTACTGCCCATGAGTGATGGCGTGTACAGGCAGGCCGTCGAATTAAGGCCTGTTCACGCTATCNTCGTGTTCAGGCAGGCCGTCGAATTAAGACCTGTTCACGCTATCGTAACAATAGGTATTCAATATGTCTATTGTCACTATTCCAAATGTGTGTAACTCACGCATCTTGTTCAATAGTCCCGCCCGTCAGTCTCATTCTCCACTGTCTCGATGCTCGCAGTTCGCAGACTTTGCTCCCAGTAGTCTCTCTCGCCGCCACTCGTCGCTTTGCTGCCTCTTCTCTTCACTGTTTTCGCACATCTGGTACTTAAGAGTTTATAACCCTCCATACTCCAGACTCTAGACTGTCGNGCGTGTACAGGCAGGCCGTCGAATTAAGGCCTGTTCACGCTATCATAACAATAGGTATTCAATATGTCTATTGTCACTATTCCAAATGTGTGTAACTCACGCATCTTGTTCAATAGTCCCGCCCGTCAGTCTCATTCTCCACTGTCTCGATGCTCGCAGTTCGCAGACTTTGCTCCCAGTAGTCTCTCTCGCCGCCACTCGTCGCTTTGCTGCCTCTTCTCTTCACTGTTTTCGCACATCTGGTACTTAAGAGTTTATAACCCTCCATACTCCAGACTCTAGACTGTCGGCTCGGAGGCCCGTCGAGGCTTAAGTGACCTCGCTGGCCCAGACTATAAGGTTTGCCGCACCTTGGGTCTCGTTGAGAGGTAAGGGTGGTCCAGAACATTTTTGCAAATATAACCCCAGAGATTCAATCCGCCCAAGGCAGGGAGTGCGTGAGTGCCAATAGGATTATCTGGCACATATGGTGGCTCGCCTTTGTAAATCGCCGCGAGCTCCTCTGCCCAGGAGTCAGTTTGCTCACATATTTTATAATACTAATTTCTTGGGTAATCCACTTGTATTGATGCAATGGTATAGAAATAGTAATTGAATTAGTTTATAATGAAATACGTTGACATAAACGTTATTCTTATTAAACATTTGCATTAAATAAATTTAGTTTGGAAACGAACCGATGGATGACACTTAACTGTAAAGTATTTTTGGAAGCACAGGGCAAAACTGCAGTCTTTTGAAAATAATTTCGTAAAAATTCGTAGTGCAATGGAATGAGTAAAATAGAGTAGAAATTTGACAGCGTCTAGTTTGTTGCGTGTATTTTAGAATATCAGTATTAAACATAACGAACAAAACAGCTTTCAACCAAACAGCAAAATTATAATGCAGAGAAATCTAATTGTATGCGAACAACCATAGGTTCTGTCCACTCTGTCTGTCGGGCGTTTTGGCGTAAATATGAATCCACCTTATGCTGTTCACTGTTGAGCACTTTTGAAAGCGCTGCCCAGACCTAGCTTCCAATTAAAAATGACATACAATAACGTAACATAACTGGCATACTGCATACTATAAGAAGATCGCTACCTGGTGCGGAACCGGCCGAGCGAAAGTATAGGCTTTACATGTTAAATCATTTTATGTGTGTCTCAATTAACTTTCACAATATAGCTTTCAAACAAACACACTTTGCGCCTTTTGAAGAGAAGAACTTATGCTACAAGAGAGCAAGTAGGAGAACTTAATAAGGGTTTGTGTTTTTGTGAATCTGCAAATATTAATTTACCAGCAATTTTAATAAATGTTAAAAATCGTACTTTTTTTAATTGTTTTTTTTTTTTTTGTAATTTTTATTAAATTTGTGAAACAAAATGGGTATTGTCTCGACTGCTGCAATTACGGAGTAATTTTTTTCGCCGTCCTTTGTAAACATAGACCATCATTGCCACGAAAGGTGACGCTAGCAACAGAAAGAGAAAAAAAATGCTTTGTAGGCTATTTACGCTTATGGCGGGAATCATATTTTTCATGTTTACGTGTATTTAGAGTCTTCTTTTTCATACATCGAGGTATCTCTGACGTCTTGTTTTCTGGACTGAAAGTTGTTTCCTGTCATACCTAACGGATCGGATACAGGAGTGGCGGTGCAGAGAAATGGACATGTTCCGGAAAACATAACTGGTGTAAAAAAACATATAAGGCAGTAAACGATGGCTACTCTGACGCCACACTATGTTGCGTAGAGACGTGTCCTAGTTCTGAACAAGAATTGTAGGCGCTACCATTCAACTACAGGTGTGGTAAAAATGTTATACTAAATTTAATTCCTCATCGTTGCCATTTATAATTAACACCATTGTTTTTAGTGTAATTTTCTTGTTTTGATAATTCATAAAAAAAATATTTTTTGGCACTACTGTAAAATTTGACACGTCAAATTGTAAACCGGCCAAGAACTGAAACTTGTGTTAAAGAAATAAATTATATAAATCACTATTGTAAACGGTTTAGGGTTAACTGAGCCCATGGAGTCAACCAGTCAAAAAATTTTGTCTCCTTAACTGTTNAAACGGTTTAGGGTTAACTGAGCCCATGGAGTCAACCAGTCAAAAAATTTTGTCTCCTTAACTGTTTACATTTTAGTAATTAAACACTGACTGGAATAATTAGCGAGATGTTGGTAGCGGATCAGGAAGAAATATTTTGCTCTTTTGCAACGTCATAATAAAACCGTGATTGCTAAATTATTGTCGACAGTAGTCATTTTCTTTGNAAATATTTTGCTCTTTTGCAACGTCATAATAAAACCGTGATTGCTAAATTATTGTCGACAGTAGTCATTTTCTTTGTGTTTCGAGAATAGGCCTTATTTAAGTATCAGTTTAACATATTTATTTGCCAATAAGAAGGGTTAACATCTATAATTGTTATCTGGGGCCTGGCACATAAAAGAGTAATAAATTAATATTTAATCAATTAGAATTATCTTGTTTGGAAATTGTTAAACGTGCTGATGATTTCCTTGTATTCACTTAAAATCTCATCTGGTGGTAATTTCGTGTTACCCTAGGCAGAGGGGAGAAGTCAAGGGAAGTTTCCGCTCTGCTTCTCATTGCGCCCTTTGCCAACCATCGCTCCGGGAGACCTGTGTAGAACGTTTGTTCGAGAAGGAGTTGAACCAGGGGGGGGGGGATACGTCCCGCTACAGACAAAGAGAAGCAAGTGCAAGACGTCCTCATCAGCATGAGGCTATTGTTCTCTTCGAGCTGTGTGCTGGACCACGATACCGGAAGCAAGTGCTTGGACCGCTCTGTACTAACTCCGTACTTCCGCGCCGGCTACCCTGCTAGTTACTGTGCACCCCCCCCCCCCNGTGAACATGGCTGAGGTTATTTCTACTACAGATTGGGAAGACCAATGCTAAAAGTTTAGCAAAGAGAAAATTTTTGCTATGTGTAAGCGCTAGTGTCTCGTGTGTACAACATTTTATCTATTTTCTACGTCAAAAACATAATAATTGCAATAATAATAAATCAAATATAAAATAACTTCGTAAAAAAAGTAAAATCTTTATATTTTATTGTTAACGTAGTTAAAAGTTTTAGTTAAAAGTTACATTTTGGAACACTGCACTCCTAGCGGCGGAAATTTTCCCTATGCCAAACTCTCTCATAAGAAATCGCGTTTTGTTTCTAACCTGAGTAGAATAAACCTTAGCCATGGCGTTTCTTCTCTCGCCAGTTGCCGCCATAACTTGTGCTGACGTTAATCGTTCTTGCGTACACCACANGTTTCTTCTCTCGCCAGTTGCCGCCATAACTTGTGCTGACGTTAATCGTTCTTGCGTACACCAGAGTAGTTTCAAACCTCGTATTATGGGTATGGTACGCTCACGGAGTAAATAAATACCCAGAGACGAAATGGCGTGGTGGTTCCTTCCATGTGGGCGTACTCGCTCCTCTGATTGCTTGTGCGAGGGTCTGGGAACGGGCCTTGAGTCTGATTGGCTACCGCGTGCTGCGAAACGCACCCTATTGGCTGGGCTACTGGCTGGCTTGTATGTTACCAAGCGCTGATTGGCGAACGGCGTTCCGACATATTGCTGGCTAGTGACGCCACTTTGGTGGCGTATGCNAGTAGTTTCAAACCTCGTATTATGGGTATGGTACGCTCACGGAGTAAATAAATACCCAGAGACGAAATGGCGTGGCGGTTCCTTCCATGTGGGCGTACTCGCTCCTCTGATTGCTTGTGCAAGGGTCTGGGAACGGGCCTTGAGTCTGATTGGCTACCGCGTGCTGCGAAACGCACCCTATTGGCTGGGCTACTGGCTGGCTTCTATGTTACCAAGCGCTGATTGGCGAACGGCGTTCCGACATATTGCTGGCTAGTGACGCCACTTTGGTGGCGTATGCNTATGTTACCAAGCGCTGATTGGCGAACGGCGTTCCGACATATTGCTGGCTAGTGACGCCACTTTGGTGGCGTATGCGTTTGGAGTTCGCGGAATAAGCGGTTATTTGTGCTCTTCATTCTTCTTTACTCTGTGCTACGGTTCTCTGTGGTCGTTCGCGCCATCGCGCGGCGCCACACCGTATTTGGTTCGCAGAAGGAAAAGAGGGTAGAATGCTGTTACGAGCTGCGCAGTAGCCACTCTCCGTGTTCCGACACTGGACTGATTTTCTGCCATCAGCACTATCAAGGACAACGAGGATAGGATTTGAGGTTGGAACACTGTATATGTAAGAAGGTACTTTTTGATGTTTGTACACGCCCTCTTAACAAAGTTTCAATGCGACGAGAATATCCGAGGTATTTTATTGACGTAAAAGGGTGGGTTTGTCNACACGCCCTCTTAACAAAGTTTCAATGCGACGAGAATATCCGAGGTATTTTATTGACGTAAAAGGGTGGGTTTGTCGAAAATTGACATGTAAATAAACTAGTTAATTACTGTTGATCGTGCGACTTTGACGGTTGTGTTTGCAATTGACAGGTCAACGTTGGGGACTTGCGCAGATGACGGAACATCTGTCTGCCTCATCTCTAGTTTATGGTTTGGACATGCGGTAGATTGTCGAGAGGTCGTGACTTCGACCTATGCCGGGAACGAGAGTCTGTGCACATGAACCGCGTTAGCGCAAAGGTATGTGGGTCAGAAATATCCGTACCAGCGAAGTTGTTAACCATTTTTTCGTGAATTATATTTTGAAAGAATTTTTTTCTCAGTTCTCTCTCATTTGTTTATCAGGCAAAAATAAAAACAAAACCCTGAAACGCAAAGGTAACACAACTTCGTCGCTACTGCTACTGGTCCTTCAAGATAACGTGGTACAGAGTCACGTTTCACGTATCACGCAGAAAATAGACACTGTGAAGTTTTTCTTTGCGNACACGCCCTCTTAACAAAGTTTCAATGCGACGAGAATATCCGAGGTATTTTATTGACGTAAAAGGGTGGGTTTGTTGAAAATTGACATGTAAATAAACTAGTTAATTACTGTTGATCGTGCGACTTTGACGGCTGTGTTTGCAATTGACAGGTCAACGTTGGGGACTTGCGCAGATGACGGAACATCTGTCTGCCTCATCTCTAGTTTATGGTTTGGACATGCGGTAGATTGTCGAGAGGTCGTGACTTCGACCTATGCCGGGAACGAGAGTCTGTGCACATGAACCGCGTTAGCGCAAAGGTATGTGGGTCAGAAATATCCGTACCAGCGAGTTGTTAACCATTTTTTCGTGAATTATATTTTGAAAGAATTTTTTTCTCAGTTCTCTCTCATTTGTTTATCAGGCAAAAATAAAAACAAAACCCTGAAACGCAAAGGTAACACAACTTCGTCGCTACTGCTACTGGCCCTTCAAGATAACGTGGTACAGAGTCACGTTTCACGTATCACGCAGAAAATAGACACTGTGAAGTTTTTCTTTGCGGGAATGTACGTGTTAACGCCGCGTGTTGCGATCGTGATAGGTCTCATTGAAGTACGTCAGTCATAGGTATAGCCGGCTTACGTGAATATGAAGGTAGTATGAGGATCGTTATGTTACCTTTGCGTTCGCTCTCTACGACATTTTTTTATACGGTGTTCACGGTAAATGCGAGTACTTTCAAAGCCCTGCATACACAATGTGTATTCTTCCATCATATACAAAGTAACATCGCTGTTGACCTGTTCACGTTATTAATGCGTTGGTCAAGTGAAATTGTGAAATTATTAGAAGAGTAAATATTTTATATATATATTTGCTTATTCTTACTGTTATATTCTTTAAAAGAAAATTCAGTAAGCAAAATAAAAAGAGTGTTTATCGATGTTTACCTAATACTTTTAATTCAACAATAAGACATGGACTTACTTCACTGGGTGCATGCCGTCAGTGTGTTCGTTAAAATATATGCAAGTAGAGGCAATGATGTTTTACAAACGTATTTTTTAAGGGCACTTCTTACCGGCTGGCAGCTGCGAAATTTAAATAGGAAATCCCATGGAAGTTTCGCCTTAGTGCATTAATTTTAAAGATAGGCGTTTCAAGCAAAATGTATTCTTCGCGCTTTTTTTAGGAGAAGATCACTACGAGCATATATTTTTGAATATAGATAGGCAGTATGTACTTTTTTGTAAAACATAAATTTTTAAAACTTCCTTGCAAACGTGCTACACATGTTATGCAAGCATCGCTGTAGGGAACTTCTCCCAAAAAATTCGCGAAGAATACATTTTGTTTGAAACGCCTATGTTTACAATTAACGCGCTGAGGCGAAATATCTTTAACGTGGGATTTTCTATTTAAATTTCGCAGCTGCCAGCCGGTAGGCAGGGTCTACAAGAGCTCAATTGGCCGTGGAGAGTCTATATAACTTCTTGGCTGTGTTCGTATTGGAGTTAAGAAAGGCTCGTGTTACATGAGTTGTAATTCATTTCATACCTGTATCAGGGATAAAAAAAACCTAGTGTATACTGTGTATATTTGTAAATTAGCGTACATATGAGCAGTGGCTAAAATATTTAAAACATGTTCCTCTATGTGCCAGTAATCATCTCTTACATAATTTGACACCAATTTGCACCTAATTGCTTTACTTCCAGTTTTCCAACAGTTAGTAAAGTATATACTCAAAACTGTAAAATTTTAACGTATGTTGCAATCATGGCATGATACACAATAAACAATCTAGTCAGATGTCGTTAGGAACGAAAATGAAGGCAGAAAACAAAAAATGAAGAAATGAATCGTCCCTTGAATACGATCGGCCAAAACTAGTTTACCTTTACATTATGTTGAAGTCTGGTCAACTTCTCTCGTGGCAAATTTTACCTTTGCGTCGCTCTTAATTCAATGTGAATACACTCGCAATGGCGAAGGAATCAGTGGATCAGGGGTGTCATACGACACGCCACTAATAAGCTGTAATGGTCAGACTCTCGGAAGAAATAACAAACCCGTAGTCGGCAGCAGCTGGCAACTAGTAACTGGCAACACTGCACTTTAGTGTGTGCCGCATCGCTACAGCTGGCAACCATGTAACGAGCTCACGCTCGCCGGAGTAGTGCGTTGCAAGTGGCAGTCAACACTGTGAGTCCGCACCATCCGCCAAGGTCTGGTAGTGGTTATTATGTTATGTTTTCTTCCGGCTCCAAACTCTTGTACGTGCTTCTATCATTAATGCAGAAGTTAAAATTTTTCTGTAATATTATTGATATTTGCTAGTGTTAATCTTAATCTAAAACGCATTTAAATACGCAAAAAGGGGTATTTTTTAAAATATAAATCCCAACTCTTGACTCCGTAACGACGAACACCTTTATACGTGAACATAACGACAGTGNAATATAAATCCCAACTGTTGACTCCGTAACGACGAACACCTTTATACGTGAACATAACGACAGTGCAAAGTTAACACACCGAGCTCCATGTTAACTTCAATGTGAATCGGTCTTTATTTACTTTTTGACGCGAAACGTGGAAGTCGTGATCCCGGCTCTAGCTTTCCCGCCGGGGCACGCAAGGCAGACGGCATTCTCAGCTTTGTATGAGCGGGCTGCACCTTTTACGACTTCTACGCCCAGCCAGCAACTTCGCCTTTTAGTTGCCGGGAGTAGCGCTTTGGTTTCCGCAACCCGAGTGTCTCACTGGAGCGCGTAACTACAACTTCTGCACCTCGGTGCTGCACCTGCTACACCGCCTCGAGGAGGTGGAGTAAACGGCGCAGAAGGTGGAAAATAAACATGGATAGGCAGGAGGAACAAATTTCGAATGTCTGATGTTATGCTTTATATATCAATTTTGATAAAAATATATTTTGTCACTTCACAAATCTTGTTTTTAACATTTTAAATTTGTTTAATTTTATAAAATTTTACTAAAATGCTTTCTCAGTTTAGTTCTCAGGCGTCCAAGTGGTGATTTATACTCCCCGTACACGCGTGATAAATTAATAAAATTAAATATGCAAAAAAAAATTATATTTGGCATTGTTTCATTTATATGACTTATTATTTGGTATTACATATGTGTCAAGCGGTAGCCCNAAAAAAAATTATATTTGGCATTGTTTCATTTATATGACTTATTATTTGGTATTACATATGTGTCAAGCGGTAGCCCCAGACATAAGTTAATGTTGTAAATTTTTTCATCTGTATAACTTAGTATTTTTTATTACGACTGCAAATAAAGCAAAGAATTTTAATTTGTCATCAAATTATTCAAAAAATATAATGTCAATTTGTTTTTATTAGAGGAAAATTTTATCACATTCAGTGCGTACGAGTTGAACGATGTTTGGTACAAATATAAAATTACTGATTTTTTGGTGTCCGGCACCGTTAACATGTATCCGGATACATCCTCTACACCTTTGGGTGCTGGAACTTGCAGAGTACACGCAAGCAAACACTCTATTTCTGTCGGGAGGAGGTAGGGGAGGCGAAGCAGACAAATGTCGACCGCGATATAAGAAGAGGGTGGTGGGGGACAAGCGGGACGGATTGGAGGGAATCTCGCCGCAGGACGCACCGCCTCGCCTTGGGGGTTGTTGCGGCCACGGTAATTTCCCTTGTGACGCCGAGCGTGAAAGAGGGTCCATGTTGCCCCCCACCAACCCCTTCTCCCCTTGGGGGCACTGTCTGTCTCGATGCAGGCGCGACGCGAGGGCGGATATGTCAGAAACTGCGTGGACCATTTGTACGGGTGTTGATATCGGGGAAAATATAACGATATTATTTATATTGGTTATTTATAAAAGTATCTATCGTTTTACGAAACGATATATCGAAAGAAAANAAATATAACGATATTATTTATATTGGTTATTTATAAAAGTATCTATCGTTTTACGAAACGATATATCGAAAGAAATATATCGATTTTCGGTACATCGTAAATCGATATTTTATGTATTAAAGGACTTGGCAAATGTAGAATTGCTTGGAATANATATCGATTTTCGGTACATCGTAAATCGATATTTTATGTATTAAAGGACTTGGCAAATGTAGAATTGCTTGGAATATTAAATATGGAGGACACGAGGAATTGTAGGGAGATGTGTCGCCTATTTTTGGTGTATGTTGCCAAAGTTAAAATAGTAAATTTTTAATTCAATTTTGTATTTAAACAAGGCTTATTAAAATAGCATTAAAAAATATTTATTTCCGATACCGGGAAGAACATATTGATTTCAATAAAATATCGTTGAAATATATAAATGATTTATATAGATATTTTGTTGATATACTATCGTCCTTTCGATATATATCTATATTTATTTATTCAACTTCCCTACCATCTCGTGGCTTCCCTCCTCGTGTAAGCAAGCTCCCCTTGGGCACGGCAAGACATACTACGCGCTATATATTGTATCCGCGAGCTGGATGACGGTTACAAACAGTCCTGCTATTTGATAGTATCTTTGGAAGTTGGTGATGGATACGGTGGAAGAGGAACAGGTACCCCGAGAAAACAGCACGGAATTTTTCCTACTATCCGATCTGAAAATGTTAACTTCTTCAATAAGTTCAGCATTGCGAAGGCAAATTAGCTTAAAGTTCAAAATATCTATGAGATAATATAAACTATTTGTATTGTCAATAGTGAAAAAAGAGACGATATTGCCACTCTCTCGCAGACAGTACCATTTTACAATGTAACGAGACACTACAGAATTTAAAAGTTATTTTTAGTGACAGATTCATCAACAATTTTACTAATCCTACAGTGAGATGATTCAGTAAGATACGTCTATTTTCACCCGACAAAAGTTTTGTTTACTGTAAGTTGACTGATAAAATAATAAAACAAGACGATACTATACTACTTTCCTTTACATGGATGCAAACAAATTTTAGTGAAGTTCTTAAAAGCTTAGATGGTAGGTAGGCGTTGACGTCTCATTGACAGCAATATCATTAGAGATGAAACCAGAAGCATGTGAAACAGTATAAAGACAATTAACATACACGAGTTACTTACCCGGGATTCGAATTTTAAAAAAATCATAAATTTAAGCCAGCTTGCAATCAACTGCATCACGGAGGTAGGATTCGGGGCATCAACTTCGGATGTAATCAGTCTAATGTTTTGAATGATAGGGTTCACTAACCTAAAATATTCACTCGGCCATGAGTTTGAAAATAGGTGTTTGAGCCACAAAAACACACAAGTTTACACGGCCTACCATAACGCCACTTGTGTAACAAAAATGATGGAATTCGGTTGATTGGTCTCCGAGATATGGCATAGAAACCTTATTTTCTTAAATGGGGCTATCTTACAAAGTTGCTTAAAAATAGGCTCTGTACACGATGTTTGTAATAGATGGCGTCACGGAGGTAGGATTCGGGGCATCAACTTCGGATGTAATCAGTCTAATGTTTTGAATGATAGGGTTCACTAACCTAAAATATTCACTCGGCCATGAGTTTGAAAATAGGTGTTTGAGCCACAAAAACACACAAGTTTACACGGCCTACCATAACGCCACTTGTGTAACAAAAATGATGGAATTCGGTTGATTGGCCTCCGAGATATGGCATAGAAACCTTATTTTCTTAAATGGGGCTATCTTACAAAGTTGTTTAAAAATAGGCTCTGTACACGATGTTTGTAATAGATGGCGTCAGCATAAAAAGTTTAATTTAAATTGTTAAATAGATATGCCAAACATATGAAAATATTTATATGGCCGTCATTTTAAAAATCATTGCCTGGACTCATTTAAATCATGTATCTAAACTTAGCCTTCTGTAGGAGTGCAAAATTTTGTGGAAATTAGTCGAAATATTACGCAAATATGACAAAATGTTTAATTTACTCAACTGACATTACTTTGCAAAAAAATCCGGCAAAGGAAGATCTCTGTATGCATATCGGTTGATTGGTCCGCGAGATATGGCATAAAACCTCCATTGATCATGTGACTATATTCATAAATTGAGGGTAAATAACTTATATATTCGCACATTTGATTATTGTCATACATACAATATACAAAGATAAATTTAAAACTGTTACATAGTTTTGTATATATAGCACAATAATCTAAAATGTTTTATATGTGCCATTCATAAAATAAGAGACTTGCATATTTAAAACATATATACATTTATATAGTCTACCACATTACAACTCCTTCGCCAAATTTGAAAGAAATTGGTTGATTGGTCCTCAAGATACGCCATAAAAACTACATTATTTCATGTGGGGTTATCTTACAAAATGGCGGAGAAATGAGGCATTGCATAGACAATTTTAATGTTTACAACTGATACTGTCAGCATACAAGTAAACATAATTTTTTTTTGCAGTTTATTAGATTAAAAAAATTAGGAGCTTAAATGTTTATATGGCTGACATTTTTATAATATGTGTGTCTGAACCTCTCAAAATTTATTAGTTTACATGGACCTGCCATAGTGCTCATTGCCTGTCAAATTTGGTAGAAATCTGTTGTTTTTTTCGGAGACCACATAATTTTAATTTGTCAAGTGATACTATTTCGCAAAATGGTGTACAAAAGAGATTTTGTTTGTTCACATTTGATTGTTGTAATATAGACAATGCTCATACAAAATTTCATTGGAATTAATTACATGGTTTAGACGATATAACATACAAAACAAAAATAGATATATGACCGCCATTTTGGAAATAAATGTCTGACATATGTAAACATATAGGTTAACATTACCTACCGCAGTACTACTTGTTTGCCATATATGGTATAAATCGGCCAATTTTTTTCCGAGATATGACAGAAAAACTATTTATTCATGTGACACTATTTTACAAAATGGAAGACAAAATAGGCTCTGCGTAGACAAATTTGATATTTGATATATTTATATATATACTCCCAGCACACAAAGATAATTGGAACTGATTAAATCTTTTCCAAGATATAGCAAACTATGCTAAAAATATCTCGATGGTCACCATTTTTAAGATAAGTGTCTGACATACTTGAAACATATTTGTACATATCAACTGCAGCAGTACCACTTGATTGCCAGATTTCGTAGGAATCTGTCAGTTGTTTCCCGAGAAATTACACTAAAATTTGATTTACTCATGTAGCACTATCTTACAAAATGGCGGGCAAATTTTCTTGGCTTATTTTATGCTTGTAATAAATATGTACTATCAGCGTACAAAATTTCTTTGAATTTGATGAAATGGAATAGTAGTTATACCAAATAAACGTAATATATTTGTATGGCCGCCTTTTTGAAGGTTAGTGCTTAATGAAGTGTAATTATTTATATTTACCTAGCCTATCATAGTATTTCTTACTTGCCAAATTTGGCAAAAAAGGGTTGAGTAGTTTTCGAGATATAACGTAAAAGCTTTATTATTTTATGTGGCACTATCATGCAAAATGACGAACCAACAACAATATTCATCTCTGAATGTAATGCTTGCAACTTGCGCTGTAAGCATACACAATTTGGTTAAAATCGGTTGAATGGTTTCCGAGATATGACATCGCCATAAATTTTAAAATGGCTTCCATTTTGAAAGTAAGTACCCGGCGTGGTCTAAAACTATAAAAGTCAGGTGTCCTCACTTAGTAATATATGTGTATTGAGTTTGGTGAAATTCGGTGCACGCGTTCAAAAACTGAAAGGGAAGAAGCACAGACAGACACACAGACAGACGCACAGACAGACACACAGACAGGAAAGTGATCTGATAATCCTTTTTTTCCTTCGAAAGGTATGCTAAAAACGACAAATTTTGTAAAATAGTAAAGGGGTTCCAACATTTCACTGTGGAATTACTATAGTTATTACTAATTAATCTGCCACTTCAAAATATTGTTTTCATTCTGTAAAACCTCGTTGCGTTATAAAATGGCAGATACCAGAAAATAGCGACAACCTTGTTAATTGAAACCACTATATATATTTTAAAGCATAGATTTGGAACTAAATGTAACGTAGTTTAGCTTTTAAACATGCAAAGGCATTTTATTTACATATACAGAATATGTACATATTTTAAGAACATGAAGTATTATCATATCACAAAACTAACTGATGTTTGCTGTTGTACGTTTCTGTACTATACAAAATACAAAAACTAATTTTTACAGTGGCAGAGTAACGGAGTTGGTAAAACGACAGACTATAAAGGCCGGAATCTGATGCATTTTGGGCGGAGGTTCGATCCTAATCACATCCAAGAATTATTTTTTACAGGTAATATTTTTGTTTCGCGACAAAATAGTAATATGTATTTAATTTATTTCACATCGTAATGCTATGTTTTTATTTTTAGTTTAGTGATTACTTATTAATCAACTACAAATAAGTGATTTTCTCTACTGATTCCGAATGGAGCAGTTTCAACTGGCAATCAGTGTGCAATGTAACATTTACAGGACGATCCATTCCAACACTGTAGCTCCGTGACTAATGACACGATTGAAATAAATGTGGTCTAGTTCGATAGGGCATACGATTACGATGCGAGCATAGTCTTGAGTTCGCGCCGCGCATGCGCGAGGCGCAGGCGGGGGCCCTAGCGNGAGGCGACTGGTGTGGGCGTGGGCGAACATTTCCGGCCAGTATATCTTGCGACTCCGATGTGCTAGCGTGCTGAATTCTGCGTCAAACGAAAGATGACGTCTATATAAGTAGTTTTAAACAACACAAGTCAAGCATCCGTGTATTTGTTTTCATTTCATTGCCATATCCCAAAGAAAATATTATCCTCTAACGCAGACGTTATCACGCAACACCCACGGCTGTGCTCCCGACACAGCCAGGCCCCAATTTTTTAAAGCGATTTCAGGTACGCGGAAAGGTAAAATATTGCTCACATCTTAAAAGCTCTTCAGTTGGCAAAATAGCGGCTGGTCATTCGAACACTAAAAAATTCAGACCGGCCAGAATATTATGGTATAGCAATCAAGCGGAGTGTTCAGTTACACTGCTTTTTCTCTTTTCTGTTTTCTCTTACCACTTTGGGTAACATGTAGGTATGGACTGATGTTTTCTCTAAGTATTGTGTAAAGCGGGTCTAGTCACTTCGCTGTCAGCGAGACGTTCAGCTGAAGTTACTGAAGATTGCCTTTCAGTAATTACATTAACGCTAGCTGGGTCGGTAGCAAAGTCGTTCAGACATTTTACTATAATCAAGGGTGACCCCACATAAGTTTTAAAAATACTCAAACGAAATAGCATCTTGTATCACAAACGCCCGCCGTACTTGCCAGCAACATTTCGGAACGCCGATGGCCATTCAGCAACTGGTAACTTAACTTGCCAGTCGGCAGCCCAGCAAATAGGGAGCGTTTCACAACACCAGGAGCAGATTAGACAGAAAGGCTAGTTCAGAACCACGCGTAACCAATCATGGGTACTCCCACATTTAAGAAAATTGTTTAAATGCTGTTCACGGTAAACTGAGCACTTTCGAAAGACCTGTTTATGATACACTTATCTGAAATTAGTGTATTATTCTACCATATGTAAAATTGACATTGCCATAGCCTGATCACTTTATTCATGTGTCGGTCAAGTGTAACTGTGAAATTATTAGAAATGGGAATATATTACCAATATGCGCATTATTACACTTAGATGCATTAAAAATAAACGTCAAGCAAAAGAAATCATTTCAGTTTTCACAAATGTTTACATGGCATGTTTAATTCAACGTTTAGATATAGAACTACTTTCACTCCATCGTTACCAAATATACTGGGCGCGTGCCACTTAGTGCGCCCGTTAAAATAAATGCAGGTAGGGGCAGTGATATTTTTCAAAGGTTGATTTCAAAAGCACTCACGTTATCGTGAACAGCGTATATACTAAGGTATTCTGTGGTCCCGTCGTCTGCATACTGTATGTACATAGCCGTGCATCAAACAGAAACTTAAATTCCCCTCAGTCAGATCCAAGTTCCTGCGCTCAACACAGCAGCACAAGTGGTTCGTAACGTCACGGATTCCTATTCCAGATAATCAACCCAACACGACTACGCTTCCGACATGCAGAACCACTGTCTGAATAAAAATTATTCTATAGACTAAATAAAGCCATACGACACGTTATCCGCATTCCTGAAATTATTTTCGTAGTCAGACAGGAAGTAGCTTTATAATAGGTTTTGTTGTCCGTTGCGCCATCGTGCGGCAAGCCAAACAAATTACAGTCGTTATCACTTATTCCCTCTGGAACACCTAAGTGGCGCATATGTTTGAAATGTTTACTTCAATATGCATAAAAAAAATAACGCATTTAATTGCTTATAAATGTTTACACCTTCATTAAAATATTAAAACAAAACAAATTTTTCCTAATTATTTTTAAAATTTCTTGTAAGTACCCCATTGTATATTTGTATGTATATATATGTAATAATTGTTTCCTTCTCGTTTTTATTATAATAGTGTCTATTTAACTATGTTGAACCCGGCAAATTGTAAACCAGCCTGTGAGATGAACATTCTACGTCTATAAACAAATAAATGAAAAAAATAAACAAAGTTAGTTTCAATACTGTTTTGAGCAGGACTTTTCATGGATTTATTTAAAAAGAGCTCAACATGCCGTGAAAAATCTAGCTAAACGTTGCTATGCTTAAAGGCAGCAGTTAGCCGAGCGCCAAAACACTTTGCACCCCGACCTGGTGCACAATTCCCTTGAGGGGTAAAAAGGCGAATCGCTGAAAGTGATGGTTTGACAAGGGTTAGTGTTCCGGGAAGGGAAGGTGTTGTTTTGCCAAGGGCAAGGACTCGGCGAAGAGCAAGAAGGCTGGGAGAAAATTGGACGCCTCCTTCCAGACCACCGAGCTAGAAAATGCCCGCCCGAGAAGGCGACGCGAGCAGCGATGTGGCCGCGCTCGCCCAACACAAAAAGAAAGAAAAGAAAATCGCTTTCTGAAAGAATGCCGACGCGGGTCGTTGGTCCCGTGTGTCGCGAGGCAGGGTCGTCGTCGAACAGGAGGCGAGGGTCACTCAGATTCCGCGCGCTGACCTTGGAGTGATTGCGCCCGGATCTGAACCTGCCGTGACGATAGCCACTCCGCTGCCCTGTTCGTCTAGCAGCTGCTAGTACTGTTGCCGTCACACGAACATCTCGTTTGGGAAGGACACTCCAGTGTCAAACCTCCTTGGAGGTAGAGAGCAATTCCCTGAGAACTAGAGGGGTCGCGGTGCTGGAGTCGTTAGCCTACCTCATCTCCCACCGAGGCGAACCGGGTTCGATTCCCAAGGGGTTGCTCTCGGATTCTCGCATGTAGGAATCATGCCAGACGATACCGCTGTTCAGTGGGTTTTCTCGGGGATCTCCCTTTTCCCCCGCCCTTTCATTCCGGCGTTGTTCCATATTCGCCTCGCTTCACCCTCATTGACTCTCGAGACCACGATGTTAAGAGCCGTCCAAATCTCTTCACTCACTCACTGAGAAGTAGACATCTGCGTCTTGTTCCCGCCTCTGTGACAGGTACGAGACGAGCCTAATGGACCCGGCTGCCCCCGACACACCCGTCGGCCAGCTAGAAATATATTTGAGGAGAAAGATGAAGTGGAAATGGAGCAGCGGCGAAATGGAGAACGAGGAGGAAACGGGAGCACCCCAGAAAACCTTGATGCCCAAACCATGTTCGCAAAACTCCCCACAAGAGATTCCCAAACTGGCGGCCCCCACTCCCCCCCCCCCTTGCAGTGATGAAAGACCAGACAGGGTCTAAACCACTGAGAAAGTCACGAGTTCAGTAGTAGAGAGGTTTGGGTTACTGTCAACAACAAGATCGTGGGAATCGATAAGGTCAGAGGTGGACATGGAACAGCGCTGGAATGCAAGGGCGGGAGGAGCGGGAGATCACCGAGAAAATTCGCCTATCAGTGGCATCGTCCGGCACTATTCCAACATGCGAACTTCCGGTAGTGTCCCCGCCTTGGTGGGAGGCGAGAGCTCTATCAGCATTTGCCCCCTTCAAATTGTAATGAAGCGGTTTCAAGACGTGCTAGTTTTTTTAAGTGGATTATTGGCAACAACATCTATAATATTCTATTCACGGTATTTTCACACTTTCTAAATAATGCATTTTGGAAAACCACCCCATGCATGACATGTGTGGTTATTTCAATATCATAAGCATTTTATAATTCGATTGCATTAACGTACCTTCTTTTCGGTTAAATTATGCCTTTACGTATATTTTTACTGGGTATAAATTGTAATATTTATTTCATAGTCAGTATGAATTAAGGCAGACTGAAAAGAGGTATATTGGTAATGACTAGTAAGAAGGAATTCTTAGCATATTTAAATTATAACAGGGCCTTAGAAAAGTTTGAAGTAACCACGAATATACTATACAAGTGGAGTCTTTCACAGCGAACCAAGTGTTATCACTGCACCCACGGAAAGTATTTCCTGGAAGTACGACAGTTGTTTTGTAACCGTAATCTTCCATGCCGGTTCTCTCAGAGGTTAGTTTATCAATAGCGAACAAGGCTTTATAGGTAGAACTCATTCTCAGAGCAAACATGGCAGCAGGTGTCTTGTAATACCAGCTGAAAACATTTCCCTTGTAACCACAAGACCTCCACTCCCAACAACGGGTATGTGTGAACCGTTGTTAGAGTGGCGTTTAGGGTGATTATTCTATAATACGTCCCCTTGATTGACTTCCTAGTGGAATTGTTAGTAAGCCCAGACTAATCAGGTTCAAATAAATTAAAAGTGTGAATGCGGTTATTCCCTTGACCACAGTGAAAAAAAAATGCTTTGTGAGCACACAAAATGTTTTGTCTGTATTCACCCTGTCAAATTATTTTGTGGTGAACACAAATTTTTTTTAGTTGTCATCACTAAACTTTGTAACCACTAAAAACTTATTTTGTGGTGACTACAAAGCATTTATTTCAGTGCATGATCCTAACAAAATTTAGTAATATTATTAGTAGGAACAATGATTCGGTGTGCATCCAACCATGCCGCGGGTCTAGATCTTCCAGCTCGCCTCGCCCTTAGGCTTCTTAAGAACGTATGACACAAATGTATTGGATCTCTGAGAATACTACTAATATTATAAATGCGAAAGATTGTGTGTGTGTGTGTGTGTGTGTGTGTTTGTTACCACTCAGCTCCATAACGGCTGAACGGATTTTGATGAAATTTGGTATATAGGTACTTTAGGTCCTGGAATAGGACAAATGATGCTTTTTATCCCGGTAAATTGTACGGTTCTTGTGAAATAACAACAAAACCTAATTCTGCAAGGGCTGGGAACATGGCCGAAATATTTTTTTCCTCTGGTGTCAGAGTTTATCGGGCCGCCCAAAGACCTCTGAAATGGCTTAACGACTGCTATCAATCAATAAAAACCGGGACCGAATATTTAACGTGCCCTCCGAAACCCGGAAGCGCTCAGATGTTATGCCGCTAAACGGTCCCCCATCCAAATGTGTGCCGCTGGGAACGTTGCTTAACTTTGGTGATCGATTAAGATCCCTCAGCCAAGCGCAAAAAGTAGTTCCTAGGTACGTTTATTTCTAAAGCTACAACTTGGTGAAACTCACGTTTTTATTTTCATACATCGATGCTGGAAAGCATAAATGTGGTAATTACGTGATAGTTGAACAGGTACACTCCAAAAACAATACACTACTTCTTGGCTATCGGGTAAAAAATATTTCCTTTCTCTTGGGTTGCCGTAATCAGTTAAAAACCTAGGCCAACATGGCATCATTTTATAATTCTGTTTTCACATAAATGAATTGTCTTTTCCCAATTTATTTATTAGTGTATGTAGAACTCAATTGTACCCGGGTGAA
Source organism: Clitarchus hookeri (assembly GCA_002778355.1). Classification (NCBI taxonomy): domain Eukaryota; kingdom Metazoa; phylum Arthropoda; class Insecta; order Phasmatodea; family Phasmatidae; genus Clitarchus; species Clitarchus hookeri. The sequence continues at coordinate 391,105 of NQII01000952.1, forward strand.
GTCGAGCCGGTTCGCTAGTATTGATATATGACTGCTGTTGGTCCATCAAAACCATACTTAAATTATCTCCATTATATTCCAAATGGATGCAAAAGCCGTCATAGAGCGAGGTGGCGCCGATGGACTCGCATTGGGAGCACCTAGTTTAACTCCCGGTCCAGTGTTCCTCATTCCAGTTTTAATAAGAAAGGAGGACATGGGTGGAATATAGGTCCTTGCGTAATACCTAGACAATGAAATCCCGATATACTGACGACGAGAAGAGGCCTCCAGTGACAACCGGGCAATCTGCGTTGGAATGCAGCTTGTACACTTTCAGTGGTTGCTTGAGACACAGGTGGGCGTACACTTCAAGGAAGGTCTTTAACACTAAATATCTCTTAAAAAATTGCTGAACCACACCGTTATGCTCGTTTTCGCTGGAGTCTTCTCCTTACAAACGGTGAAAATTGCGTTTGACAGTAGTCGCGGACTTGGATTCAGCGTACCAGATGACACGTTAAGCTTTTTCCTAGAGTGTCGCAGTTTTCATTCTCGATTCCGCAACAAAACACAAACGTTTTGAGTTGTAGAACATTCTCAAACAACCGCAATGCTTTATTTTTAATAGTTTCTAAGTTATGATTTTTTTAAATGATAGCGTGACCTCATGGGCATCGTGTATATTCATTGTACTCTTGTTCACTGGCACAACTCATCATAATAATAACATTTTGTTGTTATGGTAGTTNCATCGTGTATATTCATTGTACTCTTGTTCACTGGCACAACTCATCATAATAATAACATTTTGTTGTTATGGTAGTTTAACTTTATACCATACTTGTATCAGTTTACTAGTAGTATAATTTTTTCCACTCTTTTTCCAGTTGATGCGCGTATTCGTACGATGGGGACAAAATAAATAAACTTACGATTTACGTTCAAAACTTTTCGGCACAAGATGGCGTTGGCTGCCAGTGAAAGAACTGCCGTAATCGTAACGATTGTATAGTGTCATTTGGCCACATCTTCGATACTACTTTGGTAGTGTTAATATATAGTTGCGGCTATGAAAGTACCCACTGCACAGACGGGACGCTGCCAAGCAAGGTTTTTCACAAGTTCACACTGTACCGCGAGCGGGCGATGTAGGTCGCGAGTAAGTAGTCGGGTCCACTTGTAGAGCTTCGCCGCTGACGAGGGGGAAGACAACGACGACGCAAGTAACGGCCCTGCGGTTGCCGCGCGGAACACGGAGCACAGCACCGTAATAAACCTGTTGACAAAAGGCTGCTCTCACAGAAGAGCTGCGTGAACAGACGCGCCAGGTATTTGGTGGTGAACAACGTACTGCGTAGCGAGGCTCTGCGAACGGGCTTGTCCACTTGTATTCTGCGTGCTGTGAAAAAAAAAAAATACAATTCGCTAGTCTGTGTATTCTCCGTTTCATATAACTTCGGTAAATTTTGTCAGCTCTTGAGAAGTAGTGCAGCCACAATGTAACCCTCCGCCACAGCTGTTATGTGGGTGAGGAAAACGATGTTTGTAAACAAACTCTACGAATCACTGAAAGACTGACAACTTCGTTCCAGTACCGAGACTACTGCAGCTGGTTGCCATTCCCACCTCTTTTATTTTTGTTTTGACCAAGTAGTTATGCTAGTCAGGGTACTGTTTATTTTATTGGTGGAGCGGGGAACTCTAGTTTATCGTCTTACGNCATCGTGTATATTCATTGTACTCTTGTTCACTGGCACAACTCATCATAATAATAACATTTTGTTGTTATGGTAGTGTAACTTTATACCATACTTGTATCAGTTTACTAGTAGTATAATTTTTTCCACTCTTTTTCCAGTTGATGCGCGTATTTGTACGACGTGGACAAAATAAATAAACTTACGATTTACGTTCAAAACTTTTCGGCACAAGATGGCGTTGGCTGCCAGTGAAAGAACTGCCGTAATCGTAACGATTTTATAGTGTCATTTGGCCGCATCTTCGATACTACTTTGGCAGTGTTAATATATAGTTGCGGCTATGAAAGTACCCACTGCACACACGAGACGCTGCCAAACAAGGTTTTTCACAAGTTCGCACTGTACCGCGAGCGGGCGATGTAGGTCGCGAGTAAGTAGTCGGGTCCACTTGTAGAGCTTCGCCGCTGACGAGGGGGAAGACAACGACGACGNGGCGATGTAGGTCGCGAGTAAGTAGTCGGGTCCACTTGTAGAGCTTCGCCGCTGACGAGGGGGAAGACAACGACGACGCAAGTAACGGCCCTGCGGTTGCCGCGCGGAACACGGAGCACAGCACCGTAATAAACCTGTTGACAAAAGGCTGCTCTCACAGAAGAGCTGCGTGAACAGACGCGCCAGGTATTTGGTGGTGAACAACGTACTGCGTAGCGAGGCTCTGCGAACGGGCTTGTCCACTTGTATTCTGCGTGCTGTGAAAAACAAAAAATACAATTCGCTAGTCCGTGTATTCTCCGTTTCATATAACTTCGGTAAATTTTGTCAGCTCTTGAGAAGTAGTGCAGCCACAATGTAACCCTCCGCCACAGCTGTTATGTGGGTGAGGAAAACTATGTTTGTAAACAAACTCTACGAATCACTGAAAGACTGACAACTTCGTTCCAGTACCGAGACTACTGCAGCTGGTTGCCATTCCCACCTCTTTTATTTTTGTTGTGACCAAGTAGTTATGCTAGTCAGGGTACTGTTTATTTTATTGGTGGAGCGGGGAACTCTAGTTTATCGTCTTACGNTGACCAAGTAGTTATGCTAGTCAGGGTACTGTTTATTTTATTGGTGGAGCGGGGAACTCTAGTTTATCGTCTTACGCAAGACGGGATTGTTTTGCGGCTCTTGTTCTGAGTAGCCATTTGAACTGCCCATTGTTTTGATGGTGCAGTGGGCAATTTTGCTCGTATGGAAACAACACTCAAATTACTATAACTCTAAAGTTGTAACTTCATAGAAAGAACAAAGCGTGATAAATGTGTAGCTGTTCGTGTCTGTGCGAGAAAAACACAATGTAAACACTTCCAGTAAATTTAACTTCACACGTAAAATTCGTTGGGTTTACAATAAAATGAAGTACGGTATGGAAAAAGATGTTTTTTAAAATCCATGTACATTTGAAATATTCTAACAACAGTTTTGAATATCATTATTTGTAATAAAAAAAACACAAACTTGCTGTTCACTTCGTAATTCTTAAATTCCTTGGACGGTTACTTAACTAACATAACTTTTGTCGGCCAAGTAAATATCAGTAAATAAACATTATTAGGAGATTATTTTCAAAATTGCGGCCATACAAATATTTTAGGTTAATTTTGTATAACTACCATACTATTTGGCCAATTTCAACCAAATTTTGTACGCTGACGGCATGTATTACAAGCATCATATAAGTTAAACAACAACAATTTTTGTCGGCCATTTTGAAAGTTAGCGCTGCATGCAAAAATATGTATTTTACATTATATCTCGAAAATTACTTAACCAATTTTCGCCAAATTTGGCACTTAAAAATAATATGATAGACCAGGTAAAAATCAGTAATTAAACTTTATGACACACTTATTTTCAAAATGGTGGCCAAATCAATATTTTATGTTTATTTGGTATAATGACTATACCATTTGACCAATTTTAAACAAGTTTTGTATGCTGCCAAAAACACAACTTTAGTCCGCCATTTTGTAAGATAGTACTAGATGAATTAATCAAGTTTTTGTGTAATATATCGGCAAACAATTCATAAATTCCTACTAAATTTAGCAATCAACTAGTGCTGCCGCAGTTGATATGTACAAAGGTTTCAAGTTTATCATATAAAAATTTTAGCATAGTATGCTATATCTTCAAAAATATTTAATCAATTCCAACTTAACTTTGCATGCTGGGAGTATATATAACAAACATCGAATGTATCTACAAAGAGCCTCTTTTGTCCTCAATTTTGTGTCACACGAATAAATAAAGTTTTTATGTCATATCTCGGGAAACAAATTTCCGATTCCTACCAAATATGGCAACAAGTAGTGCTGCGGTAGATAATGTTAACTGATATGTTTTACATATGTCAGATACCATTGAAGTTTTCTGAATGCGATGAATCGCTGTAAGTAACTGCTTCGGTGTATCCAGGAAATGGGCATGGAAAACCACTTGGAAAAATGTGTTCCCATTGCAGTTGACTGGAATTGCACTCACGATCTCCGAATGTGAGTCACGCCCGCTACCGGTTGAACTAACACGCTCGAGGCCTAACTTTGTATGAATAAACACGACTGTGTTACGGCGCGTATATAACTGAAAAAACATATTTCTAAGACATTAAGTAAGCACTGGATCGCGCATACTGAACAGACATTTCTTTGATCTGACAACAACGTAACTTAAAATGCTGGCTGCCAGGCTGTGTCAAAACATGTTATCACGTCCTGTTACAGCGCGCTTGGTTGACGATAAACTGCGTGTTTGAGGACTGGGGAGCACTAAGAGTGACGTTGGCACGTTCATGAGAGGTCTCATCGCCTCTACCGGCAAGGCACTTGAGTAAACGTACAGTCTTCCCTCGTTCAAACCACAATGACGCATATGTTTGACCCTCTGAAGCCCCTGTCACACTGTTAAATATTCTCTTTCAAATGCACCTGAAAATAAAGTTTCAATACGAAGTACGGTTGTCACAATTTTCCATCAAAGTTGGTGAAATAATTTTGAATATGTTCGAAAATCTGTCAAATTCCCGAAATTATCATATTTGACCAAACTTGCCTGATTTTTATTTAAACGTGATATTTAAAGCAGGATACTCTTTTTTGTATACCAAACAGCCCATATAGTAAGTTATTATGTAATTTTTTCCTTTTAACTAAAATTTAATTTTAGTTTTAATAGATATTTGTTGTGCAATTACATTTATTGCGTTTGATTTTTTTTTTTACTGTTGTTCAGTTTGCTCTCCCAACAGTATTGATGCCATAACATATAATATAGAAGTGATGTCCATAACCTTATTTCATTTCTAGTTACTTGTCGTCATTTAAATGTTTCGCATAGTCGTAAATGACTGTTTGTTGTAAATGGTTCATATTGGCTGAACTGGTCGAACACCAAATAAATTTTAGAACTGGTCCAATACACACAAATTTATGATGGAAAGTTATTACCACGTTTTTATGACGGGCAAGTTAATCGTGGGTCATCTTAAACCAACCTAAACATACGTACAGTACCTAAATGTACACACACATCCATGACCCGCCTGGGAGTTGAACTCCGAGCCTTGTGGTCCGAAAGTAACGCCGCAGTCATCTGGACTACGGGGATGGCCGTGTACCGTGTTCTCCACGTCGTTATTTTACACTAGATATTGTGCCTCGAAATTTTCGTGCCTATAATAATCGTAAAAACATCCCTTTTAATTAAGTTTAACTCTACAAAATGTTCTTGAGAGACTGACTTTAATGCATGGACTACGTCTAATTAGTATCACGTGTCATTCGTCAGTAGACATTTAAAAAAAAATCTCGTAAGTTTCCAAAATGAAATCTTTTAACTATATGCACGCATTTTATCGTAGTTGGCCGTCTTGACGCACTCTTCTGTTTTCAACTCAATTATTTTCGTTATTACATATTTAATAGGGGACAGGATGTCAATCACTGTAGTCTGTTGTATAACTGCGACCGTCATTGGACAAATCACTGGTTGCCTACAAGAATTCCAATGCGAAGATGAAAATAAAATATATTTTTAATGTTCGCTGCTATTTATGAAGTAAGTATCCTGCGATATGCGTAAAGCTTTTAGAAATAAAAAAACTGACGAATAACGAATCAGTGTGAAATAAACACTGTCGTTCCGTGTTATTGCAGGTTTGAATACCGCAGTCGTCAGCAAAGTTTGTTGTTTATTAATACGAGACAGCAGACAAGAATAGTCTTACTTTACGAAGTGTTAGTGACAGCTGTGCCAGGGCGTATTTCCCTTTACCAAGCATAGAAGCAGGGTGCCTAGCAAGCAACACATTTAAAGAATTACCCGACTTTTTATGCGTCCTGTTTATTTTACAAGCCAACATAAATGGCAACTTCTGAACAAATATGGTGTTATTTATTCGACAAGGGTTACACCAAAATAATTTCGCTTCTCAGACGTTGCAATATAGTGAGCTTTTAAAACCCTCAAAAAAGGATAAATTAATTTTCAGGCAAAGATTAGTTAACTTGAAGGCACATTTTTACAGGATGTCCAACCACGTGGGAAATAGGGAAAACAAGGAAAAGTCGGGGAATTTCATGTGACAGGGAAATGTCAAGGAATTCTCACGTGAGTCAAGGAAATTGCAAATAATTAATACTCTGCGAAAATATTTAGTTGTGTGAATGCAGGATAATGTAATTATGAGCATATTCATTTTAAGATTGCCATGATAGCAGGCCAGGGAAAACGATGGGATACCTACTGCCTGGAAAACAGGGAAAAGTTAGGGGATTCCAAAATAGAATTTCAGTAGACATCCGTTATCTAAATTTTGTGACCTTGCACAAATTGTAGCCATCGCAAGAAACTGTGGAATTGATCTGTTAAATGAAGTCGTAAATATGGTGAAATTTGCCGTTTACAAGGTGGCATTTTACTTGAACATGAGCTATAAGTTTAAATATTTTTATTTTATGTGTCAAGGTTATCATAATCTTAATTTAATGTGCGAGAAATATGAGGAAAGTTGGAACCCATTAAAATTTCGTTATTACGTTGTGTGGTTGTGTACAGAAAAATTTAAAAAGACGGAATATCCTGCGGCCTTTTCATAATAAAATGTACTAGCTAATAGTAATAACAGTTTAACTTGTTACTTGTATAATTGTGTTTCGTAACAATTATACGTGTGCAATTTTACAAGCCTAATATTACAAACGAAATGTTTAATATTACAAATAAATAACATTAGTCGTTGTTGCATAACAAAACTATTAACTAATAATATTAGTTTAAACGTTTACATTTTTCTAATGTATAAAATAAGGCTGTAATTCAGAACTACACGTGGTTTTAATCCTGCCTTTGTGGGTGGCATGATGAAAACATACGACAAAGAGGATAACACTCAATAAACATAATTTTTTTATCTCCTTACCATCAACAGCTAACATGATCTCAGAATTTTACCAGAACTGCAAAACATGTAATCAGCTGATTTATTTTTTCTACTTTTCTAATATTACAAATTATTACATTATTAAATAATGTGTAACCCTTATGCAGCAGATAATATTATTACTTGTAATTTGGCAACTTTTATTTTGTACGTTTTTCCAAATAGTAGTTGCAAGTTTATGCAGCAGGCCCGTGATTGTAGCAATTTGCGAACCTCTTGTGCGTCGGTGTTCACAATGCAAGTCAAGTGTGTGAAGGAGGGAGGGAGTGAAGGAGAGAGGGGTGGGCGGAAACCATCATTGCTCCGACGTCGTTGCCTCAACGTGCACGGAAACTAAGCAACCAGATGTCAGGGTGCTTAGTTCCGTAATTCGACGCGTTCGAATTACGGAACTGCATCAGTGTTTGCTTGAGGAGGAGGGGGGCAGGGTGATCATCGGGATGGAACTCAGAACCTCTCATGTGTGGGTCGAACATGTTACCGTAATACCAAAACCTTAGTTGGTATATATTTTCAAATTTGGTGGTTCTTGGACCCCTGGGGATCCATTTACCTGATACAAGAGGTAGGGCCGATGCGACGTCGGTAAACATAGCTATCGCAGCTTTCTTTAATGTACTTATTATTTCCAGTGACAAAAGACTTAGAGTATCGCGTCTCGCGGTGACGCTAGAAAAATGTTTTGTACTAATAGGAACAGAACAGTCTCAGAGAAATACTATCACTCATCATTTTAAAATGGTGTTTGGGAAATTGAAACTTCCATTTAAGTTTTATGAAATAAATTGGGTTGAGGAAATATTATGCGGTGTTGAAGCGAACTTAAAAATTACCTTCATAAATTCACGCGGAGCGAGTTGGCGCACTGGTAAACCACTGGACTGGCATTTTCAAGAGGATCCGGTCCGGCCATCCTGATTTCGGTTTTCCGTGGTTTCACTCTAAGCGAATCGTCGGATGGATCGTTACTACAGGCCATGGCCGATTCCTTCCCCGCACCTGCTCCTCTGAGCAACTTGCCCTGTATTTAATGACCTCTATGTCGACGAGACGTTAATACCATCATTGCTGGTGCTTTTGAGACATTGCTTGGCATGTTACTGTAGAGTATGAAAAACTATTTAGGCGGAACAAATACTATTTTGGACACTTCAGTCAAAATTGGGGAATGGGGGTTGGGTGACGTATTCCTGTACCAGGAGGTGAGGGGATATGGGGCTTTGCCACCAAGGTTGTCATAATTGATATCAGTGTTAATGGACCTTTAATTGTTACATAACGTGTAATTACCAGAAACTACGGTGCATATTATATTGCGAAGTAATTATTATCCTAGTATTTGTCCTAATTAACACATGCATCAGGTTCGCTGATTCCGGTTTAATCCCTTCCCTTTTAATCATACACTGATANGAAATGTTCAGCTATGCGTTACACCACTGCCTTTATGGTTCATTCGCGGTTCCTTCACACTTTATGAATCAAACCTTTGAAAAATCATCTCATGTATGATGTGTTTGGTTGTTTCTTAAATACACCATGTAATATATCTCAAGCGTGTTATACTCGCTTAACATAAGTGTACTTTATTTTTGGTTAAATAGAACTTTTACTTTTATGGTATCTATAAATCATAATATTTCATTTATAATCAATGCAAATTAAAACAGGGAGAACATAGGTGTGTTGTTAATGCCTAGTAAGAAATAGTTCTTATGAAAAATACTTTTACGAGTGCGCGCGAATGCGGTGCGTTGTGGCTCTGGTGTAATTTTCTATACCCGGTTAAGCTTTGTTTGCAAGAGGCTGATGAATATCCTGGAAGTATAAGTTTAGCAGGGCTTCAGGAAAGACCGTGAATGAACTAGAGCGTCGTGTTGGTGCATGTCGAGTCACCGCAGACGTGTTGGTAGCGCCGGGCGGCCGTTGTTTGTGGGTCGCCCTGTCCCACGGGGACCACGCTACTGGCGGGGNACGGCCCGGCCTCGAGGCGGGCAGCCACAGTCAGTCAGTCAGTCGGTGTCGGGTGTGCGCGCCGCGAAGGACGGGCCGGCCACCTCGCGGCGATGGCGTAGCATGACTGCGCGGTGCTGCTCCTGGGTCCGGCGTTTCTACCACTGTGGGTAAGTCCGCCGCCGTTTCTCACACTACTAGAACTAGGCTTCTCAGCGCTGGAGGGTAGAGGAGGGTTACAGGCCCCCAGAGGGAGTACAAGCCCTGGAGGGAGGGGGGTCTTGTAGCGCGAGGGCGTGCCATTGTGGGCAAGTGACCAGCCTCAGTCACCCTTCCCATAAGCTGTTCGTTTTTGAAGGCCCTGCCTTACACCTCAATGTAAACATAGCCACGTGGCGTATGTTCAGTAGTCTGTTGGAATTATTTACATAAAAACGCAACAGGAAAAGTGAACACTTGTGAACAACGTACACGTTAATTTCATCAAATAGTATTTATTTGCGAACACTAATTGATGTTCGTGACTTACAGTATTTTAAATAATAACGTGTTACTGTTGTTACAGTTTTTATTTTTAAGGTATATATAACAAAAGGAAACTGCTGAACTTCAGATTCCACAAATGTTTCGCTGCTAACTTTACTGCGAGTATTGCAGTCGCTACTTACGTTAAAATGTATACCGTTACGGCAGAATTTTTTTTCAAAGGTTGATTTTAAAAAATTGATCACTTGACCGTAAATAGCAGTATCTATAGGTTTCGTTGGCGAGGCACAGGAACGCTAATGGNTTTTAAAAAATTGATCACTTGACCGTAAATAGCAGTATCTATAGGTTTCGTTGGCGAGGCACAGGAACGCTAATGGTGACAGCCGCTGAGGGTCTGTCTTATGCGGTAACGCCCTAATGTTACAAGTCACTAAACTGAAGTGCAAATGTTTCCTTGTGTACATCGTGCAACTAAGGTTAATGTACCAGTAATATACATACACGTCAGAAATTATATCGCCACTTTACAGAACTAGCCACCAGTGTTGTTAGCAGATCTTTATAAACTAGAATATATAGATGCAGATTAGGAACGCATTTGCTCACTTTTGAAATTATCCTTTACTTGCGAGAAGAAATTGCAGTAGTAATAGACACCATTCTAAGTGTCCCACACTTATAAATTGCCACATTTAATATTTATTTTGACCGTAAGGATTCACACATTACAGTTTTAGTTAAGAACTTGATCCCTTACACGAGTGGCAATGACGTTGCGTAAATATTTGACACATCTTCAAGACACATGGTGGGCCCAGTAAATCATTCTCAGACTGCCAGGGTGCGCTTCCTGCACCATCATACGAATCCGAACTCAAGAAGTCGTTTAAAGCGTTGAAAAAATTAATTGGTAAGTGTAAAATACCGATGCATTCTTATTACAGGTGCATTTGCCCGACAATATCACCTTTTGTCGGAATCAAAATACACTAGCACAAAGAATGACAGGACAACCCCGACACGACGAAGAACTGTAACGGCTACCAGGCAGCAAGGTCGACGTGCAAAAATCACAGCCCTAACAGCTCGACATAAGTATATTATGTTTATACTTTTCGTCGTGTCTGACTCTTCGAAGTGCGCAAAAAGTGCAAATAAAACATTACAAAACAACATTTCGTGCATATTTTCCTGTTGTAAATAATAATAAAATTTGGCGCCCAAATCACCTTTAGATTGATTTTAAAATATGTGGTTTTCGTATGCATGGAAAAACCAACAATAATATACGTTGTCATGAGTTTTATGATCTAATATATTGCATGTAGAATAAGTTAATTCCTGTTTTGGTTTTTCCAACAGCCAAGTACAACGCCTGTCGGACAGACTGTATTCTGTGGATGTATTGTGAACACTGAATAAAATATCATGTGAAATCTCGTCGTTTCGGGTTGTCGTGTCGTGCTCGTCCTGCTATTGTACTCCAGCATAATGAAAACTTCCCCTCGGGTTGTGTTCGCGCCAAGTTCCGAGGTCATGCTTACACGTAAACGGCACAGGGATGCCAAACCATATGCCAAATGCGGCGTAGGTTAAACGCGCAAGGATTTCAACTATAGGCTATTCACGGCAAACTAAGCGCACTCATTTTGGAATAATAATCAATAAATATATTTTATTCTAGCCTTAGACGTTAACTTTCGAGTCCGGTGATATATACACACTGTGTTTATTACTTACATGGCAATATTTATTTTAAAAAGTGGTAGAAGTGTAAAAAAAATGGCCGATAGGAAAAAAGTAACTAGGGCCTCAAAAGTGTTCACTTTACCGTGAACAGTATATACCGTGCAGTACTTTGCGTCTTGCGCCGTGTAACTGCGGGACATGGCAATTTTATTGGTGGAAAACGGTAATAATGAACGATTTAGCCATCTTCCCTAGTCTCGTGTGTATCGCGTTAGTAAAGTTGGGTTTACAATAAAAAGTAATGCGTAAGAATTATGCAGTAACCACGGTTCTCGCACATGGAACTACGTCTTCTGGATTTACGATTCACAATTGACCTGATAATTTCATAATGAAAACTTGCGACAAGCCCCTCCTATTCCCTTTTGTTCCTAACCGCGTATAACAGCCACATTTAAGCAGATCATACTCCAAAGCAGACATTTTCTAGTAGAGAAGGTTATTTTTGTGAACAAATATAATTATAAACATGTGCATACTCACGGTTTTTAAATGTTTATTTTTGTACTTGCAATACTGAAAATAACAGTTTCCCGCTAGCATACTGACTGCTCTGTTTAGATTGGTCGCCGTCATACAAGTTTTACTTACAATATAAAATATAACTATTTCTTTTAACGCGTAAGGAAATCTGTACACAGCACACGACAGGCTAAGTACCATTGGAATCCAATAATAATATGACACATTCAGTTCTTCTACACACGTCATAACGCACNACACGACAGGCTAAGTACCATTGGAATCCAATAATAATATGACACATTCAGTTCTTCTACACACGTCATAACGCATAATTTAAAGCTTATTATTTTCTTTTGAGACCCCAGTTTTTAGGTTGTTTGCTGTTAACCAAGCACTGTCAAAAGCCCTGCTTAAGATCTATTTTCTCTTCATTTCATATCCTTCCGCCGTACATAAAACTTTTATTGTCGTATTACTAACACACTAATTCGTGCTCTATAATGTATATGAAACGAGAACCACCAACTTGATTTGCTGTAATTTTTAACATTACTCTCGCAGTACAACGTCAAGGCCTAGAACTATTTTTCTTAAAACACTGCACACTGGACTGGGAGTTTGTGATGTGTACAGTAATATATATGCAGTTGATGCACAGTGGATTATTTTAAAGGTTGATTTCATAAGTGCCCACTTTTCCGTCGGCAGTCTCTAGTACAGTTTCAGATATAATTGCCTGGCGCTTAAATAAACTATTTGAAAAATCCTGCATGTATCGTCAGTTACATGTGAAAGTTAACGTTCCCACGGTTGTTTTATATGCATCCATGAAATGACGTTTTGAAATTGTAATAAGCATAAATATGTTGATGTGCTCATTCTTACCCGTATTTGTGTAAACATATTTCCGTTCCCAGGTCGTTTGACGCGTGCATAATTTTTTTATACATCCTATTCAAAACAGCTCATTTATAAAACGCGATACACTTGTAGCACCAGAGGGACGGGTGCTTTGAAGAAGACTCATTTGCGGTGAAAGTAGTGTAAACGGGGTACGTTTTCCTGGTGCAGCGCAGTTAAGTTCTCCGAATTCTGCGNACTCATTTGCGGTGAAAGTAGTGTAAACGGGGTACGTTTTCCTGGTGCAGCGCAGTTAAGTTCTCCGAATTCTGCGAACAAGGTCAGCAGTGAAGCACTTCGCAAGAATACTTGATTGTTCCAATACTGCAAAGCACGCCATTATACAGTAATTTGTTACCGTCAGCCATCAAGGTAGAAATATTTCATTAAGTTACGCAACGTGTTATAAAGTGCCATATATCTTGGCACGGGACACACTACTTGTTGGGTATGCTTAAGTTTGGAAACCAGTATATCTAGTAGCATAATCTTATATGATTGAGGACAGGGTGGGAATTCAGATATTTGCATAATAATGCAGGAATACTATTTTTCGTGATTTTTTTTTCTTCTATTTTTTCAGGAAGGAAACAAACAAATGTAAATTGCATGCTTACAAATTTCTTTGTGTGGAATGATGTGTGCTGTGTTTATATCAATGCCATGTCATATTTGTAACGATAATAGCAGTGATATTGATAGCATTCCAAGGTGGCAGTGGTTTGTTTCAACGTGCCATGCGGGAATATGTCGTGTATTGCGCCTTCTAATATTACAGCTGTTATTAATGAAGGGATTTTGGGAACTATCGCAGGATGCATGCAACTACCGCATGCATTTTCAAAAATAAACTACAGTGGTGTACACCAAGCAAGTTTGAGATCACGATTCTCACCTTTCAGTGGGCACTGAAATACCAATGATACACTATATTCAGACAGACTTAATTAATTTTCTCCAGAAGTTTCTTAATGCTTACCATGAGTTGGCCAGTGGCAGAGGAAAGAAACAAGCATATTGCACAAGGCATATGTATGGCAGTTTTAGATGCATTATGCAAGGCGGAACATATGTGAAATGCAGTACCACATGAGGGCGAACCCCGTCACGATGCAGTAGTGCGACCGACGTGCTGTAGTTACGCGCGAAGATATTAATGAATCCCAGATGTTAGCGCCGCATGCGTTGTGTCACTTAGCGTTCACGTGTTCGCGTCACAAGCAAATGTTTTGCAACTGTTGTCACAACTATTTTACTACTTGCCCATAGTTCAGGTTCAAATCGAATACCCAACAACACCGGTTTGTGTTGAAAATCCCTGTTAGGCTGAACAAGTATCGCACAAACGATTTTATGCAAAACGAGTGTTCGGTCAATTTCTTTAACGCCGAGTCTCTGTTGGTCTTAATGCTTGTTCGGCAAAACCATTTTTAGGCTACATGCCTCCAAACGAAACATCTCTTGAGGCTCGGCTCCACCTCCTTTGCAGAAAATCTTCGTTTTCGCTTCATAATTTCGGATTCATAGTAATTGCTGACAATGCAAGATTATATAAAATTTACATTTTCCGAGTTCTTAAAGAATTTAGTGCTCAAGTTTAATTGTGTGTTATCTGCTAGTTTTAAAAAGGTCGGGAAAATATTTATACTTTATCAAGAAGTTCCTGCCTTTTTGCAAGCAGGTAGTAACACACAGTGACAATTAGATACAAAAGTATTAAACAACTAGTAAATTGTAAATTTTCTATAACCAAATATTTCCAATAATACCTCTGAAACTGAATTTATGATACGAAAACGAAAAATTTGTGCATAGTAGGTGAAGCCAAGCCTTAAGACAAAATCGCATCTTAAAAAAAAAATCCTAAATACGAACGTAATTATTACCAGTCCAGTCGACCCAGTAACAAGTTTTGCTATATCGCCCCGCAGCTATCGACCATTGAGTTTATACCTCTACATATTAAATGCATCGACTGAGTAGTCGTAGGGTCTACTTGAAATGAATCACCACGCCGTTTTCGTTGCGTAACCTAACCTGTTCTCTGACGCTGTGTTCGTTTTACCGCGGGGGCGTGTCGACTTGCTGACGAGCAAAAAGAACGTTGTAAGGAAAGTGTTTGTGCGACGTACGGGATGTATGTCTCGCGCGGTTAACTTCAAGGCCAGCGAAGGATTGTAGTGAAAGTAGTGAGTGGAGTCATGGGTCGTACTCACGCACGTGCGCGTCTTGGAAGCGAATTGCAGCGAGTGACACACCGCTCCAAGTTCCGATGCCTCAACATTTGGCACGGTTGCTTGTAAGAACTTTTGAAACAAAAACGCATACTTGTACCAAATATTGTTCAAGTTGTGTACGTTACGTGTAATGTCATTTCTAGACTATAAAAATCTTGTTTTCATAGTTTTGCTTAATGTGAAAAAAGTTTTACTCTATTTTGGAACATACAAATAATACAAATTGAAGACAGAAAATTTTGAATTTAATACGATTGCAATTTAAAAATAAAAAATTAAACGAAGGAAGTTTTAAGTTAACAAAGTTTAAGTTGCTTGACAAATGATAATTTATAAAAATTTAGGGACAGACACAAATAAAAAATGTGCAAAATGGTTTTACATTAAACGTTTTTGTTTTAATGCAGTAATATTTACTCTGGTTTCGTACGTACCTTCATGTCTTTCACCTGTAGTCCACTATCTCGTCCATAAAAATTGCTGACAGGGCAAGTGGATGACCTATGTTGAGGGCTGTAGATAGTGACGGGGTCGTACGAGACACGCATATATGTGTACGCATAATAGATATTTATTTATTTGAGTGTGTGTTAACACATAAACAAATAACGCGCATTTTTCAAAATCATGATCAGCCCTAGCAGAATGATTGCAGCCTATGTATTTTTGTAAACAGTTTCCTGCATAGCTTATTCGTACTGTTTGGAAAACGTGGCATGTTATACCACAGTTAAAGCGCCCTCTGGCTGGAGGTTATCATGCGTGTATAAGGCCTAGAAGCGCGAAACACACTCTCACATGATATTTCTCAGCACATTACGCGCAAGCCACTAAACTAGCATACAGTCTTTTGTTTTTAGCACTCCTGTATGTCTTTTTCATTGACGATTCTATCATTTTTATGGCGTAATAACGGAGGTGCGCCACAATTTCCAATATTAATGAAGTTTTAGACATTTCGCTTATCAAGAAAAAAACACTTCCGAAAACTAAATAGAAATTGGTACGTTCACATATCGGTGATGGGTATCTTACATGCCGTTGAGAAGTTCTGCATGCCATTAGACGTCCTATAGTCGTTTTGACGCATGCCGTTAGACGTCTTGCTCAACACAATGATTTCTTCAAAGTTCAGTTATTAAAGCTACGAACAAATGAGAGGAAATAAGTCGCACAGCAGACAGTTTCTGTCCTTGATCCCGATAACCACTGAGTGGGCTCAGCATTCCCTTCCTAACGAAGAACACGCGAGTATCAAGCCGATCAACTCTCTCCTGAACCATATTTCCTGCTCGTTACGTGGCGTTTTCCCTTCTTTCCTCCTATTATTCGATGCTTCCTAATCTAATCTTTGCGCCATATTTTTCTTCGCGCAGACCTTTTCATAATACCGCGACAAAAGCCAGCAACAAATACTTTGCCGTATCGTTATTGAAGCAAGGTTTCGGATGATTGGCTGTTGGTCTCCAGTAAAAACGACATGAACAGGCCTTAAACAACAGAACTAACGAGCTGCTGGGACGTTATTGGGCATTTTGAACTGATCCCTTCCCACCTCTCGGCTTTAGCGATGTAGTCATCCTTTACGCTTCCCGGAGCTCGTAGTGAATCCGGCAATGGCGACATCTTTAGCGAGCAGGCGATGTTACAATGTGCATGATACACATCAAAGGTGGTTCTTAAAAACACACGGCTTGTGGAAGTCACTGCCATGGGCGAGTACTGACGACTAACGAGCGAATCTCCAAATGGAATAAAGTTTTGTTTACCTGAGGGGTTCCTTACGGCCCTTAGAAGTCCTTGAATTTTAAGTGTTTAGATTCGATACCTTGAAAAGTTCTTAAATTTTGTGATTTTTTAAAAGTCATTGAATTTTCAGAGTATAATGAATACACAAAATGAAATTATCAGTGAGACTATAAATTAAGACATTTTAGATGCCAGTGCGCGCAGAGTGGTGTAACTGATGACCTTAATTACTGAAAAGGTCATTTTATGTATTTTTTATGGGTAAACCAATGCTAGCTAGATACTTTGAATAGCCACTTTACCACTGTGAAATGTTCAGCCAAAATGTATTGCAAGCTGCCAAATTAGGAGGAACCCTTCATTAACTACGATAAAGGTTTCAAATATTGTTGACATTTTCTGTTTTTTTTTTTTTTTTTTTAAGTTTGTTTTCATACATATTCTTGTTGTCAAATTTCTGAGACTTACTGATCTAGCAGTTATCTTTAATAATTTAAACCACTGAGAACTTGAAATTGTGCATTTCAGTACTCGGAAAATCCTTGAATTTACATTTGAAATGTTGTAATAATCTTATAGCTTTGCCTCGTAGGACGCGGTGGCGCAGCAGCTAGGCCACTCGCCTCTCACCAAGGCAAACCGTTAGATTTCCGGCGGGGTAGCTCCCGGATTTTCTCACGTGGGAATGGTGTCGGACGACGATGCCGGTCGGCGGGTCTTCTCGGGGATCTCCCGCCCGTTTCCCCTGCCCATGCATTCAGGTGCCGCTCCATTCTGACTTCGCTTCATTCTGATCGGCTCTCAAGACGTCGTTGTTAAGAGATGCCCGAATCTCTCCGCTCCACTTCACTTTGCCTCGTACAAAGGCGTATCATGTCACACAAATAATGGTTTGGAGTAGAGTTGACAGATTTCTGTACGCGCTTGACGAGATCCTGAGCTCCGACGAGTGTGAAACGAGGCGAGGACGGAGCAGCGACGGAATGCAAAGGCAGGGTCCTTAAGGAGACCCGCCGGTTAACGGCAACGTCCACCACGTTTCCCATATGCGAAAATCGTGGTGACCGCACCGGGAATCGAACCCCGATGTCTTTGGTGGGAGACGAGTAGTCTTGGCCACGAAACCACCGCGGACCCCACAAGTGGCACAGACACACTGTAATCAGGATCCCCGCGGTCGTAGGCGTTTTTGTGCACACTCTTGATAGTAATGCGGTATCACTGTTACAAAGAATTTCCGTGGAATTATAGAAATTAACAGGTAAAAAAATTAACCGAAATCTTTGTAAAGCTTTTTTCTTAATAACTGACTTTCCGAAAATTCTAACAAATTTTCTATTAATTCATGAAAAATATCCGTAAATGTTCCACTAATGTTTTAAATCATAATTTTTAAGTTCATAATATAACAATTAAGTATATATATTTTATAATTTCTCCTTGAAGTGGGGTTTAAAATTAATTGCTTGGGACTCTCACAAAGTATACGTAACTGACGTCTTATAAGGAGGTGTCGGCGTGGCCTGTCTCCCGCGGAGTTACACTGTGGTCGGCTGTTAAATCCCGCATGACGGGGGAAGGACAATCGAAGAGGACCAGGGTACACCTCGGTGTCTCACCCTTCATTTATATTCATGGAGCGGTCCCCTGGCGAGCGATGAGTGGCGAGAGCAGCGCCGTGATCGACGTCGTACACGCCCATAACACCTGACTGCCTCCTCTCTCTCGTCTGCCCAGCTCCAGCTGCTGCCCGGGGCTACGGTGCAAGGGTGCGGACCTTACCGCAATCTAGGGCACTGCTTCTTAGGCTGTGGTCCGTGTTCCACTGCTGGTCTGTCGCTTGCTTCATCCTAGGTGGTCCGTCAAATATAGGCCAATTGTATGATTCATTCTATTTATTTAAGCTTTTCTGTAATATCAAGTTTTTATGATGTTAATGCTAACTTTTGATGGAAGTGATTCGTTTTCATGAGTAGCTAAATAACTCGTACGTTTTGCTACTTGAACGGACAAGGTGCAGACGGAGTGGTTCTTGTTAAGGCCTGTCTACAATCGGCCGTACCCGTGGACATGTCCGAATCTCGGCGTCAAGTAACATCACATTGACAGAGTCCGAATATGGTCATAAAATGCGTTGTCCGAAGTGAGCTTTCAGAATCTGACACTAGGTGACAGTAAATACGGAACATTGTTTGTTGTTATGTAGTGATTTGTAGATATTGCTGAATTATTGCTTTTTTAATGTTTACCAGTTGGGTGATTTGGATATTAATTTTTATCTTTATTATTACAATCCCCAACAGTTTAATTTCAAATAGGTTCACCATCATCCTAGAGATTTTTTTTTTCACTTTGCGTTTTTAAAAGTTTATCCTTAATATTAAATACTTATACTTCAGACCGAAAGAAGACAGCACTAATTATTATTTCATCACGTTGGTCTTGAGAAAGCCCACCTTGCACGTCCATTGTTTACATTTACTACGTAAACATTCCCCGAATGCGTGCCAAAGTATTGGTAGTATTCATTTTTTTCAGCCTACCCAGGACACAACTTGGAACACAGTTCAGTTTTCTGAATGCTTCAACTTGGGACACGGTAGTTTGGGGCAGCGCCGTAATTTCAGAGGGTCACGTGCACCAATGAGCGTATCCTTGTCCTAAGACACAGGAAGAGACAGCGTAATTGTAGACACACCTTTAGGTAGACAGCCTACGCCTAGTGGCCCATGTTAACGACAATCTGCACTAGTGTTTGTGAAGATTGCAGCACCTAGAAAGAATGGCCCGAATTAATCCAAACTCGGAGGATATGTAGAACAATGTACCAGAAATAAGTGATTACGATTTCAGAGAGATGGCGTTTATGTAAGCCCAGAATCACCCTCTCTTGTATTACCGGAAAGGTCAGTGTTACGCCAAGCTCAGTCAGTAAAAAGCCGTCAAAACGAAGTGAAAGCAAGAGACAGTATGCTTCGTCGACGTCAAAGGGCGCCATATCTGCATGTGAGTGAATTCGAACGGGGCAGAATGATCGGTCTCCGGGAAACTGGTTTGTCATACCGTGACATTTCAGCTCGTAGAGGGCATGCTGCTACGGTAGTGATGCGTGTGTGTAACAAGTGGATAGAAGAGGGTCGTATGCAGCGATGAACAGGTACTGGACTACGCAATGTGACCACAGCACGGGATCACCGCCATATTGTCCGTATGGCCGTAACGGACCGTACAACCTCTTCCACAGTAATGGCTCGACACTGGAGCACTGCAACGAGTCTGGACCTGTCTGCGTCGACGGTTTGACGCCGTCAGTTGCGGGCTAGACTGGTGGCACGCATGCCATTGCGTCGGCTTCCATTGTCCAGAAACCACTAACGACTCAGACTGCAATGGGCTCGTTAACGCCGTCGCTGGCGTGCTTAGTGCTTAATGGCAAAATGTAGTGTTTTCGGTTGAGTCCCGCTTCAGCCTGTCCTACAGTGATGGCCGCACACGTGTTTGACGCTACCATGGTAACCGCAATCTGGGAGCCTGAATTGTGGAGTGGCATAGCAGACAAACCCCAAATGTGATGGTTTTGGGCGCCTTTGGATAAAACATGCTATCTCTACTCCTGCGCAGACGCCAATCTGAATAGCAACCGCTACATCAGGGAGGTTTTGGAGCCCGAGGTACTGCCCCTCCTTCGGACAATTCCACGTGCCATATTTCAACAGGACAATGCCCGGCTACATGTGGAGAGGAATTTGCAAGTCTTCTTCAATGAACGACGGGTACCACTGCTTCCCTGGCCTGTACGTTTGCCTGACAATTCACCCATCGATCATGTCTGGGATATGGTTGGTCGGCGACTTGTTCGTCACGGACCTCCAGCAACCACTGTTGATGCTTTGTGGACTCGCATACAAACCGCGCGGAGGGAGATTCCCCAAGAACACATCCAGGTCCTCTTTGATTCCATGCCACGACGTTTAGGGGCTCTGATTGCAGCACATGGAGCCTTCACACCATACTGAATTCTCAAGGACAGAGATAATGTAGAGTTCTGTAATCCTAATAAATTGTGTATTGTCATGTACCTAATCTGTGGTAGAAAGTTCATTTCAATCACACGTATCATTCTTGGTGTTTCATTTTTCACAAACGGTGGTGTACTTTAGTGATTCATGGTAAATCAAAATTTTAAAACAACTGATTTGGAGCAAGACAATTGTGCAAGGTTGGAAATCTTACTACAAGTATCTATTGTTTACTAAATTTTAAGGTGAGGCAATGGTCAGGTATGGAAAGGTACTTGAAGGCGGTCTCCTATAGGCCTCTCTGGAGCTACTTTTGCGCTTGATGCTCAGAAGTGCGAGAGCGATAAGTGCTACACCGTAACACACATCAAATGTGCCATTGCCTCTACGCGCAAGGCACTGAACTGGTATGGTGTGTTCTCGTCGTGTTGCCTGTGCCTATGAGATTTAAAGCAGCTATATTAGAGTTTTATTGGTGGTATGTCTGCAGCAAGGTTCAATAGAGGCTCCTGTCGTAGTTTCGTTCGTATCCAGCTATATTTTAAGATACAGTTGTTTGAAGAAGCCATTTTCAAACAATAGTGTAAGGCAACAGTGCTTGTATATGGAAAGCATTATAATTAAAGAATTCGTACGATAATTTTGAGTTCCGTTATAGTAATACACTGAATACTCTACCATGAGCTTAAATAATATAATGTTTAACTTCTAGCTATTCGTAGTAATATTAGCGTTGCCACTGTTGTATTTGGTTTGTAAACACTGTTAAGTAAAGGTCAGTATTTCTTCACAAGCAGGGAACTCCTGTGTTCGTTTTCAAGTGATACATTATAAAACAGTAGTTGTGAATTTGTAATGTTTTAATGTAGGTCTATTTAGAATTTATAACCTCATACCCCATTCCGAGTTTGATAAAAGGCTTGCTGAACATAGAACTGATGCGGTAGGACATTTCAAACATTTCACATGATTTCATGCAACAAATACTGCGTTTCAAAATCAAGATAAATAAATTTATTACCAAACCAGTCTAGAATAAATACTACTTATTTGCCAACACATTTTAATGTATATTTGCAATGTTTTAATTCGTGCCAAATAATTGGTTTTAAGTTGATGTATTATTCAAAATTCAGTAGGTTTCGGTGACGGTACTATTTTCTAATCAGGGTACACATTCCCTGCGACGACAAAAATCCTTCCTTCCGTCTCCATCACCGCCTTTATTCTCGGAGGTTTTTCGGATGTGGAGATAAATGACCAACTGATACTGTTGTCGCAGAATAATCAAGCGCAGAGAATAAAAGATACGTGTCGGTAAATTCTGTGGAGCGAATCCAGTGTCTTGGTAAGTAGGTTAATGGACAAGAAAATTCGTGGAGGGAATATTGAGTAGTGAACATGCCAAATGCTTAGAATCTACGTGTCCCAACATTGAACTGTTTTTTTTTTGTCAATAACACTACCAAAACAGCGCGTATATATTTGTTGATAACGGCGTTATTTTCAGTGAAATACTTCTTTTTGCTTGGATCTATTGGAGAAGTATCGCAAACTGCCACCCCCGTTCGTTATTTGACCACGTGATGTTCACAGTTTTTCTGGCGATGGAAAGGTGGACAGGTAATTTTTTCAGATATCCTCGGAAGATGAAAATTGGCCTACCTCATCTTGAGTCTATGGGAAACCTACCGCGAGTTTAATTTGTTTATGCAGTAGCGATTTTGGGATGCGAGTGAAAGTGGCTTTGGGTTCAAATCTGGTAACCTACGAATGCACGCCTTTTTTAAAAGAGAAACTTAAGTCTGATTTTTAAATGCCTCATCCCCACCCTGAAAAGGCTTCCCGGAAAACGGATGTGTTAATAAAAGTAACAACTATGCCTGAGTAACGTTAGGCAATTTCGTACGGATTATAGTTATGAGCCATTTTGGGGGTGAATGCGGCTGGGAAGGATTTGTGAGTACATGCAACAGTTTCGCATTTGTACATACGACTGTTCTGTATAGAAATGCAGGGGATAGTTGCCTACCGCTTGCCTGTAATAAGTGGTGCGATTCTCATTTCTTTCTTGGACTTGTGACGCGGAAACAATAAGCGGGGTGGAAGTTGCCGTGACACGAAGTGAAGCGGTCACTTGCCTACCGGAATATCGTAAACTCCTCTGCTCCCGGATAGCGATGCTCACGTGGCTGAACTCCCGATAAGCGGGAAAAGTGGAGGAGACTCGCACCACAGGACACAAGGACATGCGCTCGTTGAATGCAGCAGCAGGACCGCGGTCTCCAAGCTCGCATTCCGGTTGTAGGCTGTTCACGATTACTTCCAACTTTTCTGAAGCCCTCCTCGAGCTATACTTTCAGGCTATGCCTCCGCCTCATGCGAACAAAGCTTAACTAAGTCTAGAAAATTACACCAAAGGGACACCGCACCTCATTCGTGCGCACTCAGTGTAGTCATCTTTCAGCAGACCTATTTCTTACTGGGCATTACCAACACTCTTTGTTTCTCCCTGTATTTATTCACATATATTACAAATGAAACATTATACTCTATAGGCATAATATAAGTAAAAGTTCTATTGAACTACGAATAAGGTACTTTTATATTAACATAATTGATAAACGCTTATAATACGTAACATTTTTTGAAAACAACCAAACTCGTAATACATAGGATGTTTTTTTTTTAAGGTTTTATTCAAAAAGTGTGAAGAAACCGCGAACAGATTATAAGCTAGGCTCTGAGCGCTCCCCTTTCTCACCCAATGACCCGCGTAACCATCCGGTATGAGATTCCCCAGAGGTCAGAACAAACCATTTCCAGTAGGAAAACTTCACCTTTATGTTACGCCAACAGAAGTCACAGTTGTACTTGCAAATGACTCTTTGCAAGTTTGAAGTTTTTAAACTAAATGATCAAGAATATCAGTACTTTTAAACAGTAAATAAGTTGTAATACCATGCTCATTGTTTTTTTTTAAATTCAATAACTAAATGTTAAAAATAATTTTCACATATTATACCTGGATTCTGTTTCTTAAGTTTTAAAATTAATATTTATTTAAGTGAAATTTTACGCTGAGTGTAGATAAACGTGGAAAGAAAATTTAATATTCTTTTGTTCATGAAGTGTGTGCAAAGATATTAACGTAATCGTGCGGTAAAATTTTCCACGAATTAAACTACGAATATTAGGAAAAACAGGCGGTGGTGGTGCACATACAAAGTAAATCTAACACAGCAAACATTAGTAGTGAGATTTTACCAGTGTTCATAAGTAATAGTTGAATCTGAGGAAGTGTTGCGGTACTGCACGTTGAGCGCCATGGAGTCTTTACTCGAAGATGTGTCACTTTCAGACGTCATACCTGGCTGGCCTTCGTCTCTGCGTGAACGTTGGTTCTTGAAATTACCGCCGAGATCGGTGGCTGACTCAGCGTTTACTGGTAATGTTTGCTTGGCCGGGAAAATTATTCTCTTCAATCCCCCTTCCCCGAAATTAGCTTTAATATAAAAGTGACATAAGGACACCGTCGCCTTTGTTACGGTGAAGAATTTGCGCGGACGCTAAACAAATGCATATACAGTGATTNGGCCGGGAAAATTATTCTCTTCAATCCCCCTTCCCCGAAATTAGCTTTAATATAAAAGTGACATAAGGACACCGTCACCTTTTTTACGGTGAAGAATTTGCGCGGACGCTAAACAAATGCATATACAGTGATTTTTTTCCGCCCTAACCGCACACATTGCACCGAATCGACAAACAAGTGGTTCAGGTTGTAAAAATGACATCTTTGTTTCACTTTAGGCCGGGATTACTATAACATCACGATTTACGTATCACGTCACAAGTAACACGTCCACGTTAACAGACTGCACCTTGACTTTTGTGTTAGCACTATCGTTTAACGTATGTCACAAAGAAAATATTGTCAGTGTGATGCTTTTGCGTGATACGTGAAACGTGTCTGTGCCACTGATCTTGGCGGCCAATCACAATGCGGAGGAAGGTGAGTTATCTTTGCTTTACGTGATCATGTTCTTACTTTCGCAATTTCGTCTTCTAACTTATTTAACGTACCGCGTATACCGTTATATTTTTATCTCCGAAAGAGGACGCGAGTATAATAGAAATTAAGCTAAGATAATTATTTTCCCTTTGTAATTCATTAATATTTCTAGGGAGTTTCTAAACTGCTGCAGTTTATAAATTGTGCTTTCCAGAAGTAAAAAAAAAAATGCTTGCGTGTAATACAGAATTTCTGCCACCAAGTTCGCAATTTTGTACTTCACGAGACAATCCAATTTTTTGGAGCATATCAGTGTTCATTACATATGATTTATTCGCATGTACAAGAAAAACTTGTCTGTCTCTCTCATGTACATTTCATTTTGGAGGTTAGTCACCATTTAGTTGTTTTCAAAGTTTATGTCAATCACGAACGCCAAACTTCTACAATCTGTTCTGTGCCACACCAAAGCTACAACACAAATACGTCCATATAACTTGAATTTTCAATGCTTTCAACCTGAAAAACAAAGGTAATTTTTTCCGACATATTTATTTTATACACGAAGATAACGTGCTTGTAGGAAACAACATAATATGGTACCTGGAAATACCATGTTTTTTGTACATTGAAAGTGTAACGTAAAGATGCTACAACCTTGGACATGAAAGGTAACATCGTCAAGATGTTGGCACTTCGTTTTCTAACACCAATAAAACAAACATACTACTGCCATCTTGGCGTGGCGACTTTAGTAATTGTTACTTCTTGTACGTACTGTCTGCATTTCTAACACCTGAAAACACGACATAGTTTACATTTTAATGTGGAAGTGTTAGTCACAAGTGCAGTGTCCACTGCAGTACTGGTACATTAACCTGTAGTGGTGGAAATTCGCGCATAATTCAGTTGTCTGAATTATTTTTTTGCCGTCGCGCGCAATTGGGTGTACCATGAGTAGAGAGTACATACCTGCCAGTTGGTATGTCGTGAGTTTCTATCCCACTTCGTTCGTGCTAGCATGCAGGTGGTCCTTTATAAACATACTTCAATCGTAAACTTCGGCATGCAGCCACGGAAATAAGTAGAAACCCATTCACGATTTCTTCGTATGTTTCGAAACGGACCTTTGAAAAATCACCTTAGGCGTAATATGTCAACCTGTTTTTTTTTTCAATAACTTGTTAACCACATATACATATATAACAATGTGATTAACTTTAAAGAACTGTATTCTTGAATAAATGAATTTATTTCGTATTAAATACGAATTAAAAACACCGAGAGCAGCGATGTGTTGGCAACGGCTAGTAAGAAATAGTTCAGAGTTAAAATATTGTTTTCACCTAGTTTTTTGGTATGTTATTTTTAAATTAAACGTTGCCTATTGATATATTTAAATTTTTAGGTAGCACTGAAGGAAACATATTCCATTGCCACAGTTAAAAATATCAACGCAAATTACCGTGCGTAGGCTCTGGTGACATGGTGTTTTTTTTTTTCGTCTGAGGATGAAAATTCAATAGGCGGAGAGGAGCTGGTCGCGCGCTCTCTCTCTCTCTCTCTCTCTCTCTCTCTCTCTCTCTCTCTCTCTCTCAAGTTTTGCACCACCTGTAGTAGCAGGAACATTATACACGTTTTCATTTTAACATATATTTCATACTCATTACAGCAAAAATAATGGTTTTTGAATTTTTTTAATTCAAAACTGAAATGAGATGTTACTATTTGATTACGTATTTTAATATATTTAGATGTGATGTCGGGACGGTTACAAATCCGAATNTGATTACGTATTTTAATATATTTAGATGTGATGTCGGGACGGTTACAAATCCGAATTTGGAGGAAGTGGCGACCGGCAACGCCGACATGACGTGGTGTGTTTCCGAACAAAGCTTCAAATTCATACTCGTGTTTTTTAAACCTACGTAGGTAAGTTACGATGTGATAAATCTGTTTTTCCATGGCAGGAATAAATATAATGTAAAGTGCGTCGTGACCTCTGTGTTTTTGAAAGAGTATTGTTGCGATTACGTTACGTTGGACCTGTGTGTGTATATGTGTATACGTGTGTGTGTGTGGTTATTTTTGGCAAATATCGGACGTATGCAATTTATACGTTTTAACCGTGAACTGTTTTTAAGACGAATTTAATTATTTGAAAGTCACGTCTGTTTTTCACAACGTCGTAACCTTGCCCTAGTTGTTTGAAACACAATTGTGTAATGTGCTTACGTTTCTGTGGTTTTAATGTATGCCATAACCCCAACAAAATACTAAACTCGACCAGATAAATTTAAATAAAAAATGAAATAAACCTAGAAAACAGTAAGTACGAATGCATAGAAATATGAGTGGAATAAAGGTTACGGTAGGCAGCATGTTCACCACTATCTTTTAAGTTTGTCTTTTCTACGTACAAAAAATAAGCGATACTAGCTGCGTTCTTTAATTTACTATCTCTTTACGTTGGACTGGTTGTTGCTTTGTTTTCGTTTTTATTCCAACTGAGGCCGTCCTTTTAACGAAATAACCCAACACGTAACAATAACAAGAGATTAAATACTACAGTTCTTTCACCCGCAGTTATAACAGGTTTAAACAAAGTCGCGGCAAAATATTAACGTGCATTGTGTGTAATGTGCTAGTCATGTATAGCAAATATGTTAACAATGTAAAATAATAACTGTAAGAACTATCGTCAACATACATATGGTTAAAAAGTCATATAACTGGCCTAAATTGTGAACATTAGCAGGAAATGGTTTTTGAAATATGACTAAATTCTTTGAACAGCTGAAAACAGTAAAGAAGTTTCTCACAGTTAAAACGCAGTCACGAGACAGTGTTTATGATTACATGTAACGGAAGGATACGTAATCGGTGACCAAAAGTAGAACTTTAGCAGGGCTACAGAAAAGTGTAAAGTAACCGTGAATTGCCTATATTCGTTTAGTCTGNTGACCAAAAGTAGAACTTTAGCAGGGCTACAGAAAAGTGTAAAGTAACCGTGAATTGCCTATATTCGTTTAGTCTCGTGCTTTTATTTTAGTTTAATTCAGATCGTACAATGAAGTTTATCGGCTGCCAGTTTTAGTACAATTTAAAAAGTTTAAAGGTTGAAATGCATGTATTAAACGCGGCATTGAAAATGACTTTCAGTGGCAGAAGGANTCGGCGGCCAGTTTTAGTACAATTTAAAAAGGTTTAAAGGTTGAAATGCATGTATTAAACGCGGCATTGAAAACGACTTTCAGTGACAGAAGAAAATTCAAAATATTTCCTACGTCGATCACTGCACGAATAAAAGTATTCGTTCACTTATGATTCCCGTGGGAAAATGTCACAGCACAGGTGAACCCTATCCATCCCGTCCGCACCAGCTGCGTATCTGACGTGCAAAGAGGCGGGCGCATTAGACTGACATCAAATACTTCAGATATGGGACGGAGAAGCAGAGAAACGTCCATTGATGAACGAAGTATCATTATAAAGCTGGATCACGAAGGTAAATCGTATGCTGAAATTTCTGCTGCCGTTGAAATAATTCGTTCAACTGTGCAGTGTGTTATAGCGAAGTTTCAAGGTCAGAAAACTCCTGTTATTGGAGACAAGTGGATGTCCTCACAAATTGTCTGCGCGAGACAAGTGGTACTTTATTAAGATTATCGAGAAGAATCTAAAAATGACGTATTCAGAAATACGAGCACAATTAGGACAGTTCTGTGGGACTCAGTAATAGGAGTCCTCAATGAAGCTGTGGTCCCGAGAAAAAAAACCCTACACAGTAAACGAAACCAAACCAAACTATTACAGTTTGCTAGGGCCTTTGTAGACAAAGATACTGAGTTCTGGAACAAGGTTTAATTCTCATATGAGAGAAAATTTAATGTTTTNTGACCAAAAGTAGAACTTTAGCAGGGCTACAGAAAAGTGTAAAGTAACCGTGAATTGCCTATATTCGTTTAGTCTGGTGCTTTTATTTTAGTTTAATTCAGATCGTACAATGAAGTTTATCGGCGGCCAGTTTTAGTACAATTTAAAAAGGTTTAAAGGTTGAAATGCATGTATTAAACGCGGCATTGAAAACGACTTTCAGTGACAGAAGAAAATTCAAAATATTTCCTACGTCGATCACTGCACGAATAAAAGTATTCGTTCACTTATGATTCCCGTGGGAAAATGTCACAGCACAGGTGAACCCTATCCATCCCGTCCGCACCAGCTGCGTATCTGACGTGCAAAGAGGCGGGCGCATTAGACTGACAGCAAATACTTCAGAGATGGGACGGAGAAGCAGAGAAACGTCCATTGATGAACGAAGTATCATTATAAAGCTGGATCACGAAGGTAAATCGTATTCTGAAATTTCTGCTGCCGTTGAAAGAATTCGTTCAACTGTGCAGTGTGTTATAGCGAAGTTTCAAGGTCAGAAAACGCCTGTTATTGGAGACAAGTGGATGTCCTCACAAATTGTCTGCGCGAGACAAGTGGTACTTTATTAAGATTATCGAGAAGAATCTAAAAATGACATATTCAGAAATACGAGCACAATTAGGACAGTTCTGTGGGACTCAGTAATAGGAGTCCTCAATGAAGCTGTGGTCCCGAGAAGAAAACCCTACACAGCAAACGAAACCAAACCAAACTATTACAGTTTTCTAGGGCCTTTGTAGACAAAGATACTGAGTTCTGGAACAAGGTTTAATTCTCATATGAGAGCAAATTTAATGTTTTNCTAGGGCCTTTGTAGACAAAGATACTGAGTTCTGGAACAAGGTTTAATTCTCATATGAGAGCAAATTTAATGTTTTTAATAATGACGACCGGGTTTTAGTATGGAGAAAACAGAACACGTAGTACTAAGAACAACGTTTGCAAACTACGGTGAAGCAAAGAGGTGGTGGTGTCATGGTGTGGGGGTGTATGGTGGACGTAGGTGTTGGGTAAATTGTTTTTATTAAAGAAAACATGGACAAATATTATTATTTAAATATATTTAAGGGATATTTGCAGACAATCATAGACAATATCGGTATGGGACGTGACTATTACTTCCAACACGATAAAGACTCAAAACATACTGCAGAAATAGTGCGTTTATGGCTTTTTTACTGTACGCTTCAAACTTTTCCAACACCTCCACAATCGCCGAATTTAAATCCAATTGAACATTGTGGAGTCAGTTGGAGACCAGAGTGCACAAGAATCACATAACAAGTAAGTCACGTCTAAAGGAAGTTCATCTTCAGGAATGGAAGTACACTGGGGTGGAAACAATAGAAAAACTGGCGATTTAAATGCCTCAAAGGCTAAGGGNCATCTTCAGGAATGGAAGTACACTGGGGTGGAAACAATAGAAAAACTGGCGATTTAAATGCCTCAAAGGCTAAGGGAAATAAGATATGGAAAAGGAAAACAGACTAAATAGAGGACCTAAATGTTTCACAGGATTTCGAAATGCTGTATGTTGATGAGTATTACACTGAAAATATGCTGTATATTGATTAGTGAAAAGAAGCGGANAGGATTTCGAAATGCTGTATGTTGATGAGTATTACACTGAAAATATGCTGTATATTGATTAGTGAAAAGAAGCGGAAACTTGCCAAATTTTCTCACACCCTACAAATGTTGTATGTGTGCCCTCTTAGTCACACGATACACGTCCAAGTGATAGTCAAGTTTTGACCATACCCTCTGTAGCATTCCCCTATCAACGTATATCACAGGAGCGCTGATGCGGTCCGTTAGCTCTGCCAGTGTATAGGTTATGGTAGGACGTAAGCACATTTTTAACGTACCCCCAAAGGAATAATTCGCATGGTGTCAGGTCAGGATACCTGAGGGGCGACGCGAACAGAGCAGAATATCGTGGCCAGCGATTGGAATTTTGCATCAGAATGCAGGAAGCATTGCAGGACGATGGTTTTGCTACAAATCTAATATTCAGTGATGAAACAAGGTTCCGTTTATTTTGAAAGGTTAATCGTCACCACCTCGTTGAATTGCGCAGTTGGAAAAGAATTCAACTAAAGACAATGTTTTCTGTGCGATGTCGCAGATAAAGCTTTATGGGCCGTCACTGCCTAAATGATGAACTTCCGCAAAGCTGGATTGGAATTCTTCGTCAGGATGACGTAGTTCTGTTCGCATGGTTCCTCCAGGTTTCCTGACCTGTTGCCACGCGACGTCTGCCTTTGAGGGTGCGTTAAAGAACGTGTTCAAGTCCCACCACAGCCTACAACACTGGCAGAGCTAAGGGATCAGTGCTGCTGTGATATCCGTTGACAGTGAAATGCTACAGAAGGAAGGTATCGGCAGAACTTGGCTATCAATTGGACGTATGTCGTGTGATTAAGGACACACACATACAATATTTGTAGGTTATGAGAAAAACTTGGCGAGTTTCCACTTCTTTTCATTCATCAAACTATATTGTCAGTGTAATACTCTTCACAATACCCAATGAATAATTTATAGTAGACCCGTGTTAAATTATGTTAACTGTTTAGTTATTATGTACGAATACTTTTGTGCAGCATGCAGTATAATGTTAGCTTCATGTATTTTTTTTNTGTTAACTGTTTAGTTATTATGTACGAATACTTTTGTGCAGCATGCAGTATAATGTTAGCTTCATGTATTTTTTTTGTCATGGCTTTTTTATGAAGTTATTATGCAGTTCATTGCAAAAATATCGTTATTCAGCTAGCAATTTTAAGTCTCCGCAATGTCTTATATGTATGTGTACGTATTCATTTGTCCGTGACTGTACATGTTCAATACACCTGGAGAGTGGAGAGATTTGAGCGGCTCTTAAAATTGAGGTCTTGATAGCCAATTTTACACTGTGGAACTAGAAGAGCTTAAGTATCCCCAAAAAATGGAATTTGACATGGAGTTAAACACTTTTGATTGAAATAAACCCCGAAAAAATATTCCTATCTGTAACTTTTTACATGTAACTGGATAGGATCATAGTTTACGAGATATCTCGCAAGATGACGAAGAAATGTGACAAATGGAAAAAGTAGCTGATCACGCATTCCTTCAGACACTAGCGTCCTTGCTTGTTTCCACAACAGACTTGGGTAGTCGCAGAAATCGTCGTCGTTGTTGTAATAGTAATAGNTCGTCGTCGTTGTTGTAGGAGTAGGAGGTAAACGCTACTTTCGAGTCTGTGGTTACGTGTTGCGCAATACACTCGTGTCCTTGAAGAGCCATTGTTGCTGTAAATATAATTGTATTCGAAGCTTATTGTTTTACTTTTTTCCCATGTACCTCAACACGCAGGTCTGGCTGAAGTTTCGTTCTGATGCTCACTTCCTTCTTATTGTTCATTTGGCACTCTTCCACTGCCACATTCATTGCCACAGACCTAATGACCAACAACCATACTTTGATCAAGTGATACCATTCATTCGTTTCGTGCTAGATTACTAGTGGAAGGAGGGGCAAGGGGACACGCTTACAAAAAATAGCTGTAACAAAGTAAATATAGTCCATTCATGGTCACTTCCAAATTTTCTCGAGCCCAACTGAAGTTCTGCTTTTAGCATATTCTTCCGTAGCATGCAAACAAATTTTAACAGTGTCTAGAAAATTACACATAAAGGGCAACTCACCGCATTTATGCACACTCAGTGTAACATTATTTCTCATAAGAACTATTTATTACTAGACATTGCCAACACACCTATTTTCTTTCTATTTTTATTCATATTGATTATAAATAAAACATTATAATTTATAGATAAAATATAAGTAAAAGTGTAATTCAACAAAACATAGGGTACTTTTATGTTACCACAAGTTTAAAGCGCTTGTGATACATGGCGAATTAAAAAAAAANAAAAGTGTAATTCAACAAAACATAGGGTACTTTTATGTTACCACAAGTTTAAAGCGCTTGTGATACATGGCGAATTTAAAATAAAAAGCAAACAATTAATAAATACGGTTATTTTTCAAAGTTTTGTTCTGAAAGGTTTGAAGAAACTGCGAAGTTATATAAATATAAAATATAATTTTCGACACCTAAACAGCCTAAACTTTTTTTTTCTTTGGGAAATGCGTTTTATTAGGCGTTTTACTAAAGATGGTGGTGCGACCATGATGGTGCGTTGTAATTTATTGCGGCCACCACTCTCCCCACCAACAATGGGCCAGTAATAAAAGTTGATTTGATAAAGGTAGCCGCGCTATTTTGTTTCCCCCTTTTCCGTCTACTCAAACGTCATAAACGTATCTATATTGTGGGTACACCTAATGCTAAAAGACAGATCAAAGAAAGGTGTTTACAATACTTCGTAAATTGGCCTTCGCAAAATCCCGACAGGCCTTGAACGAACTTCATTTCAGATCTTTCAGTGTCAAGTTGGAATTTTCTCGATGTGCAGTCGTTTTGATCACGCGCTCCTGGTCGTGTCTCACATAGAGTAAGTAGGCCTAAGGTATATCAAGAGTGGACACTGTCATGTTAATCAACTAACCACTAAATGGGGGCGTCGAAGGCAGACGACATCGTAATAACAAATTTGAAATTTGCAGGTTGGTTACGCCGTCAGGCAGCAGTTTTGTTTCTGGCATCATCCGCTAGGAAGCGTAGTAGTCGATTGTCTTGTTTCCCTTGTTGCCTGCTAGATGCGTTGCTGTTGTGCTGGTTCCTTATAGAATACAATCACTCCTAGTTTAAGTGAACTCAAAAATTCCTGGGGGCGTGGGTATTCGATCTGGCCACCTATGTACAAAGCAGTCACTTTACCGTCTGAGCCACCAAGCTATGCTAACAAGAGGCGTCTGTAAAAGTTTTTTTGTACTAATTTTTAATTGATTACCTCACGCATGCTTGATATGTATACATTGAAACATTTTCACGCCATCGTCGGCTATAAAAATAAATATAATCCAATTTTTATAGCAGAACAGTGATATATGCAGGATTTTCTAATTATTGAAGCCAAACCCTAATAAAATAATTCAATTAAAAGAATGAGAGGTAAAAAAATGAGCTGGCCTGCAACTTAACTTGTGTGTTATTAAAACTTAAAATTAATGTTAGTATATATTTCTAAATATATTACTTATATAATATCTAATTGTGTCCAATTTATTACTTACAAAGAAAAAACAATCACTTTTCTTCGACAAAGGTTTTTGTTTGTAATGCTGTCGGAAATAATGCCCCCGAAATTTGTGGTCCAGTCGGCCCTATTCGGTGTTCATCTCTCGGTGTCTCACGGGAATAGCTGCACATGAAACAAAGGGACGACGTGGTGACGACACCACGTGAGATCGCGCATGCGCGTCGTCACATTCCTGGAGGCGCAACAACGTCCTGTGTTAAAGGCTCCATTTCAACATACACTGTCAAATTTTCACCTTCAAATATATTTGACAATACAATTTTAAGGCGAAATAAGGCCATCAAATTTTTCAATTACCAAATTGGATCAAATCTTGAATGTATTTGAGAATTTGTGACACTGTCAATTTTTTTAAATTTTTTTTAATAGACCTAATCTTAATTTTTATTTAAAAAATATTTTTGATTTGAAATATTGCTACTGGATTTATGTGCAGTCCGCTACAGTAAGAAATGTAACGTGTGTTGCAATTTAATTAGACTTATTTACTCAATTTAAATATTATTAGCCACAGATATTTTCTACACAATGGAATTTAAAACATCTGAGCTCTTAATATCGTTGTGCATTTATCACTTTAAATAGTATTAATGCTCAAAGAGCTTCTATATAAATTAATTATCTTTATAACTTAATTTCGTTTCCAGCCGTTGCTAGCCATTTTAGTTTAGTGATGCCGAAAACAATTTTTTTTGTTATGCACGATTCTGATTGACTGAGCCCGTTATCAAAGACATTTTAGAACCTGTCCAATTTTCAAAATTTTTAATGCAACTTTCGACTTTTCCACACAAACATGGCAGTCATAATGACATTTCGGTGACATCAGAATAATCAAATTATATTGTATCAACTTTTCTTGAATCAGTTAGACAGAAAAATTGGATAGTTTGACAGGCCCTTATGGGTCGGCGTGGTGGCGATACGACACCATAATGTCGCCACCATGGTGGCCCCGTGTAAGAAGGGCTTAAGAATCACTCTGTTCTAGGAGTCGCTCGACCTAAAATTATTTCAGGGAATGTGGCGTGCACCCAAGACGTCTTTGCGTCGCCGTAAGTGGCGAAGCCAAGCGGCAGATCCTGCTGCATCCCTGTGCATCTTTCGTGAGTTCAGATGGAGGTGGCTGCAGCACGCACGCAAGAAACCGCGATACAAGCAGAGTGGCCACGTCAAAACGTACCGGAACTGAGTTTGCGATCACAGCGGACGGTGAAACCATAAAACGGGAACAGGAAACAAGCACGTTGGTCGTAAAATAAAAACTCGAAACTTCACTTCTGCCTTTGAAAGTATAATAACTGAAAGTGAAGTAAATGTAGAATTTTTCTGATGTTAACACGTGAGGTGCCAAAACGGAAACTGTGATGTAACGTTTGCAGGTAGGGGTGGCAGAAGGTGTTCGTCGTTAGGGGGGTCAACGGTCAAGATTAAAAATATATATTTTACATGCGTTTTATATTTAAATTAACACTAGCAAATATCACTATAAAAGACAAATTTAACTAACGATTTTAATGTTAAGGCTTACTTAAAACATACACACTTCTATTTATTTTAACTTAACTGATATCGTTTATAAACTCTAGAAATACTGCACCATCTAACTAGAAGTATTATAATTAAAACATATATTTGAAAGTAATACCCAAATTGGTTGTATACATATTAATTTAATAATAACTGTCATTATTTTAGTGCGGGTTTATTATTCCTTCTGAGAATCTGACTCTTACAGCTGACTATCAGGGGTTCATAAGATCCCTCTGTTTGCAGAGTGATATATTCAGAACTATATAGTCGTGACTAATAAAATTATTGAAGTAAAATTGATCTCGTTCGATGCGAGCATGGCCTTGAGTTGGCGCCACACTCACCACGGGCACCGCGCATGCGCGGGGCAAGTCCCCGCAGCGAATGGCGACAATGTTGTGCGTTGGCGAAAATTTCCTGGCAGTATGAGTATATCACGCGACTGCGATGCATGTGCTATGTAATGTGCTAGAGTGCTGATTTTGGAATCAAACGAAAGACATCGTCTATATATGTCGATTTAAGNGAATGGCGACAATGTTGTGCGTTGGCGAAAATTTCCTGGCAGTATGAGTATATCACGCGACTGCGATGCATGTGCTGTGTAATGTCCTAGAGTGCTGATTTTGGAATCAAACGAAAGACATCGTCTATATATGTCGATTTAAGTCATTGGTCAAGTATCAATTTCCTTACTTTAATTTCGTCATTGGTCAAGTATCAATTTCGTTACCTTCATTTCATTGACATATCCCAAAAAAGAAAACATTACTTACAAACGAAGACGTATTCACGTAAAGCATGCAGGTGTGTCGCCTGCACAGCCGCACCCAGAGTTATTTTTATTTAATAGCTGTGTGTTGGTATAACTTGCTGAAGAGATATATCTCCCTCACAGCTTTCTCCTATTTCCTTACTCTTTGCTCTATCATCCATGTTTAATACACCTCATCGTTATGGTTTCGCGCTAGACAATCGTTGCACTGTAAACTTGTTATATCTTAAGTGTTTTGCGTTAATGAGAAAAAACGTATTTTAATGCTTATTAACATAACGGTTTCTTACTGGCTACAAATAGGGTACTTATTTTGTAATCAACGCCGAAAAAAAATCGCAGAATTTATATTAGCAAAAAAATTGTCATGGTGATAATTTTCAGAGTGTGTATTTTACTGTCACCATTATCCAGTTCGTAACATCTTGTGAATAATAACAATGTTCTTCTATACGTTTTTTTCTTTTCGGAGATTGGGTTTTGCGTAATTGCCTGTCAAACTTACGAAGTCAGTTTTGGCAGATCAGACAAAAAATAACAAACAAGCCCTTGCGCATAAATGAAATAATCTACACATAAAAATAATGCCGTGAGCTACATCCAGGGTTTATAACATGAAGTTATACAAAGATAAGTATTAGCTTGTTTGTAACATAAATGTTTAATACACTCTGAGTATTACAAACGTTAGTTTGAGACAGCACCCAAATTACCCGTTTAGTTGCAGTAAATAAATGTATTTTGATATTTAATATTTTGTTTTAAAAAATGTATATTTGTAATAATAGCGTTGTTTTGTTTAAATAATGAAAAGGGGAAAAAAATCGCTTCGCAGTTACTGCGCAAACATTCACGAGAACAGTGGCGCTGATTTTGCAATTATTGCCATTTTTTTTTACTTGCAGTTGCTGTTTTTGAAGTGTGATAAAAGTACCTGCACTGATAGGTAGCACCTGAATTATGTCAATTTTAAAGTTTGTTTGCACTTGATTATAAAAGTGGTGATTTGGGGAAAAATTAGCTTGTGAATTTTTATTTCAATTACTTACGTGCTTGTACAAACATGTTCACATAACTAGACCGGCAGTGGATAAAAACCTCATGATTGACGAGATGCTTACAGGCAGGGAAGTGTGATTTCATGTTCATACAGATGATTTGAAATTCCGTAGATGATGCGAACTACACATACATAAAAATTTGCATTATTTTACATATATTAGATGTCAGTTGTGAATCATTATATAAGTTAAAACCCATGTGAATGTGTAATTCGTGGCCTAAAAGCAAATTATTTTCCAGATCCCCGTTGTGTTAGCATATTTTTAGTTTCTTTGCCAGCCTTTTTTCAGGAAAGTACCACATTGGGTTACGCAATGGGTTAGAGGTTTTACGAGGACAGTTCACTCATTGAACTTAATTCAACAAATTTCTTTCCACGTTATTGGGCTTAACACTTACGTATTGTCTCCAGAAGTATAATGTGGGATTCTTTAAAACAAATCTTACACATATCCGCAGAACGTATAGACATTCCGAAGAGCAAGGATACATAGTTCTGGGAGGTAGCAAGTGTCTCTTCACATCTCTCCAATCAAATAACTCGCAATATGTGTCTGAAAAAGATTGTACTATATGAAGTTGTTCATCTGACATAATGATTTCCAGTCACAAACATGCTACTAACATGTTATTAACGGCCACTACGTTCTTCGGGTGGTGTTATTTCATAAGCAACAGTCCGGCATACTTGACTCCGCTAGAAGTAACGTTACCCTGACTGTAGAGTATGAGTTATATTTACGCGATATTTCGAAGTTCTTTGTGCGACTCTTCGTAAACGGAAATTCAATGACCCCCTTTAGTAAAAGAAAGTATCTCATGTACTATAAGGTCCGCGAAAATTTCTGCTTAATTGCCGAGTCAAATTCTCCATTTAATTTTTATAGCTTAAGGCGTATTTAATGGCGTATGTTCTATATCCTGAGTTAGGTAGAAATGTCGAACGCCTTTCCCAGGGTTGGTTGGTTCAGATTCTTAAATCTGTGCCATAACTCCTTAGCGTAACTCCCATGGCAAGTTAAAGAAAAAAAAGTTTGTTTACTTATCCTGAGTTTTCTTTAAAGTGGCCGTTTTAACTTTTTATTTCTTCACGTAACAGCTCTGTAGAAGTTTTGATGGAATTATATTTTTTTTTTCCCCAGCGAGTGAAATAAAATGCGGTTCCCACCGTATCCAGAAAAAGTTTCTTTACTAGCGAGAAGCATGTAAGCTTTCGTGTCTGTACCTGATATTTAATTTTTTGTGGAATTTTCTTTTCGAGTTTGTGAATAAATGGCCACTTGAAAAATACTTTGGGAGGGAGTGCAGCGCATTCAAACGGCTGTGTGGCAAAGTGAAGGACTCTGAGGAAACGTCATTTTTTTTTTGCGGGGAAAGGAAAGGGATGGCAACAAAGCTAATTGCAGGAACTTGGATGAATACGAAAAGAGAGGAGAGAATCAGCAGAGGAACGAAATATGTAAGACTACGAAATTATTGCCCTGAGATTTTTTTAAAAAGCAGTGTAAGCTTTTTTATTATTATTATTTGGTAGGCACGTGCCTTATTCCACGTGCCTTATTCCTGGAACTTCTGCTGTCACTTGCCTACCCCCGTGGCACGAATTCTGGCTGTGCGAAGTCTGTATCTTATAAAAAAAATTATTGCTGATAAAAAAAGATGCCACAAGAATTTTGTTTTAATTGCGTAAGTGTGCCAACGTTGTCGGTTTTTTCCCCCTTAAGAGCTTCTCTGCCGAGCTTTTCTCTTCGCTTTTAATTAACATTTGAGCGTTGAAGTTAAAAAAAAATCCTGGTAATTATTTTTGCATTGGTGACCCGGTCGAATTTAGTTGAAGGGCCATCAGATGTCCACCTGCGTAATTAGAATTCCATTAAACCGGGCCCACATGATTGCGTTAGTAATATGACTAAAACTGTAGCCGTGTATCTGGTAACAATTTTTAATTTTTTATGTAACGAAATTGAGCGGGAAAACTTATAAGCTCAACCATATTTTTTTTTTTTTTACTGTAATATCGTAGCACGAACAAAGTGAAAGCAGAACTGCAGGAAAGTGGTTTCAAATGTCTTATTTTTTTATGCTTTGAGGATACGTCATGTTCTTGTAAAGTTGTATCAATATTAATAAAAAAAATTGGAAGAATAACTCTGCACGTAGTAAAGAATAACTATACAAATTTGACTACAAACGCACCTCTAATTTCAAATACTATTAGAGACACAATTTTTCAGCTAAAATTGCCGTAAAANGTAAAGTTGTATCAATATTAATAAAAAAAATTGGAAGAATAACTCTGCACGTAGTAAAGAATAACTATACAAATTTTGACTACAAACGCACCTCTAATTTCAAATACTATTAGAGACACAATTTTTCAGCTAAAATTGCCGTAAGAATGCCATGAAGAATTTTTTCTACAATATATACTTGGTTTACATGCTATTAGTTTTTTTTACTTTTGTCTGTTTGAATAGTATTGGACATCTTAAAATTAAACTACAGGAGAACCACGTTTTAAATTTTCAATTTATTTATGTTTGGTATTTTCTTGATATCGAAAGTTATTGTAAGTTGCAGCCAAAGCACATTTCCCTTGAACTATCTTCAAATTTGTTTCGCACGAGATATAATTTTAAAATACATCTTAATCTGTGTATTTACGTATGCCACATATACAGCATGTTACTTTCTCATTCATACACTTCGATTTAATGAATATAACGTTGTGTTTCTGATAGTTTAATCGATTTTACTATGTCTTCTGTTTGACAAATAAAATCCCCTGTCATTAATTTTATTAATTATAAACAAGCAAATCGTTTCTACAAAAATGTAGCGCAAATACAAAAGAAAACTAAGAAAATTTCACTTTTCTATGTCACGTTGTTATTCATGCAGTTGACATAATTAATTAAACCCACAAAACAAAATTTCTTATATCTTGTGCAGTAANGGTAGTGGTGAGGGGGTGAAGGAGATGAGCTAAAGGCGTTCTAATCCTCAAACCGACACGCGTCACGCTGTACCAGTCCTCAGTCACTACTCTTGTCGCCTCCTCATTGGAAGAATCATTTCAGCTGTACTCAATACTTCAGAAATGCCCATAGATGTTCGATGGGGTTGAGGTCGGAAGACTGAATGAGAGTTTTTCAATTGTTTTGGAATATTCCAAATTAACCATTATTTATTAAGGATATTGGATGCCACAAAATTAATAATTTTAATTTTGTACAACACATTGTTTAACTTGTACGCATTGCATGTGGTTCTATTTTCTTCAAATAAAACAATTTTACACTTTATAATTTTTAGTAAGCTGGCATAAAATCCTAAATGTTCCTGTTTTGCTGCAGCCATAGTAACAAATACTAAGTTGTACAATTGAAAAAATATACAAAGTAAACTAATGCTGTGGGCTACAACGTGACACACATGCAATCACCAAATAACAGACCATATATGTATGTGAATAATAAATGTTAAAAACATATTTTGCATATGAATTATTTCGGAACACATTTCATATCCGGCAGCAATGTTAAATTCACCGCGTAGTTTAAAGCGCTTATACAGGGACTGGATTTTATTCGCCGCCAAATTAGTCGTTCTTGCTGGGAACTCGGACGTGCCTGCTTTGATTTTCTTGGCATGTTCCTAACTGATCATTGATATTTAAATTTATTTAAAACGTACTGAAGAATTGCGTAACTCTTCTTGACGATTTCTACTATTTTTCTTAAGATGAAACCTCAAAGAGCTAAATTAATAATTGTCTGTATATTCTCGGAACCAAGTTTCTTACCCATATCAATTTTCTTGACCACTTCCGGTTGCATGCGAAACAGGTACAACGAACTATACGCGCACACATTCTACACGACTGTTCACGCCACACTCAAGGCGATAAAAAGACTAAATGTGTACAAGTGTATGGATAGCAAAGTTACCTTCGTTTGTGGTTACAAACAGTTTTTCTTTTTCTTCTTAGGGACTGCATTTGAGAGGAAATATTTAATCCAAAAGGATTGTACATTTTGCTCTTATTTGTAATGTACAACACTTTCATACTATAATTTCTTTAGCCTAATGGAGAAATAGACTAGTTTGCAATGGCTTAAGCAGTGTATGAATAAAATAGTGTCATACTGTATGTGCGGCGTAGAAAGCGTGCAGTTGAATTTTTTTCTTTCCTTTCTGATCTTCGTGCTTCTCTAGGTCGATGTCCTAAGTGAGGTGGCCGTCCACCCGAACACACGGTGGTAGTATTTACTGGGTATGTTGTGGGATACGAGAGATAACTGAACAACCTGCGGACCACGAGTCTTCTTTCGCGTGTTTCAGATGCGCAGAACGCGGTTTCTTCGCTCTTTCAGTCAAACCTTTGAAAAATCACCCTACGTATGGCGTGTTTCCTTGTTTTGTAAATATATCGTGCATCACACGCGTCGTTTAATAGTATTAACATAAAAGTACCTACTTTTTTGGTTAAAGTGAACTTTTATTTTATCTATAAGTTGTAGCATCTCATTTATAACAATAGAACAACAACAGAGAGAGAGAAAAAAGTGTGTTGGTAATGTCTAGTAAGAAAAGGTTCTTAGGAAGAATGTTATTACACTGAGTGCGCACGAATGCGGCGCGTTATCCCTTTGGTGTAATTCTTTTGACTCGGTTAATCTTTGTTTGCATGAGGTGGAGGAATATCCTGGAAACAGTCCTTTAGCACGGCTTCGGGAAAGTTGGAAGTAGCTGAGAATGGACTATATCACAGTTTCTTGGGTTTTAGTGCAATTAAGGTACGTAGCGACATCTTTGTGGCTATCTGTTGTATGAAATGTCTATACTGTAAACCGGGGTTACTTTGCACCTGCTGGGGTAACTATGAACCACCCAAAATTTTTTTGGTGCCATTTGACGAAGAAACAGAGAACTGTAGATAAGTATTAAAATTTTGTAATGTTATCAACCCAGGTAATGTTTGTTAACGAATCGCCATGTGGCTGAAAAACAAACATTTTGAGTGGTGCAAATTTACCCTAGCAGGTGCAAAGTAACCCTGATTTCGTAACATCTGAAAAGTCATTTGCAGCAGTAACACGCATAAAAACTGGATGCTGTATTATAGTAGTGAATACCTCAGAGATCTTCTAGCCTCCAATAAAAATATGGTAACTGCTGCCACTGCATTCCTAAATCAAAATCTTACGCTAAGCCACTTACAAACACGCGCACGTACACATTATATAGGCTGTCCACGGTAAAGTGAACACTTTTGAAGCCCTAGTTAAGTTTTTCCTATTAGCCATTTTTTTATCCTTCCACCACTTTTTAAAATAAATATGGCCATATAAGTAATAAACACAGTGTGTATATTTCACCGGACTCGAAAGTTAACGTCTAAGACTACAATAAAATATTTTTATTGACTATTATTCCAAATGAGGGGGCTTCAAAAATGCTCACTTTATCGTGAATGGCCTATATGTGATAGTCTACAGGTATCCGAAATGAATGTTTACACTATTTGAATGGGGTGAACAGAAACACTATTAAAGTCTGATGGGACTGCTTTTGTTTGATGCTACAAGGACATAGTTGGGTGTGTGCGAATGTTATTAACAGCTACAAAAGTTTAAGGTGTCTGCCATCAGCAGCAAGACATTGTCTCCGACGCTGTAGAACACTACGGTTCCCGTGGGTGTGGAGTCACATGCGGTCACGATCGCGTCTCTCGCGGCATCCAGTCACTTCGTGGTGTGCACGGTGATCTTCACAATTCTTCGCAGATAAAAAACGAACGGCGTTGAATCTGGAGCTCTGGGTGGATGTCCAACACTTCCTCGTCGTCCTATCCACCTCGCAACAAATGTTTCATCCAGGAGTGACTGTACGTCCCGGTGGTAATTTGGTGATATACC
The DNA here is from genome assembly GCA_002778355.1 of Clitarchus hookeri. NCBI lineage: Eukaryota > Metazoa > Arthropoda > Insecta > Phasmatodea > Phasmatidae > Clitarchus > Clitarchus hookeri. Next base: position 434,288 of record NQII01000952.1, read on the forward strand.
GTTCTGCTGGGAAAAAAACCAATATTCGTATGGGTAGAGTTGGTGAACAGCTGGTGCAATGCTTTCCTGAGACATGACGTGGTGAATTTCACCTGTCATCGTTCCGCCAAAAAATAACGGCTCCACACAAGTCCTCTGGCAGACATACCGCACCACACTGTTAACCGAGGAAGATTGGCTGCTTGCTCTGCAACAATGCGGGGATTTTCCTCGCCCCAGTACGCACGGTTCACAGTTCATTCCATTTAAATTAATGGTTACCGAAACTGATCAAACAATAATACCTGTAAAATGTCCGTTGACGTTGAACTTGTTAACAACCCACTCACAAAACTTAGTACGCCGAGCTTAGCAGCCTTCATTTATAGCGTGAAGTGACATGGGGATGTACGGCCACTTTATTTACCGACACCTGATTCCCGCGTAGCTTGCTGTACGGACTTGGATTTCCGAGGGAACATGTGAATGTGTGCAGCACGGCACCCACAAACCCTTCGTCTGTTGTCAACATCCTGACGCACTGTTCCTTCTTCACATCGCACAGTGTTGTTCTGTCCCTCTCATACTTGTCATGTAATCGTGCCATTGTTACATTTGGCGGTGGCGCAGTATCTAATTCGACGTACTATAGTACCTCAATAATGTTCTCCCATTTCCAATAATATTTTTTAATCCACTAACTTTATTCGAAAGACAACCTTGTCGACTCCGCAATTTACTCTACAATTGTAGTGCTGCCACTCGAGGCTGTAATCGGCACTGACAACCGCAGAATGGCTACACGCTCTCGTGCAACCCCCCCTCCCCCTTCCAGCTTCTAATACACACACACACACACACATCCCACCACCAAAACTTTGTCTTTGTAGCGTCAACTACACGCAGTACCATCAATTGTTCTGTAATATTTTCTCTGTTGAACGCACAGAGAGAGTACACGTTAATTTCGGACATCCGGGATATCATTCAAAACACGAAACACGCAACACGCAATAGCAACTATTTTGTAAGCTTGCGTATTATGTTTTTTCTTTCTTTGTTAAAAATACGGTATACTTCAAAACTCACTTGGTAATGAACTTCGTACAGCCAAAAATAAATGGTTAATATTGCGTTAGGCTAAGTTCAGAATTTAATTGTTCTTTGTCCATTGCATAAAGATATAATCAACCTAAAGAAAAATTAAAACACAAGAAAATAATACCCACCAATATAATTCTATATTTTGCGACTGCAAGTTGGCACCTTACGAGGCTGCGTATAAAGAAGTGTCTATACCTTTGCAATCTGTATGGTGACGTGTCCAGCAACGCTCCATNCAGCTTCTAATACACACACACATCCCACCACCAAAACTTTGTCCTTGTAGCGTAACTACACGAAGTACCATCAGATTTCCTGTAATATTTTCTCTGTTAAACGCACAGAGTGTGTACACGTTAATTTCGGACATCCGGGATCTCTTCGAAACACGAAACACGCAACACGTAATAGGAAGTATTTTGTAAGCTTGCGTATTATGTTTTTTCTTTCTTTGTTAAAAATACGGTATACTTCAAAACTCACTTGGTAATGAACTTCGTACAGCCAAAAATAAATTGTTAATATTGCGTTAGACTAAGTTCAGAATTTAATTGTTCTTTGTCCATTGCATAAAGATATAATCAACCTAAAGAAAAATTAAAACACAAGAAAATAATACCCACCAATATAATTCTATATTTTGCGACTGCAAGTTGACACCTTACGAGGCTGCGTATAAAGAAGTGTCTATACCTTTGCAATCTGTATGGTGACGTGTCCAGCAACGCTCCATNCACCTTACGAGGCTGCGTATAAAGAAGTGTCTATACCTTTGCAATCTGTATGGTGACGTGTCCAGCAACGCTCCATCCTTATCGTTTCATAGTTTCCCTTTCTGTCCCCGGTAATTCATACGTTATCACGACCTCTCGTTATCTGCCTCGCATTCTTGCCACCATGTGTTTGATTTTAACTTCCGTTTTTTTTTCTTTTTACCAGCTCGTTTCATGCTGGAAAAAAACATCCATCCACAACTTTTCCCGTGGAGAATTTTATTAGTTGCGTGTTAATTAGCTGTGGGATAATTGACGTGATTACGATTGTTGGAGAAGACTTGATAGTAATTCCTTTCTCTAAAGTCTACAGACTGCCTTTACGGGTTCGAATTTTGCGAGATGCAGCTTCCTTGTTCAGCTAGTCAACAACGATGCCAACAAACTTCAATCAAGTGACATAAATCTAGTAGGTGTACAGACTGTTCGGAAATTAAACACCTAGACTGCTGGTGGTGATACCTTATAAAAAATAAAGTTCAAAATATATAGGACACCATATAACCAGTCGGAATATTAAAGGAGACATGAGCCTATGAAAATTGGGGTTTGAAAACGTATATTTGCCGGAATGCCTTGTACAACGCCTACAAAGTCCGCAGTAAAAAGGTGACTTATGCTTCCCATGCTGCAGACACACATGCGTAATGCTGGCTCTCCTCTGTATGTGCGCCCTGTTCGGCTTGAGGAAGTGATACGTCAACATCAACAACGTGGCCTCCACTAGTACACGTTCCATAGCGTGCCAAATGGGCGTGTCCCATTAAACCGTGTGGGACGTAAAGCGGATAAATCAGTGTTACAGTGCCGTAGGTATATTGGCGATCATGGTGTTGGATACTGCACTTTCGAACTCCACCGTCCTAGTCATCTATATCTGTGCTTACTTCCCCTTTACCAATTTTTAAGCCAGTCTGGCAATAGCTATCACTTCTCGTTAAGTGCCCCGTCGTGATTTTGTTCGTTTTTCTTTAAAACTTCATTAATTCGTTTGTAACTGGATGCGCTTCTCTTGGTTGCGAATATATATTGTATACTGTGGTATATGCGCGTCTCCGGTTTGGTTTGGTTTGGTTTGGTTTGGTTTGTTTTGGATCTTGGTAGAAATTAAATATATGGCACCGCAGAATTAGGCTATAGGTTCCGAGTTATGACGCTGAACTGCGATAGTTCTAGGAGAGAACCCTAAGAGAACTTCTCAAGCTTTCGGCTTACCTACAGTACATACTGTATGTCGTGTAGAAGGCTGAAGATCATTTTATCCCACTTACCGTGTTCGCGTATGCTAGAGCCATTAAAAATATCATAGACGCCGACTTCTTGATTCTAGAAGGGGGTAAAACTTTCTGTAAAAATACTCATGTTCCTTGAAATCATCTCTCTCTCACATACACATACTCACACTCTTTCCCTCTTTCTCTCTCATACTGTGCGTTGCATGTTCGTGCCTGCGGTTTTGTCCTTATGAAACACGTATTTAATGTGGGTCAGTGTTTTAAATATTAAAATAAAATAATTTATTTTGAAATATTTGCTGATTTTGTTTTTGTAGAGAGTTATAAACACGATACATTTTGAAAAGAATGAGGCAAGCAGTCTACTATAAGTTATAAATACTTACTACAAACTATGTAGTAGTGACCAACCATAACTCAGGGACGCGACGCGCCTGCTGGCGGAAAAGTGGAGGGTTGACCGCCCCCCCCCACACCTTTCTCTTCACACCCCTCCACTTACACGGTGCCTATGAAAACTAGAATAGCTTTGCGGGCAACAAATTGGTTTATTACTTTAGTTCAGCATAGTATTTTTTCCTGCACGTAATAAGTTTATTGGCTACAGGTTTATTTCTTGCCTCACGACGATTATTTTTAACACTATATCTGCCAGTTAAATTTGTTTGTTAAACAGATTTTATGGCGAAATCTTTACTGGCCCTGTTCATGTTTTACTGAAAAGCTGTAGCTGGTGAATGTAAATTAAATCAGAAAAGTCATCTTAATTTTTAATGCACTGGATGTTGCGCTTGGAGGATAGCATGCAAATGTCCTTAAATTACATAATGTGAGAATATAAGACTATACAATAAAATTAATTTCATCCCTAAACACGTCCAAATTCTTTTCTAGCTGTATTTTATTTCTATGAAGCTAACGCAAATTTTTGTGTACAGCTAAAATATTACATTCAGGGAATTTATACTGTTCTTTTAGCATAATATTTTTAATTTTTATACACTGTATCATTTTTATACACAGTAGCAAATGTTCAACAGCTAAATTCAGAGTAGTAAAAACGGGCTATTAATAATAACGTTGGCAAGGTAGGGATTCACAGCTAGACTACCTGTTCGTTTAAAAAGTGCGTAATCCCAGGTTTTGTTTCCATGTAGATCACTGTAATGCTATATAGTTTTTACTGGTAACATCTTTATCTACGCCATCTCTAGTGTTCACTGAAATGTAAACGTTTTCACTCAGTTTTGTTTGATATTGGGCCACCATACACGCTCCGAGCCTTCTGGGATCGAGTCACAGGTCTTATCTAAACGCACGTAGTCGCACGACCAAGTCGGTTCCAGTGTGAGAGCGCTGCTTACATTCCCACAGTCGGGAAGGTTCGTGCGTAGTCGTGCGACTACGTCCGACCAAAAGTCGCACGTAGTCGGTTCCAGTGGGAGACCAGCCTTAAGTTACGTGAAGCTCTGGAGGAAAGCGGCCAGCTTACTGGCGCAATTTATCACTATCATTTACTAGCAAATCAACCAAAATAAAATTACAGTCTAATTTTTTTTGTAAAACAAATATTATGAAGTCCCCCCCCCCNAACGTTTTTGCTGTAATAAATTTTTTGCTTAAAATGCTGCCAAACAGGGGCTTATAATAAATACAATTTTTTATGCTGTAGAAAGAAATATAATTAAAAACATTTACGATTTCAGAGGCGATAACAGTAGTCAAAAACTGCAGACTTCAAAACATGTATCTCCTATTATTAAATGTAGTTAAACGAGTCTAAAAGTTAAATTAAAATTCTTACATGGTTGTTTAGGCGAAATGTGGGCAAATGTCAGTTGGCTTCGTGTCTCTTATTGACTTTATAGAATCTACATAAAGGAAAAGAGGAGGAGACGGAATAAACCTTCAAACACACAACATTTTTTTTTTTGTAGTTTTATAAAAAAAAAATCCTTTGTAAAACTACAAAGAGTTCCCTTACAAAATCTGCAAAAAATATATTTTTGTAATATTACAAATTATAGCCTTGTATTACAACTTACTTTATTGAGAAGTACACATAAAATTATAATTTTTCTTCTAGAAAACAAATGTGATGAATTCATAACAGCGAATAACTAAAAAAAATATTTCAAAATATATTTTACGAAATAAAAAAACTACACTTTGCCAAAACGGGGACTAGAACCCACACCCCTTGCATTATTAGTCTGCACCCTTAACCACAAGACCAATTTGACATACTGTCTTAAAGAATATGTTATAGGAAATATAGCTGTAAGCACATGCAAAATATTAAGGAAGTTATTTGATTAAGAAGAATATATTTATTTCATTTTAAGAGTTCTGTTGTTGAGTTGAGAGATTTGGACGGCTCTTAGCAACGAGGTCTGAGATCCGGTTTAAGAGTTCGGCTTGCCAAGAAACATTATAAGTTAATGAGTGATACGGTCATGTTTGATTGAAATTATCGTTTTATTATGATATTTTAGTTTTTTTAAGTGTTTTGCGTTATTAAAACTTGCAATACATTTCTTTTTGCACGCAACTACACTTTACATCGCCCATAGTTTATGCGCAAACAGCTACAATATACGATTTTACGTTGTTGAGTGTCCGCCATTTTACTGAAGCTCGTGGATACGGCCCTTGTAGTTTTACAAACGAGTAGTTTTACAACAGATATCTTTGTACTGTTTACAAGCGTTTGTAAAATTATAAACAATTTCTCAGTAAAAATTACAAATTTTTTTTACAGTGAACGATTGCAGCTGTTAAAGCAAATATTTTCTTTACTGTGTGTTCATTTCCGTAACATTTAGCAGTGATACTCGTTACATTATGTAAGGTTGCTCACGTAAGTTTGCATTTGTGTGTAATGATGAATTATCCCATCGCGTCTTGTCTTATTTAGCATACGCTTTGGAAAATATCTGCATGAATTTGTGAAAATTTTGATAACATATAAATTGTTGCCGTAAGAAATTCGGGATTGGCGTTTTCTGTCTAAAACCATCGTAGAAGATATTTAACAAAAATTATTTTACGAAATGTGTTAAACAGTCAAAAGAAAAATATAATTTTTTTTTGTTACGTTCAACAAAAAAAAAACTGTTCCTGGGCGATTTTTAATTCATACATTAAAATTTTCTGTGTGTAAGGAATGTTCCACTAAGGTTTAAAAACTATTTTTCTTGCACCCTAAGTAGAGATACCTCTGTAAATTCCGGTTTCCCCTGCTCAGTTCCCTTTTGATCTTAAGCTTCCCAACTTCCTCTGCATCGCATATTTGGTGTTACAACGCTGCTTCTGTCTTGGCGAATCCACGTGAAGCGCAACAGCTTGCTTCAAGTTGCAGAATCTCGCACGAAGTGAGTTTACTTGTTAATTTCGGAATACTTCCGAACGGCGCTTCCCTAAGCCGGCATTAAATATTCCAGTACGTAGCCCGTCCCGAGACTTGCGCAATCGAGGGAAATTTACCTCTCTTCAGAAGTTTCTATCCCTTCTGCCAGCTTGTTCATTTTGTGAAAGGAAACGTAGCATGGTGAGTTAGGAGCTTTATTTTATTAGGGGTTTATGACACTTTTTCACTTTGTACGCGTGTTACCGGCATTCAAGACAAGTTTAAGGAGAGTCACCAGTGTCCACGACTATGGGCACGTAGGTCCAGTTCATCTCAGCATTCCAACGTAACACATTCCTATCGGTCCATGCCACATCCGACACCGAGAGCTTTCATGACTTACAGGCTGTCATTCAGTGGAGAGCGGAGTTGATTATCCCAGTCAGTGTTATTTCATATGCAACCAGATATAAAACCTATCGTGATATGTACACCATAATTTTACTCGAGATATTTGTTAACGGGTTTATGTAATTTCCTGCAAGATACTTTTTTTTTTTTCACATGGCCGGCCAGTGATGGTTGACCACGCATACGTGACTTTTCACCCGCGACACACTGTGCTGGCTGCAGTTTCCTAAACTAGGTGCATTTTTAATCTAATGTAGGTGAAGCTCACCCAACTTAACGTAACGTAACCTAACCTAAACGTGTATAAACGCGTAGGGTGTACAACGAGAATATTCACACCACGTTGTGGGCAATTTGTAGTGGCCGCAAAGCAAAAAGCAGTAGACCTATTGTTTCTGCTATTGAGTAAAGTGCAATTGCCACAACGCGTGTTTTCAAATGTTCAGTGGCCGAAATAATTGCACAGTACGCGCTGTAGAAGTTTATCTCTACCCACGCCGCGTTGTGGGTAAACTTTTCGACCTACATACAAATTCGGCGATTGCGAGTAACGTATAGCCTACATATTACTCGAAATATTAGAACACTTTAGTGTGTTTTAATGCGACAAGGATGTTATAAAATTAGGCATTTTTTGGTATCAACCTGTTGAAAACTAAATGAAGAGAAATGTCGCGTCACTGTTCTATATGCGTGTTTGTCAATGCTATTGGCAGCTAAGGGCAAAGCGCGAGTCAGTGTTAAACAAATGCGGAGAAGATGAAAATAGCCTACCGCTTGTTCGGTTTAGTCTCGCCACTTAAGAACTCCGATAATTAACGTCGCGAGTGAGTCAGCCATTACATGATACTTAAACTTTGCATTTGTAGCCACGGCTCTTCACATTATAGTCTACAGGTTATTATTGAACATTCAATGGAGAGCACGATGACGTCGCCGCATTAATAATCACTGTGTTGCCTGTTGCCGTTATACTCTCAGTTATTACCGTGTTTAAGTCGTGATTGGTTTGGACGTTAGCTTATAATGTGAAATTTAGTTATTTAGACTCTTCGGTAAGTTGTTTATGGCCATAGGTTTGTCTTTTGTTTAATTGTAAGCCACCTCCCTTTTTTTTCGATTTTCTTGTTGCTATGAAACTAATACGTCAGTAAGCAACATTTAAAAAGGTGTGCCAGTTCACTGCGATAACACAGCATACTGCGATAACACAGCATTGATACAGCTTTTCACAGAAGAAGCAGACATAATAAGCTGCAGAATTTAATTCGCAGCTTGTCTCGAGGAGAACATTGGTATTATTATTGTTATAAGAAGCCATAACTCGTGGTGCATTAATTAATTAAAAGGTGGAGGGGGGGATATTGCGTGCCTCGTAATTCTTTCAAACAAGTCTAATTTTGTAGGCATTTTGCCCAATATAATTTTCTACAAAAACACACTAAATTATCGATATATCTTTTCGTGCGCTACAAAAATTACTGACACAAAACTAGATTAGTAAAAAAGAAAACTTTATTCAGGAAATTATATTACGAACTGTATATAAATAATCCGACACAAAGAGGTAATGTATNACAGAAGAAGCAGACATAATAAGCTGCAGAATTTAATTCGCAGCTTGTCTCGAGGAGAACATTGGTATTATTATTTTTATAAGAAGCCATAACTCGTGGTGCATTAATTAATTAAAAGGTGGAGGGGGGGATATTTCGTGCCTCGTAATTCTTTCAAACAAGTCTAATTTTGTAGGCATTTTGCCCAATATAATTTTCTACAAAAACACACTAAATTATCGATATATCTTTTCGTGCGCTACAAAAATTACTGAAACAAAACTAGATTTGTAAAAAAGAAAACTTTATTCAGGAAATTATATTACGAACTGTATATAAATAATCCGACACAAAGAGGTAATGTATNGTAAAAAAGAAAACTTTATTCAGGAAATTATATTACGAACTGTATATAAATAATCCGACACAAAGAGGTAATGTATTATGAAAAGTAATTTGTTAGAATTTTTTTTAATCCCTTCGAGAGGACAATTTATTGAATTTTCTTTTCACGTTATTATGCAAAACGTATACAGAAAAATAATATTTGCTTAAACGTTAAGTTTGCCTCGCCAGTATTCTTAACGTCTTTATACACGATGCAAATGTCAGGTCGGCAAGCGATAGAGAGACTGTTAATATTGGCTGTCCGCTACGTTTGTGAGCACACGTCATTTCTAATGCCTGCGGCTGCTGTTTGGGCTTCCAGGAGTTCATGTATCATTGCGTGGCACCGGATGGCGATGGAACTCATTTTGCGAGCTGCTGGTATTGTCTGTATCATGTAGCGCCAATGTTTACTTTTCGTTTATGTATCCTTTTGCCGTCAGCTGGTGCGTCAAGTGGAGGCTGTATTTTTTATCAACACGTCAGATAACCCATTTGCCATTGTACTGAAATGCTAAACAAATTTTAAGATATTTTAGACTGACATCTGTCTAAACAAATTAGTAGGTTATATAAGTAAAAATATAAAACCTTGCAAAAAATGTAATATTTGCTAACTCTTTTTTAATTTGTCCAAGACAGTGAATTTGGGTTAACATTTGCGAGACAGTAGTTGTATCTATTATCACACTTTGGACGGTATAGCTAATATATTCGAGTTGGAAATATGTGACGGGGAATAACGTTAGAGTTGCTTAAAAACTATTCACGCGTGTCCCACTTTCTTCGGAAACAAGGAAATTGGTTTTTGGGAGAACAATATGGCATATAATTTACGTAGACGAACGATTACTGGCCGAATATAAATAACTAGTACTCAAAATCGCTGTACAGTAAATATATGTTACTTTAAAAATTATGCAGAGCTCGCGGAAAAATAAAACTATTGGTATCTGTTCGTAAATTTGTAAGCGTGAAAGCTTTCTTCTCTGGCTGGTAATGCTTCGGGAAAGAATAGATAGATGGTGCGCACGGCATGACAGAGCGAGGTTTGAGCCGTTTACATTGCTTAATAGATAGCGTATTTTTAAAATTTGAATGTTGTTCTATTACTGGCTTGGAACGACATTAATTTAAAATATACTTCGTCAAATTATTAGAAAAATTAATTCAACAATATTATGCAATATTTTTGTATGCTTTCGGAACTAATATAAAGCACATATGAAAAGCATGGTTGGAGTGTGGGGGTACGACGAGGAAAAAGTTTTGAAGTTGCTTTTAATTTGGGTACTGATAGTTTTATTGTGAATTTCATTTTGAACACCTATACAGTACTACTTTATCACGAAGTTCAGTTTGTAACACTAACAACCACTGTTTTGTGACCCCTTAAAATAAAACGTATTAATTAATCTAGGAACTCTTTCTTATCGCGTATTTTCTGCTTCAGATTACACGCAGCCGTCACGTGAGTCTATAGCCAACATAATATTAACTTTTGTTCGTTCGTGCATCAGTTGATACAGGAATTTGTAAATGGCACTTTGTTTGTTTTGTATGCGTAAATTGCCACTCACNTTCGTTCGTGCATCAGTTGATACAGGAATTTGTAAATGGCACTTTGTTTGTTTTGTATGCGTAAATTGCCACTCACTGACTGTCAGAATCTCGCCAACTTATATGAGACGGACCATAATGGCGGCAGATTAAATCGGTTTTCGGGGCCGAGGGAGTATGAACTCTAGAAAAAACTGCGGAGTTCGGTCAGCCAGGATTCTGCAGAAGGAAAAGAAAAAAAAATGTTTATGGGTTCCGTGAGAAGAAACGTGGTTCGGCTATTCAGGCAACCTTACAACTGTAGATGTGAGTGTTTGAGGATAAGGGCAAATCCTGCAAATCCGTCCAATGCCCCATTTCCTCTATGCGCAAAGCACTGAACTGGCGGGCAGTATTTTTTCCAGGCTGCTTGCAACCGTCCAGATAGAGTTTTAAGCGATGGTCGTATTACTTTACTGGTAGAAAGTTGAGTTTGTAGTTGTACAGGAGTTTCGCAGATATTCACGTAGTGTGTTTTAAGACTTGTACTTCTACCTATGGTTTTCCTCATGTTGAAGGGCTTCATTAAAACGTATGCAGATATCAGGGTATGGTGAAAGTTGTATTCCGATTTAAGATTACGTGTGTGTGTTGTGTGTGTGTTTTGTGTGTGTGTGGTGTGCGTGTGTTTGTGTGTGTCCCCTCCAATGAAAATAGCGAACAGATTAACTGGTTCCTTCCAAAAGCTTGTTTTCAGACATCCTGTAGAGCAGTTGCCGCGCCTAGTAGGCGGGTTGGTGAAGCGAAACAGCGGCATGTAGCTCCCGCTCGAGGCAAGGTAGCGTATGCAGCAGACTCGCTGGAGAAAAAGCAGCGCGTGAGTAAACTATCATGCAAAAGACTTGGCGACTAGTCATTTGTGCTAGTTCCAAATGGCGAGATACTGAGGTAGCCCAGTTAGGACTCTGCAGTAAGATTCTTATGTTTGCTGCGTTCAACTATGTACCGAATTTTCCACATAGGTGACATTTCCCTGGTAGGTTCCACATTTAGGACGTACAGTGACTCACAGTGAAAGTGGTACACATAGTACGAACTGATATTAGATCATAAATGAATATTCCTTCTTAATGAAAATTACTGGTGACCCAGTTTATTTATTGTATTGCATATCCAGCTTTCAGGGTCTATAAAGATACGCAACATTTCTACGATTAAATCTGCATAAAATGTAAAACACTAAACAACTGCAGATTGAACGCCACAGTGAAAGTGGTACATTGCTCAATACACCCCGTCCCCCCTCCATTGGACTACCAGGCGTGCCATGTCGGGCTCACGCATTCTGAACCACGAGTACCTTCGTCCAGTGCATGGAGGTAAGCATTACATTCAAGTAAGCTTTGGTATATTAACATGGAACTTGAAAGACGTCAGATGTCTGTAGCGGTGAGAAAGCTGGTTATTTTGCATTACTAAAGGGGCAAATCACTGCGTGAGATCGGCAAAATTGTGAATCGCAATCATTCTACTGTGCAAAATATCGTTTGTCGCTTTCGTCAGTTCCGTAGAGTAAATAACAAAGAGAAGCATAGTTCCAGAAAAATATTCACTGCATCAGACGAGCGATGGATTCGACGTCAAATAAAGAAGAATCCCGAGTTATGTGCACCAATACTTGGCAAGGAAGCAGAATTCGTGTTTGAGGGGGGAGGGGGGTGAAGCCTGCCCAGAAACAGTGAGGAGAGTCCCTCTAGAGAAGACTTCAATGGTCCAGTAGCGCGCAATAAACCACACATCAGCAAGAAGAACAAACGCCTCAGGTTCTAGTATGCCACAGATCACGCTGATAATCCTTTGACTACTGTAAAACAGTAATATTTACCGATAAAAGTAGATTCAATGTGTTTACATGGGATGGGAAGGTCAATATATGGCGTAAGCCAAACACGGAGCTTGCAGAAAGAAACCTTCGGCCGACGGCGAAACATGGGGGTGGGTCCCTGATGTATGGGGTTGTATGGCGGCTTCGGATGTGAGGAAACTCCATTTCATAGATAGTACTATGGATCAAGATGTGTATTTGGACATATTGAGAAAATAACTGGCACCGAGCGCAGAGAAATTGGACTTGCGGGATTGTTTCACGCTCTACCAGAACAACGACCCGAAACATAAGTCCCATTAGGGACGCATGTGGTTACCCTTTAATTGCCCCCATGTACTTGATACCCCTCCACTGTCCCCAGACATCAATGTCATTGACATTTTGTGGAGTGTGTTACAAGGAAACATCCGCAAACATCCTATATCTAACCGAAATGACCTCAGAGAATTGCCCTTCAAACGGAATGGGATAAGATTGAGCTCTCTTATTGTGAAAGGTTGGTTCGATCTATGCCAGATATGTTTAAGGAGATGAAGAACTGTGGTCGTCACACTAGGTACTAACTGTCCACGCACGCCATTCAACGACAGGAAATATACAGACTGTACCATTTTAATTGTGGTGTGTATCTTGACTTGTGAATGTGTAATTTTTGTTGTAAGTGTATATATTATTTTGTTACTGCATCTGCTGTATGTTGATTGTAATTACATCTATTCACCAATTCACTTAATTTGCATGTCCAAATGACTTGTACGACAATGAAATGTCATAGGATAGGTGTATCACTGTCACTCACCGTAGGTCAAATTTACTATGTGGTTTACAAGTTCTCTGTATAGGCCTAAATCAAATTTTCTGAGTATGCTACACGCTTTTCACATAAATAATATTTTCTACGTATATGACACGTAGTTCACGTTTTACACTCACGTTCTACATACTTTGCCACGTTCCATACTTGTCGGCCTTTTCCGCACATACTTTATTTACGTAGCATTTTTGGCCGCGTTGAAGTGTGCCTGACTCGCATTCGACAGGTCGTCAGTTCCAACACTGCCTGCCACACGTGTGATCACCTGGGATGTTGGTTTTCCATTCTCGCTGCAAGCACGTGCTGATGCAGTTCTTAAATGCTCCTCGCCTGTTAGAATGAGGTTCAATTAGCATTTGTTTTTATACGTAAATGGAAATAAATATTGCTATTTTTACTATGCTTTGTTAATATCGGTTACATGGGTGCCGTTTAGAGGGGGGAAGAGGCGCGTACGCCACCAATAATTTGTCTTATTTGGCCTCGTGTTGCACGGACATTTCTTTAGTCACACGGCAGTTGTGCTCACCTGTCTGCCAGTTCACAGCATTTGCATTTACAGGAAAACGCATCAAATTGTCAATTTTTTATTACAGCACAGTAGTACGTCTACAAAAACATCTTGAATTCAGTTGGTATTTAACAAAAATGCAATTATAAATTTATGTTAAACGGTTTTTGAAACAATTTTATTGTATTTTTTTATACGAAACTAAATATTTTACAAAAAAATTTTATTTATAATTTTTTAAGTAATTAATACACTTTAATTAGCCTATATTTACACGAAGTAGCGTGTCGTGGAATCGTGATGTATAGTCTATTCGCGCGTTCTTCACACTTTCTGAATCAAACCTTTGAAAGAACGCCTCATCTGTGACGTGTTTAGTTATTTCTCGAAACATTCCGTTTATCAAAAGCGTTTTATACTTGTGTTAACATAAAAGTATCTTATTTTTTGTTTAAATTGAAATGTTATTTACATTGTACCTATAAATTGTACTGCTTAATTTATAAATAATACGAATAAAAACATTGAAAAAACATGTATGTTGGTAACTTCTACTAGGAAATAGTTCTCATGAAAAATATTATTACAACTGAGTGCGCACGAATGCGGCGCGTGGTCCTTTGATGTAATTTTCCAGAGATGGTTAGGCTTGGTTTGCACGAGGTGGAGGAATATCCTGGAAATAGAACTTACGCGGGGCTTCAGGAAAGTGTGAAGTAACCGTGAATGGATTATAATAATGGTTTGTCAAACGAGGTTTGCGTCCCGCACGTAAATCCACAGCCGTCGACGGTCACGCTAGCAGCGCGTGCAGCGTGCGGTGTTGAGAGGCGAGCGGCGTGTCCCACATCGGCGCCGTGGAAGGCTGGCTGGCGGGACCGACCGGGGCGACCCTAGACGAGCAATCTCCGGAGGTTATTGCGAGCGGGCGGCGCCGACCAGCCCCGGAGAATTAACTTTAATTTGACGGCAGAGATACAGGCAGGTAAGCCACCGGCCTTGTGGTAAGGCGGGGGAGGAGGGAACTGTAACATCGACCCCTTGAAACCCGAGCTTCCTCTCGACCCCATCCAGCCGAGATGGGGGAGACTGCCCACACTTCACTTTTTAATTACGCCCTCATAACATGGCTCCCGATATTTTAATTAACGCTAAGCTGCGCCCAGGATGGTCTTCCCACTTCATCGTGTTTAAGGTTTATGTCACTCGTATTTCATCTCTCTCCTCTCTGTCTCTCTCCTCTCTGTCTCTCTCCTCTCTGTCTCTCTCCTCTCTGTCTCTCTCTTTATTTCTCTCTCAGCTTCGGGAAGCATCAGACGTTGGTTGAACGAACCCCCCACCCCGCATAACCATCTAGCCGTGGGCATGGAATAATTCCGCGGACGAGCTTCGAGACGGGTGCAGTCGTGAAGTAAATAAAACTGCAAACCCACCTCCTCCTTGGTTAGCTTCTACAATTCTCCCTCGCACCCTCTCTTTCCCAACATTCTCCACCATGTTCCCTGGATTAAGGTCTGCGTGTTGCAGAGGAGCTCGCGTGAATGATTAACGATTTGGCAAACAACTCGGAAATTACTTCTCTGCCGTGATTACCGCATCCCACCTTCGCCTGAATTCTCGCTTGCTTCATCCCCAAGATGTGGGCGCGACAAACACCCTTCAAGACTGCAGAGCGCGTGCGGTTACAAATACACAGGCATCCGCCTGCGCGAAGTACGTTTGCTGTTCCCTCGCTTGAATAGCGCCATCTTGTTGGTTTCATTTTGGAATGCGAGGCGTCACTTCTCCCAACCACATACTGTGCCTTGCTGCTGAAAATGGCATACACTCACTTGGCAAATTATGGCTCCCGCATACCTGACTCTTAAAATGCGTTCAGGATGTTTGAAATACTCGCTTTCCTACGAAACTGTTAAATGTGCGTCCAATGTGCTGATCTACGAAAAGAACACACTTCAGATGAGGGCTGTTGAGTACTTTCAAGACGCCACGCACATTATAAACACCATTTACCGGCACTCCAAAATGGTTAAAAACTGCTTTGCCATAAATATAAGCGTCAGATACACACACAAAACTACTCTGCATTGAATCTTGCCACATACTTTCTATGAATAAAATAAGTCACCACTGAAAACCCCATGGGTACACGCAGTGTGACGAGAACACTGCACGCCAGTTGAGAGCCTTGCGCTTAGCGGCGATGGTGCATTTGATGCGCGCGGCAGTGTCGCCCTTTTCGCCTCCGCGCTTCTTAGCCTCAAGCGCGGAAAAAGCGCTATATAAGCGGGAGCCTTAAGACTGCAAACATGGCAAGTACTTATGTATGTAGTTCTGCTCGATAAAAAATAAGTGCTTTGTGGAAGCACCCTTATCCCTGGAGCTACGAACGTCGAAATGACAAATTTATGCTTTGTCTCTCCCAAACCCCTGCGGTATTCGGATGACACTGAAAAATAAATATAATGGCATCGAACTTAGATTTGATTAGAACATTAACCGGCTAATCTCGTGTTCATGATAGTACGCCAGTGAAATTTATTGCAGGATTTCGCAGGCATTGTTACGTGGTTCTTCTCGACTTTAGGGTTTTATCCACATCTTAAGATATAGTTCCGATTTAGCTTAAAGGGAATAGTGCATGATGGCAGTATATTTACCCGATTTTCACCATACATTTTTTAGAGGGTTTACAGAATTTTTTTTTGCACGATAGACATAAAATAGTAATTTTTAATATATTCATACATTGTTAGATATTCACTTTTCATTATTATCAGAACACTGGTGGAAGATATGAAATGAGACATTCTTTCTTATCTTCCGTGAATATTAAAAGCAGTGAATATCTAAAGATGTGAGAAGAAGTTCAAAATTATTATTCATATCTTGTCGTGCCAAAGAAATAGAAAAATTCTAAACAACAATTTGTGATTGAAATTAGATAAAATGTCGCTTTTGTTCTCAGTTTCCCTTAATACTCAAAAGCCAAGACAATATATGCTGTATGCCATTTCCGGCGCCTTTGACACTTAAGAGGCGTGGCAAGCGTATGCACATAGTTTGTCTGGTTGAAGAAAGGGACAGACAGCTCATCTCGCATGCGTCTCGTTGGCAGAGACATAACATAGAGGTAAATAACTTTGTACGCTGTGGTTAATCGACATACGATTCTGGGGTTCGAAAGTGCGAGGCACGTGGTAAAGAAACTGAGCTCTATTTCGCGACGAAGGCTGATTGGAACCACGTGCAGCAGTTAGGACTCGAACCCGCCACTTCTGGAGAGAGAGAGAGAGAGAGAGAGAGAAAGAGAGAGAGATAGAGAGATAGAGAGATAGAGAGATAGGTGGACATTTCGCACGACCTCATTCCTCATCACTTGACGAGACTGTAATTGTAAATCATGTGTTGTCAGTTTTACGCGAAAATGTGCATTGGCTTCCTTTTCACGACTTTTTCTTTAAATACATAGCTTTTGTTTTCATTTAGGTATATTTCGTTTCTTGTTCACGCGTGAATATTTTCTATAAGAATTTTCAAAGGCTATTTTTATTTTTATTTTCTGCAAAATGAATGTAAGTTCCCATTACGAAAACACGATTCTTAAAGAAAAGTGATAGTTCTCGGAAACTGTTTCGTTTTCCCACTAGTCCGCGGGGCTTTGCAAAGTAATCGCGAACGCGTCAGTCCCACGTCAGGGGTAAGCTTGCACTAATAGCGGTTTCGTAGAACATGCAAGCCCGATTGTGTTTAACGCCAGGCAACTTGCAGAGATGCGTGTGTTTATGGAAATGAGACTTGCGTTGGAAATTATGGTCGAGCTGCAAGCGTAGTACAATTTTAAAAGTATTTTTCTCGTAATTTTTTTTTACTTATAACCAACAAAACTAGTGCTAATAAAAAGAAACGAAAAAACTGTTTTGTTGCACAGAAAAAAAATGGTTTTCAGCGTATTTTGTCGAGTATTTTATCTAAAAAAAACACGCGGTAGTTTTTTTGTTTGCGTAAATTCTGAATAATGGAAATGAAACTTGGAAACGTGATTTCTAATTGACCTAGCTGGCGGTGTGACCTCTGCACTCCCAGATTAAAACACAAATAATTCTCCAAAGCGGGGAAATTTTACTGCGAACCAGTGAAAATTGTTCCAATGGAAACACCGGACAGCCGCGGGAAGTAAACACATCATTGAAAATAAATAACACTGTAGAAGGTCAAAGCCATAAGAGATTTCTCCGCTCTTTTAGAACTAGTTTCCTGCTCTGATCCTGTAGGGGGAATATAGGTTAATGTGTCCATACCAGCTGCGAAGACACCACTCTCCATTTTCCAACTTTGGACTCCTTCTGCGTCAATAGCACTATTAAAAACTTTGCCAGTATTTGGGGTTAGAACGCTGTCTACGTAAACAAGTGTTTTGAAACGTTTGTACACTTCCGCTAACCTAGGTTTAAGGCAAATAGAATATATTTAAGTATAGGCCGTTTACGGTTATTTGAGCAGTTTAGAAATCAACCTTTGAAAAACACATTATTGTACCTATTTTAATGGGCATTTTTATCGGTATTGCCCAGTAAAGTTGGTAACAGAAGAGTAGAAATAGTTTCATGTATCAACGTATAATTAAGAATTTTATGTAAACAGTTGTGATTGCTGAAATTATTTATTTACTTTTTCTAATGCACATAAATGTAATAATTAGCAAATATGTAATTTTCTAATAATCTCACGGTTTCTCTTGACGAAAACGTGAATAAAGTTATCAGGCCCGTGGCAATGTTAATTTTACATATAGTGGAAGTATACACAATGTGAATGCAATTAGACCTTGAGTAGGGATATCAAAAGGGCTTAGTTAACCGTGAACTGCCTATGTATATTTGTATAGAAGAGTGGGCTTGTTTTAAACTCAAGTGTACTTACAACCACGTCCATCACTGTTGATTATGTGATTTTGACACTTCCATTGGCGGTAGGCGAATCAGTGCTGGGGACATGCGCAGAAGATGACAATTGAACTACCTTGTCTCTAGCTTATTTTGACATCAAGGTAAGTCTAAGATTGCATCCAGCTGATAATGACGTAGTCTAGCGACGAGCTAAGCAACTTAAAATTACCCATCTTTCGTTCTAGAGATCGTCAGGAGGGTCAAACATGTGGTTCGCTAGGGTTTGCCTCAACGAGAGGGAAGCGACGGTTGACGTAGGTTATTTGGCATGTCACACGATGATGCCACGAGCAGACGAAAGCGATATAGAGCTATCTTGTGTCGGGACAGAAAAATATATCCAGAAACGTGTATTAAACACTTTGCTGCTCTTTATTTTCGTAGCATCACTTATATTACATGATAATAAAGAAATCGAATTCCGCAGTATTTTTGTGATTGAGTTCTAGCGAATTCCACAGCCAAGGGCACTGGTACCCATAGGGCTGTCCATTTATTACCCTACCGGTAGCATCTTATTGCCAGAATGTTCAGCAAGTAGCGGTTCACCGGTATAAACCATTCATGCAGTCAGTGATGGCAGTTCGATAGAAATCACATATTCAGCCAGTGAGAGGCAGTTAAACAATATAGTAAGACATTATAGCAGTTCGCCTATACACAGAATGAGTACAAGAGATTACCCCAACTTTTAAGGTCTATAATATCACAACCAAGCAACATACAACCTTGGTTGACAAATCAAATTAACCGTGGGACTGTGAACTTGGTTTACCATATCTTCATAAATGTTCAATGTGACCCCCACGAGCGGCCCGAACGACATCTACGCAATAATCAAACTCGTTCCACACTCTTGTCAGCATGTAAGGTGTTGCGGTTTGGATGGCGTCCGTAATTCTCGTTTTTAGTTCGTCAATGTTAACCGCCTATGTTGGACGAAACACTCGATACTTTATGTGCCCCCATAGAAAAACATCGCACAGTGTAAGATCCGGGCTTCTTGGGGGCCAGCGATGCAGTGCCTGGTCACCAGCTGCTCCTCGGCCAATCCAGCGTTGCGGCAACGTCTCGTTCAGGTGTCTGCAAACAGCTAGGTGCCAATGGGGGAGCACACAATCAGGCTGGAAAATGAAGTCCCCCGCCACCTCTTCTAACTTATGAAACAATCGCTCTGTAAGCAAGTCCAAATAAGGTTTTCCAGTAACAGTGGGCTCGTGGAAAAAGAAAAGGCCGAAAACAGTGTCTTTGGATACAGCGCAAAACACGTTCACTTTGGGGGAAGCGCACTCGTGTTTGGTGGTTTTATGTGGAGGCTCCTGACCCCATGTCCTCACGTTGTGCCGGTTCACCTTACCATTTGTATGGAATGTCGCTTCATCGCCAAAAAACCAGCTTAGACATTCAGGTATCGTCTACCTAGTTCTGGGCAAGAACGAAAGCGCAGAAATCACGTCTCAGTTCTTTATCCCTTTCTGTAAGAGTCTGTACAAGCTGTAACCTGTATGGTTTTTACAGCAATCGCTTTCGCAACACTGTCCATACCGTTGATTGAGAGATTTGCATTTCCCGGCTAACTTGTCGAGTAGATTTTCTCGGACAACGAACGCTTGTTTGAATCCGTTGTACATTTTCTTTGGACACACGCGGCCGCCCGGAACTTTTGCCTTTGCAAAGGCACCCTGTATCACGGAGCTGGCGAAACCAACGTACGATACTCCACCTATCGGGAGAATGACGTCTGTATTTGCGAAGGAATTCACGTTGAACAGACGTAACCAATTCACATTTAGCAAACTGAATAACACAGAACGCCTTCTTTTGTTCCGTCGCCTTCGTGATGCGGACTTACACACGCTCATAGTGCGACGACAGACGCTCCCAGTGTCATCTCTCGGCATATAAAGGAAACGTCGGACCGTCCCTTTCACATTGACGTGTCGAATGCGAGCTCGCTTCCCCCTCACCACCTCAAACCGAGCGTTACGAACGCCATCCAAACCGTAACACCGGACATGCTGACAAGAGCATGGAACGAGTTTGATTATCGCATAGATGTCGTTCGGGCTGCTCATGGTGGTCACATCAAACATTTATGAATGTATGGTAAACAAACCTCACGGTTCCCAAGTTCATTTGATTGGTAAATCAAGTTTGTAGGTTGTTTGGTTTTGATATTATGGACCTTCAAAGTTGGGGTATTGTTTTATACTCACTCTGTATAATATAGAGTTGGCTTTGGGCTTGGTTAGGGCAATTACGTAATCAGGTAGGACGCACTGTTAACACATTTCCCTGCAGTCAATGTATCAGTCAATGTGACAAAATAGCACCTCGGTGTGGTTCGAGATAAGAAAATTTATAATCAGTCGTTTATTGATTCAGTGGACTGAGACCATGTAGTTTGGGCGCGAGTCCACATTTTGCAAGACTTCTTCCCCAGTACTTTTTAAAGCTGCTGGATTATTTTAGCCTGCATGCTTGGATGACGGGTTGCTTCTTAAAATCATCTGCAGACCTCAACAAACATACGCATTAATTTATGTCACACTCGCTCCTGATGTAGGATCTTACGGAATAGTTGCAACAAGAGTTGAACTATCTTTTTTCGGGAAACAAAGGTAATGCGATGTACCACATGGTCGAATTTGACCAACCACTGTCTCACAGTCCAAACAATGGCCGGAGACAGCAGAAATGTTAGGCCAGCAGAGAACCGCGTTAGCTTATCCCAAAACACGTCCGTTGAAAATGTAACAATTTTTTTATCGCGATTGCTATTTGATTGGCGAGCTCCCGGAGCGTATGGGCCACGAGATTTCGTACTCGGATTATTGGTAAGCTTGTGAATGTGTGTACCTTAGATGTAATTTACTTGCGTTTAATATATAGTGGACATCCTCTAAGAAGACCTGAAATAATTGTATTATGCCACATGTATCTTTCAGAGGAAATATGGCCGAATCGCTTAATTCGTACTTTTTTTTTTTTTGTGGGAAGTGTGTTTTAGGACATACACTCCACGATAGGCGCCCGGATTGGACATAATTTGCTGCCGAGGCGAGATATTTCACCCCCTACCCATTTTGTTTTCAGGAACTGAGGGAGAATAATTTAGCCTCCATCTAGCTGGACTTGCGCGGCCCATTAGCTGTGCTGCGCGGAGCGGGAAACTGATTTTATCTGCGGGTCCCGCAGTTATGATGAATGTCCCACCCCACCCCTTGACATGCGCTTTCTCTCCCTCGTTCTTCAACGGCTTGTTATTAATTCGGTCGCAGATAGCACCGGAAAATTGCAGACAGCCATCACGCCCGTAGCGCAAGCGGGCTCGTACTCGGCTCGAAACTGTCGTTATCATCCCCCGGCGACGCCGTAATCATGCCGAGATCATCATCTAGATGGCGAGCTCGTCCCGTGAGAACCATTAATTGGCGTTTTGTCAGAGCGAGCTCATAAGTGAAAGGCATTTGAAAAGAGATTAGCCCGTTACTTTTTTTTTCGTTTACGATATGCTGCTTGAAAAACTTCTTTGTTTCCAAAACATAAAATATTGGTAAACATATATATATATATATATGTATACATGTTTGTGTATATATGTGCATGCACACATTGTTGCACACATATATGTGTTTGTATACACATGTGTTTCTGCACACACACACACACACACTGTATGTATGGTACACACAGTATGTGTAAATAACAGCACTTCGAGGTATTCAGACAATTGGGATTTTACTACAGCACAGTGTTCGTTTGCCGATGGATTCACGCTCCCAGGTTTTTCATTTGGGAAACAGGGCGAAAGTTGTGGTTGGCCGGAGTGTTTACTTAGGATATTTCTCTTTTCCACGCCCTTACATTTCTTCCTCGCTCCAGTTTCACCTTGATTCATGCCCATCGCTGCTGAAGACCTCAGCTGTTAGGCACTGGCCCATTATATACACGGCCGAATCACAATATTATGACCACCTGCTAGAAATGTCATCTGCCGCGGGCCCTCACAGGCCTGTACTTCCCCCGCGCTGAGGGACTTGCCCCGGTGATGATAGCGGCGGTTGTGCACAGTCCGCTTCCTTGTATCGTGAGTGGACGAATGGCACCATTGGGAACAACCGTCATGGAAACTGCGGAGCTCCACGCACCATTGATGTCAGAGGTGAACGTCGACTTCGACGGAGCCTGAAGGCCAACTGACAGGCTACAGTGGAACAGCTCGCCGTCTAAATAAACCAGGGGACATCCATACACGTGTCTACCGCAACAGTTCAGTGAACCCTTATGCAAATGGGGCTCCGGAAAAGACTGAGGGTGACTGCACCCATGCTAACACAGGTGCTTCGACGAAAACTACTGGGAATTGCTCGACAGTATCGCGATTGGACCGCTGCTGATCGGCGACGGGTAGCCTTCTCTCACGAGTCACGGATTCAGCTACATAGAACGGATGGACGTCAGCGTGTCCAGCGAGAAACGGCGGAGAACCGACACCCTGCATCCATTGCTGGACGAATACAAGGTGGTGGGGGCAGTGAAATGGTCTGGGGAATGATCTCGTGGTATTCTCTAGGTCCCATAATCCGTGCGGAATGCACTCTTAATTGATTTGGTTATGAATCCATCCTCGGCGATCACGTCCACCCGTACATGATGATTGTATTTCCTTGGGAGGATGGAATCTTCCATCACGATAATGCGCTTTGCCACATGGTTAGATGTGTCCACGCGTGGCTGGAAGAGTACTATCAAGACTTCAAAGTTCTTCCCTTGCCCCTAAAAAGCCTCTATCTCAATACAATTGAACATCTGCGGGTCCACCATGATCATCGTGTTTGCCATCTGTCTCCACGGCCACGCTACCCTTCAACAGTTGTGGGACGCACTGTAGACAGCATGGTTCCAGATACCCGTGGAAACCTATCAGCACCTGACTGAGTCACTGCCAGCTCGTCTAGCTGCTGTCCGTTCTGCGAAGGGTGGTTACTCTGAATACTAGCAGGGGGTCATAATAATGTTATTCGACTGGGTATGTATGTATATATATATAATCATTGTGTTTATGTTAAGGAATGTATTTTACATGTATACATATTGATATGTTTGTATATACACAAAATATCGTTTTACTATATCGCTGGAAACGAATAACATTCGCAATGAAATATTTAAATGGTATAATTACTGTTTACTTGTGCATTCCCTGTAAACGGGTGTAGAAAAATTAAAATATAAATCCGTATTACTTTTATTACAGTTTGGAATTACAAGTCTACTGACGACGAATGCAATAATTTTTAGACTAACCTGCTTAAAATAGCTGCCATATCATATCACTGCCAATTCGAATTAAAACTATTTATATGGTGTATTTTTTATGGAGCCACTAAATCATTATTTGTATTAACGACTACGCAATTAAAGATTTTGTGACAACTTTTCATAAATTATTATATGGATACGAGTCGATAGTTTTTTTGTGGGGATAATATTACGATATTGACAATAGAGTGCGTAAAATATTTGCATCAAGTAAAATACGAGAAAATTAAATATTTATATAAAATATATGTAATTATATTTCGTCTAATTTTACGGGCATTTTTTCCAATGACACTGTAGGTGCCGATCCTATGATTTTCATAGGTATTCTTAAATATTTATACTACTAAACAAAATCTATCTTCTTCAGTTTTCATAAGCAAAAATCGTCTCGAAAAAGGTCTCCAGGGAATTCTCTCTTTAAAAAAAAACAGTAACTTTTCAAAGTGTTAGCTGGCACTCGTAATCGTAACATTTCTCAAAAGCCATTCTTGTCCTGACTTAGCATCTGTTTTAAATTATTTTCCAAAAACTGCATGCTTTTTCGTAGGCTACCACTAATGCGTTGGTAACTTAACTGAGTTAGTTTTTTTCCCTCCCTCAGTTCTCCTCCACTAACACTACCAAATTGTTTCATTTTTTTTTGTAAAAATAACATTACATTTGATCGACTCGCAAAAATCATGCTTGCATACTTATGTCCTCAGTTTTATCGAGAAATTATTGCGATTACCGTAAAATAAATGGGTTGAAAAACGAACCACAATTGTCCACGATACCAACTATAAATTTAAAGTTGTAGAACTTTTGTGGTGCACACTTTTTTGGGGAGTAAAATAGAGCGGAAGAACACAATCTTCTTTTTGGGCATCGAACCTAGTGAGACCACATCGATCCCGAGTCAGACTACGCTGCTGATGGAAACTTCGATATTACGTTGTAATCAAATTCCTTCGTGGGCTTTGCAGATATTTTTGTGGTTTAATCTTCTGCCCTGCGTCTGCTCCTGCTTCACCAGTGAAATATCATTTGTGTCCCAATCACAATTTTGATGGGCATGCTGGGTTAGTAATTTGCTTTCATAGCGCTCGTTTGGTAACTTCGATCCCTTGTTCGAGGTCATCAGATGCGAGTGGTGAAGCTCGTTTCCTTGCTATTTCAAATCAGAGCTGAATTTCTCGTCGACGAAACCGTATTCCACCTACAGCTTAATATTTGCATATATTATAATTCCCTCCCTCTGACACTAAGGATTATAGTCGCGCAGTAAAGTTTTCTTAGACGCCAGAAGCAATGGACGATAAATTACATACACAATACCGAAATGAAGAACAGATAGCACTTTTGCTTAGTCGGTCATTACTGCAGCTTTGAAATTAAAAGAAAAATAATCGAAAAATAATATAAAAAAACAGGGCTGTTGAATAAAAAATTTGTTATTATTGCATGTGATGATTTCTCAAAAATGGAGATACAGAAAATTTTAATATAAATGCAGATCTTTGTTTTTTCCCTGGATTAATAATAGTTATCTTGTCTGAAGATATGTAATTTACATAGATAATTTGTGCAGCCTCAAAGTTATATCTGCAAGACTAAACAATTTTCAAAAATATAACTGATGAAATAGGAACTAGCATATTGCACTACAAAACCGTAGACAGAAAATGAAAGTAACTACAAAATCGAGCGCATAAGAAATACACCTCTGCCTTCAGTGCTAAGGTAATACTTCGAAGAGTCAGTCTACAGACCTACACGAATATGAATACTGTTTTAATGGGCTCAGCTAGCAGAGTCTTCTCTGGTGTTAGTGGTCAGCACCTTTCCATATTTTGTAATGCTTCGGCTACTTCTGCTGGACATTTAAAATTCTAACGAATCGTAACTCACTTGGTCACTGGTTTATATATGCACTCTTATTACGAACGCTTAGCTGTCTTTTGTCCAGCTGGAACTCTTATGTTTCAAATGTCCGTTGTACTTACTGCCGTGAAACTGCAGTGTTCCCGATTTTAAAAGCATCCTTACGATCCCCTCGCACCTTCCACATTAAACAGAAAATACTGCTAGTCACAATATGTTTTCGTACAAAAGTATATCATTTCGCACCTTTACAGAGTACGAACTTCTCAAACCTATCTCGCTTATGGTGAATTTTATTTTGAAGCCCGTAAACATGGCCCTAAACGGCAAAGCGCGCTTAACTGCGCTAGGAACTTTCCCCCTAAAAATTTCTAGGAGCGTCGCTTGAAATTCCATAATTACAGGCAACACGAAGAAAATAACACGCCAGTTCAGCGTTGTTTTGTTCGGAGAGGCGATGGGGAACTTTACCCGTGTTGTCCTTACCGCTGCCTTTATTTACGTCCCTTAAATGTGCAAAACAGTTCAAGTTAAATTGTTCGCATCTCAGATATTTGAACTTTCAGCCATATCACGAAAGTGCGAAATTTGAATTAAGTTTTGAGGATAAGTAGGGCGGTAGGAAATTTTTTTTGTAAAATTTCGGGTCGGTGTTGTTTAGCCGTTGTGTAGTCACTCTCGCAAAATTATTTACTAATTTCTTCTTGGATGTCGCCCATTGGACATTAGAGGTAGTGAATCTGTAACGGTTATGAAAGCTTGGATTATTTTATGTGCCTTGCCGTGCCAAATATTTGGACTACTTGGAATAGATATTGCGTCGGAAAAATGATAATCGATACGTCAGAACAATTATCTTTAAATATCAGAGGACCCTTCACCTTCTAATACGGGTGGCTGAACGATGCGCTAGTAACCCCTGGCTGGTACGCAGCTAGTTGGCCGAGCCTGGTGGTTGGAGAAATGGTACCCGGGCGAAGAACGCTGCACGGTATCGCAGAATAAAAACAGTAGCTCTGTAATCGCTTTCGCATGTTTGTAGAGCCTATGAGCAGGCAGACAGGGAAGTGTCACAAGATTTAGCTGTTGTCTTCTTAGGAGAGTCGGCCAATCGCTGTTCTCGTGCGCTCTGGCAGACTCCAGTTGAGTACTTATTTAAATATCTTACGAAGGTACTCTAAAGATACGCAGTGATGTCTTGTGGTAGTCACGTGTATTCCAGCACAACGATGCTACGAGCGTACTGAGACGATTACAGAGCTGATTCGTGTCAAATCACGAAACAAGCATTAAAGCCCCAATGAAATTTTTAATGGCTTTGCTTCTTTTGTAGCAAGGATACTTCTTCTGTGGCCCATTCCTCACTGCCGCCTACTACTTTCTTCGTCGACAAATGCTCTGCTAGCGCCAGGCACCATATTTGCTGTTAACGGAACACTTTTTTAATTAACGTTTGCAGTTAAAACCCTTGCTTTAATTACTTACACTAGCTAATTTTCTTTACAGAGATGCTGCCAGGGAATAACAAGACTGTATTTCACCACCTGATTAAAAGTGCCATGTTCAGTACTGGTAGCTACTGAAACAAGTTTATTTTTATTTTGTGAACGGCAGAATAAGTGTTACTTATAGGCTGTTCACGGTTTAATTGAGTGCTTCTGAAACTAACCAATGAAACGTTTTCTGCCACTACCTGCATATATTTTAACGACCACGGTGACTGCCGCGCGCCCCGTAAAGTTGGCAACAACGGAGGGATTGTACACTAACGTTTGTGAAAAATGCAACACCGAGAAGGATTCATGTGATTGAAATGAACTTTACACCACATATTAGGTACATGACAATACACAATTGATTAGGATTGCAGAACTCTACATGATCTATGTCCTTGAGAATTCAGTATGGTGTGAAGCCCCCACGTGCTGCAATCAGAGCCCCTAAACGTCGTAGCATGGAATCAAAGAGGACCTGGATATGTTCCTGTAGAATCTCCCTCCACTCGGTTTGTATGGGAGTACACAAAGCATCAACAGTAGTTGCTGGTGGACCGTGACGAATAAGTCGCCGACCGACCATATCCCAAATATGTTCGATAGGCGAAAAGTCAGGCGAACGTGCAGGCCAGGAAAGCAGTGGTACCCGTCGTTCATGGAAGAAGGCTTGCACATTCCTCGCCACATGTGGCCGGGCATTGTCCTGCTGAAATATGGCATGTGGAGTCACCTGAAGGAGGGGCAGTACCTCGGGCTCTAAAACCTCCCTGATGTAGCGGTTGCTCTTCAGATTGCCCTCAATACGTAGGAGTCAAGATCGCACGTTGTATCCAATGGCGCCTCAAACCTTCACACTTGGCGTTTGTCCGCTACGCCGCTCAACAATACAGGCTGCCAAATTTCGATCACCGCGGTAGCGTCTAACACGCATGCGGCCATCACTGTAGGACAGGGTGAATCGGGACTCGTCCGAAAACACTACAATTTGCTACTCAGTATGCCAGCGACAGTGTCCACGTGCCCATTGCAGTCTGAGGCGTTTGTGGTTGATGGACAATGGAAGCCGACGCAATGACATGCGTGCCACCAGTCCGGCCCTCAGCAGACAGGTCGATACCCGTTGCAGTGCTCCAGTGTCGAGCCATTACTGTGGACAAAGCTGTACGGCCCGTTACGACCATGCGCACAAGATAGCGGTTGTCCCGTGCTGTGGTCACATTAATTTATTCCAGTACCTGCTCGTCGCTTTATACGACCCTCTTCTATTCACTGGTGCCACATACGCATCCTTGCCATAGCAGCATGTCCTGTAAAAGTCAAAATGTTACCTTATGAGAAACCAGTTTCCCGGAGACCGATCATTCTGCCCCGTTTGAACTCTTGCTAATATGGTGCCCTTTGACGTCGACGAGGCATACTGGCACTTGCTTTCACTTCGTTTGACGGCTCTTCACTGACTGAGCTTGGCGTAACACGGACCTTTCCGGTCATACAAGAGAGAGCGCTGCTGGGCCTACGTGTCGCTATCTCTCTGCAATCGTAATCACTTATTGCTGGTACAGTGTTCTACACATCATCCGAGTTTGGATTAATTCGGGTCATTCTTTTTGGTATTGCAATTTTTACAAACAATAGTGTAGTTCCATGTTTTAATTTGAAGTGTAAGTATTAGGTAAACATTTGTGAATAGTGAAATTATTTATTCTGCTTAACTTTTCTTTATTACGTATAAGTACAAGAATAAGCAAATTTGTAAAGTAGTTACTTTAGAAATAATTTTATAGTTTAACTTGACCGACGCAGTAATGAAGTGATGAGGTCCATGGCAATGTTAATTTTACATGTGGTGGAAAAATACACAGTGAGCATACAAGAAGATCTTAAGCAGGGCTTCCAAATGTGTTCAGTTTACCGTGAGCAATCTGTATGCTGATGACACGCATATTTCTAACAACTTCGGCGTATGAATACCAGTCATTAGGCACATGGTAGATTTCTATTTTTTAACCCGTGCATTTGTTTTTTTAAAGAGTGATCGTGATAGTTGGAAGGTTACCCGGTTGAGTTGGCGAAGCTCAGCCACGCGGTACCGCGAAGTTCTTCAATCTTGCGTGTGTCGGGAGGCCGCGAACAGTGTTCTTCCCTGCCTCCACGGCCTTGTTTGTTTATTGTAGCGGGAAGCATCCCCCTGTTATCGACCCAGCCGCCACCGCGCGCGCGGGGGTAGGAGAGCTGTTGTGTCCGGCGGCAGGGCGCACTATGTATTTTCCTACGGTAATGGGGGAGGAGAAGGAGGGAGCAGGATGATGCTGTGTACATCATCTCGGGGCCTGAGAGTACCCCTCCACTCTTCATTCCCGCCCCCCTCTACACTACCCTATCCACGTCTCCGCACCACTCCCCTTTTGTGTTGGACCGCCC
This sequence comes from Clitarchus hookeri, assembly GCA_002778355.1. Lineage (NCBI taxonomy): Eukaryota > Metazoa > Arthropoda > Insecta > Phasmatodea > Phasmatidae > Clitarchus > Clitarchus hookeri. The sequence continues at coordinate 463,891 of NQII01000952.1, forward strand.
TGGGGGTGTCGACGACTACTTCAGTTCTGCTGAGCTGTCACCTACCCCCTCTCGGGCCGTGGCTGGTGGAGAAGAGACACCGCTGCGGGGGCAAACAAAGCCTCTGTTTGTAACCACATCGCCAGTCCGGGCCCAGTTCTTTTTGTGGTGGTGTAAACAATCCCCGAAGAAGGCTCTCTCCCATATTTTTTTTTTACCATAGGATGTATGGAATGGGGAGCGGGTAAATGACTGTATTACCATGTGATTAAGGCTCGGTTGTATTTGCAATGTTGAATTAATTCATTTAGGTGCCACAACTCTCTTTCCAATGAAATAATTAAATATTATTATACCACGATTACATTTCACACAAACACCGCCATATTAAGCCACCATTTTTGTGTACCTGTGAGGTAAGGCGTCCATTTATGTTAAATAAGAATTTCTGCACATTGTGTATTCTTCCACCATATAATTTCGTAAATGGGAATCATCCCGGACGATGCCGCTGGTCGGCGGGTTTTCCAGGCGATTTCCCGTTTCCCCCGCCCTTGCATTCCGGCGCGACTCCGTTCTCACCTAATTTCACCCTCACTGGTTCTCAAGACCTCGGTGTTAAAAGCCACCCAAATCTCTGCACTCACTGAACCACTCCAGTAGCAGGTTTAAATAGTTATTAAAAAAAAAAAAAACACTTACAGGAGAATGCAGACAGACAGTTCAAAGTTAATCGAGAACTAATGAAGGTTTAAGTTAGTTTCTTCATTCCTGCACATTGTACATCTCTCCGCCAGATATAAGTTGATCGAGTAACAGTGTAAAGCTGCGAAACACACATAAATCACTTGTACGCCAATGTTTGCTTTAATGACTACAAATAAATAAAGAAATTAAATAACGCTCTGAAATAAAGATTATACTTTTGATAAGACGTTAAAAATGGAGTTCGTTTTACTATTTTCGCTGCCAAAATTTATCATTGTTAAATGTTGATGACCCAGTCGACGTTCGCTTTAATATAAGTGCAAATACGGGTATTCTTAAAGTTTTATTTTAGAAATTGTTCAGTCGATCACGAACACAAAATACTGATATTTGTCTAGGGCTTTTGGCCAAACACTGATGGCATCTACGGGTGAACAACCACCTGGTGATGGCTACATTTCGAGGCCTTGGAGAATTCATTCCGAAAAAGGTGAAATGTACAGCGAAAAAGGGGAAATCTGGTGGAGAGGTCTGAAGGGCCTTAGTTTCAAAGGGTTAATTCGTCGGCACCCTTTTTTACATGTGACTGCCAAACCCTCGAAAAGAAAAAAAATATCGCGTGAGCTTCCAGCTGTTAAATATGATTGGTTTGGGGGGGGGGGGTTACGNATTCTTTGGAGGAGTCCTCATCCCGCGACTGAGCAAACAAACCGGCATGCATGAACCTGCTAAACGACAGTCACAAACTGCCGGAGGGAATCTCGCAGTATCTGATGGATAAGCAGGGCATTTCTGGTCTCGTGTTCAGTAGTAACTTGACTCTGTTCGTGGAATGAGAGATCCGCACCTTTTTGTCTACATTTTTCAGAAACATTTTGCGTAACCTGACTAAAATTGGTCAGTTTAGCTCGAGTCAGTCATATCCTGGAGCGGAGCATGCTACATATTTGTGAGTTGAGCCATGTTTGGCTGCTATTACAGCCTGCAATAACAACAAAGTAACTTATTTGTGTTACCCCTTTTACTTTGCGAACGAAAATATATGGATGGCCGTCAGATTACAAAAAAAAAAAAAAGTTAAGACGTAACAAGAGAGCATTTTAATGATATATACGAAAAGATCTGTATCGAGCTGTTTTGGTTTAAATATCTTGGATCGGTGTTTTCGAGGCGTCCTTCTTGCTTCTTCCCGGTAGCGGTGAGTGACTTGCTATCTAAACTAGTCATTAACTTATTAATATAATTGACACGTACCACCATGCATTTTCAATGTGTTCGAACTCACTGTGTTTAGTCATTCGGGAGGTCCGGTTTGGATCGCCACCAGTTTCACTGGGTGCTTTATCCCAATAAGTTTGTCACTACAAGCGAATGACGGTGCCAGTGGTCTACCATTATTATATTTGCCCATATTCCTTACCAATTAGCCAAAGATCCGGTGTAGCCTAAGTGTTTAAAATTATTATTCTAATCCAGGATCCCTAGAACCAAATGGCGAGCTGTTTATAATAGGTCTCCTCTTTTCCATACAGACTCTCATTTGTCACTTTCTTTTCTTTCGCAATAATTTTTGAGGACTTTCTTCTTCTGCGGTCATTTGTAATTCAGCGATTTTTGTTAGTTACGTCGCCACTTACTTAGTGATTTACGATGCCAAAGATGCTATGGCGTACGATTTGAACCACGAGACTCCACCTGTGCATCATGAGCAAGCTCTACTGGATGTATATNCAAATGGCGAGCTGTTTATAATAGGTCTCCTCTTTTCCATACAGACTCTCATTTGTCACTTTCTTTTCTTTCGCAGTAATTTTTGAGGACTTTCTTCTTCTGCGGTCATTTGTAATTCAGCGATTTTTGTTAGTTACGTCGCCACTTACTTAGTGATTTACGATGTCAAAGATGCTATGGCGTACGATTTGAACCACGAGACTCCACCTGTGCATCATGAGCAAGCTCTACTGGATGTATATNCAAAGATGCTATGGCGTACGATTTGAACCACGAGACTCCACCTGTGCATCATGAGCAAGCTCTACTGGATGTATATGCAATTTCTAGATGTTAAGAGCAAATAGCATATAGTGTATAACAAGACAACCATTTGTTAGCCGAAGAAAGCCGAAGTAGGTTCTACGATACTGCCAACCATAAAACACAAAATTCCTGCTTTTTTTATTTTGGTGGCTGTATGAATGTGATCTCGCCAACCTTTTTTTTTTTTTTTAATTAATATTATGACTGGCGTATGTTTTCAAGGCAATGGCTTATTCACAGTTATTACATATAACATTTACATTACAGTAAATAAAAATTAGTAACCATGAAGGTGAAACACTACTTTACGCCGGTTTTATGCGTATATTCATGAAAATATATGTGGCATGAATAAACCCTAATGAAGGCTGTTTATACAAAGAAGATTGCGCTACCATTATCAAAATAAAATAACCATGTCAAACATATTTTTTACAATATCTAAATAATGAAACTGCGTGATGTTTTTTATTTATTTTTACTCTATGTGAACATAGTACGTACTCGTATATACATCGTTTAAATGTGCAATAATTTATTTAATGTCCAAGTTGTAAGACCGTATAATTTCGACTTCAGGTATTTTCGGTAAGGATTCGTTTTTCCTATTTGAGTTACGAGGGCCTGATAAAGTGTTGATATGAAAGTCGTGTTATATCTTATGCAGGAATCTGTCTCTCTCTCCACTTTAAATGATATATAGTGGTTGGCTGTTGGGTTATCCCTCCCCTCTGGAGGTCAAAAGGGTCAGCTGTGATTGTCCGAGGAGGCGTGTGTCAGGTATTTTAGTACACGAGGCGTCTAAGCTGCATTTGGTGATATCAGGATTTTGACATTTTTCGTGGGGGAAGCAAGGGGTACCTGAATTTGATACTTATTCAGTTCAAAGTCATATAATTATACATTGATTAGCATAATTGTTATTTACCGAGCACGTACTGGAAAGTAAACACATGTACCGATCACGTACCGAAATAGTAATACATGTACCGAGCATTAAAAAAATGTACCGAGCAATTATACTTGAGTAACGAGCTAATTGCACGTCCATTCGGTGCATTTTGTTACACGCTGGTTATTAACTACAGGATGCCGAATATGTGTTCACGACAATTTGAAGGGCTCTCCTAGTGATTCGTGCAATGCGGGTAAGGAATTAAATTAATTATTATTACTATAGACAGAGCTTTGCTGTCACAAACTCAAAAAGACATGGAAAAAAAAACTGAAAACAAGCCCAGACGAACTGTTCTTATAAGATATTATAAAAAATGCATAGTTAATTGTGCAGAAGAACTTAAGTCAGTGTAATCACAAACCAAACGGGGCAAACACAAAGAAGAAAAAACAAGGGTAGTATAAATATATAAATACAAACAACTTTTTACGACGCAGAGAAGATAACACATTATATGGCAGAAACTTGTTTTTTTCCCCCGGTTTTTACATTGCCTGTCTGAAAACGGCACCGTATACCAGTTACCAAAATGTGTGTACTATTTCGTCATAGAAATCTACCATGTCCATCTATGTTGTCTTCATAATAAAGTTCAATTTTTGTGCGTCTATGCCTCTCTTCGTCCCTGTGGTGTTTTTGTTATGTCGCGCATATTTGCATATACACTGTCCTGTTCGTTAGTTCAGTTTCTCTGACGTTTTTTTATTCGTTTGNTGTTATGTCGCGCATATTTGCATATACACTGTCCTGTTCGTTAGTTCAGTTTCTCTGACGTTTTTTTATTCGTTTGGTATGTAATTCGTGACTTTATTTAGTATGTGGAATCGTTTATGTATTATGCGTATAGCGTTAACATCTGACCTTGACTGTGTTGGGTGTGTTTTTTTTTTAAATATAATTGTCTGGTTTTTTACAGTATAGCTATGCAGTGACGTATGTACATGAAAATTATTCGTTCGATTACAGTTAAATTTGAAATTATTTACGTTGCAGGAGAATTTGTCTGAAATGAGTTCGTGCCTTTGAAATACTGCGAATTGTAAAAAATTTAATTACTTTGAAAAGTTTCAAGTTAACAGCCAGTTCACAATGTTACTGTGTTGGTTGCGAAAGATTGCATCGGCCATGGCCGGTAGGTGGTTAAGCCTACTGACACTGCACGTCACATTTAGCGCAGCGTCTAGAACGTGTTGCTGCAGGCAAGTATTTGATGAACTCTGCTAGCTCGTTCGCGTGTGTACTGTACATCATACGATTCATAATCAGGTATTGTGTGCTTACGAGCGTCTGTGTTGCGATAATATATCCGCTCCTCGGAAATTTTTGTATGATTCCAAGGCTTCAGAAGCATTGCGCACAACGCTTGTGGTTCATCAGTGAATTCTACCAAGGTTTTTTGCACCCCCATCCTCTTAAATTCATCTAGAAACGTGGGTTATGGTTGAATATGTCCTGATAGTAACATTGATAATTCACTGTCCTATTTGATTTCGTTAGACCACATAAAACGGCAAGATAACAGCAACGCCTAGCGACGGGACCTGCGCTAGACACTGCAAGTAAGTATATTTTTTTACAAATACACGAGATTCGCAGAAATTGCTAGCATATGATGAAAAGGTGTTCCTTGCTGTAAAAAATGAGTGGACGTACGGAGGGTTACAACGTTTTAGGTTTTGTGGCTTTTTATTATATTTTCTAGCGACACGTATGTGTATGGACAGTGTCACTTTGATGTTGGACCGTTTGCGATTCCATAACGCATTACTGTTCATCAAGTTAGAATCAAACTATGGCGTATGTCGTCCTGAGGACATTCGATAAATATCTAAAGTGTTAAATTCTCTCTAATAGTAGGCCCTCCCTCTAACCTATACTAAATACACTGGGGGGCCAAAGATAACTGGTATAGGCGTGCGTATGCAAATAACAGAGGCATAAAACTAATCAGAGTAACGCGATGCGGTCGGCAGCGTCTATATAAGACAACAAGCGTCTGGCAAAGTTTCTAGATCGGTTACTGCTGCTGCAATGGCAGGTTATCAAGATTTAAGTGAGTTTGGACGTGGTGTTATAGTCGGCGCACGAGAGATGGGACATAGCATCTCCGAGGTAGCAATACAATTTGGATTTTTGAGTATGACCATTTCACTAGTGATATCGGGAATCAGGTAAAACATAAAATCTTTGACATCACTGCGGCCGGAAAAAGATCGTGAACGAACGCGACAAACGATGGCTGACGAGAATCATTAAACGTGGCAAACGGTCAACCCTTTCTCAGATTGGCGCAGATTTCAATGCTGGGGCATCAGCAAGTGCCAGCGAGCGAACTTTTCAACGGACGATCATTTATATGGGCTTTTGGAGCCGAAGGACTACTCGTGTACCGTTGTTGACTGTCACGACACAAAGCTTTACGCCTCGCATGGGCCCGCCAACACCGCCATTGGACTGTTGATGACTGGAAACACGTTACCTGGTCTGACGAGTCTCGTTTCCAATTGTATCAGACGGATGGACGTGTATGGGTATGGAGACATCATCATGAATCCATGGACCCTACATGTCAACAGGGGACTGTTCAAGCTGGCGGAGGCTCTGTCATGGTGTGGGGCGTGCACAGTTGGCGTGAAATGGGACCCCTGATACGTCTAGATATGACTCTGACAGGTGACAGATACGTAAGCATCCTGTCCGATCACCTGCATCCATTCATGTCCATTGTGCATTCCGACGGATGTGGACAATTCCAGCAGGACAATGCGACACCCCACACGTCGAGAGTTGCTACAGAGTGGCTCCAGGAACACTCTTCTGACTTTAGACACTTCCATTGGCCACCTAAATCACCAGACATGAACATTATTGAGCATATCTGGGATGCCTTGCAATGTGTTGTTCAGAAGAGATCTCCACCGCCTCGCACTCCTATGGATTTGTGGACTGCCCTGCAGGATTCATGGTGTGAATTGCCTCATGCACACCTTCAGACATTAATCGAGTCCATGCCACGTCGTCTTGCGGCACTTCTGCGTACTCGCGGGGGCCCTACACGATATTAGGCAGGTGTACCAGTTTTTTTTTCGGCTCTTCAGTGTATAACGCCGTGCAAAACAAGCGCTTAGCGTTCGTTCCATTAAAGTTTGAAAGAGCGTACATGCTTTCGCAAAGTAGAAGCATGTCGTGTTTTCGCCTCAATACGCGACACAAGCGATTCGTTGCAATCGATATTCTGAGACCGTGCGCGCCTGGCGAATGTGTCTGGAGCGGTGAAAGAGGGGTATGACGTAGAAGTTGGCGTTAACTTTTTAATTAATACCACGGGAACCGTCGAAGCTGCGAGACCGAAACACGACGTCGACACAGAGTACTGTACGTGCGCGCTATTCGCAATCACACTGTCTTGGCCACATGGTTCGCGGCATGAAACGTGTTTCTGGAGATAAAAGCCTTGAAAATTGTTATACTTTTTCAAAATCACTGAGAAGAAAATTGAAAGAAACAGAATTTAAAATGTGTACATCGGAAACAAAAATTCCAGTTAACTATCTTATCTAACTCACATTAAAAAAAAGAACAATCAAATCGTAATTGTGTATTTGAAAGAACCATTTATAATAATCCCTAGCCTACTGATGGTTTTATTAGAGGTGAACATTTGACTTTGGCGAACAATTTTTTGTGAAGTATTGAGTTTATACTAAATTAGCTTCCCTCTTTTTTTTTTCAAGAAAAATCCCACTTCCAAGCGTACATAGTATATCGTGTCAGTATTTCTAGATCTACACACGTTTAGAAGCGTATAATGAATCACGCGCTATATTACTAGATGATCTGGTGCTAGTTTAACTTATGCGCTGTTATTTGGGCTAGGGAAAAAGGGTTTTAAATATTGAGTCGCAAGTTTTATGGTAAGTAAATATTTGGTTTTGTAACCTTGCTTTTTAATTTTAATCATCATTTAATCTTTATGACCTCTTTCCTTACAACATTAAATATCTCAGTGGAATGCGATAGGTTACAAAACACGTGGTGTCATTCGACAACTTATCCCTCAAATTCCAAAATGGTTCAATTCTTGTTTGCACTTCCATTGTCAGTTTTGAGTAAGATGCTTCGATTTATATTATCACCAGTGTATGCTAGGCATATAGTCGTGGTTCTGCCTAAACGAGTCAGAATATTCAACCCTACATGTTTTAAAGGAATTATTGGTAAACACATGTTAAATTTTAGGTTTGGTTGTGTCTTAACGTATTGTCGACAGGGCAAATATTTTGAACAGTTATGCTTCATGATGCATTTGAAGAATTTTTCTCTATTACCTTTCAGTGTTAGTGCCGTTCACTTTTTTTTTTTTTTTAAATAGGATTATGTTTGTAAAATTATTCGCCGAGTATACTAGCAATATTTTAACGGTGTAAAATAAGTTTTACTGTGCAGAAAGTTTCTGCAAACTACACAGATATGTGTATGAATGCTTATTTGTTTGTTAACATATCCCGTTTCCTTTCGCTGTTCGGTGCATGGAATTGTCAAAAGAATGGCCTTTGTACAGGGTAGGAAGATTAGACCACCATTTTAAAATGTGTATAATTTGATCAATTTTGTATGGACGTTAAATTTGAAACCTTCTCGTTAAAGATACTGCGCGCCATCTCAATAAACTGCCGTCCNGACAGGGCAAATATTTTGAACAGTTATGCTTCATGATGCATTTGAAGAATTTTTCTCTATTACCTTTCAGTGTTAATGCCGTTCACTTTTTTTTTTTGAAAAAAATAGGACTATGTTTGTAAAATTATTCGCCGAGTATACTAGCAATATTTTAACGGTGTAAAATACGTTTTACTGTGCAGAAAGTTTCAGCAAACTACATAGATATGTGTATGAATGCTTATTTGTTTGTTAACATATCCCATTTCCTTTCGCTGTTCGGTGCATGGAATTGTCAAAAGAATGGCCTTTGTACAGAGTAGGAAGATTATACCACCATTTTAAAATGTGTATAATTTAATCAATTTTGTATGGACGTTAAATTTGAAACCTTCTCGTTAAAGATACTGCGCGCCATCTCAATAAACTGCCGTCCGGTGCTGTCTGTTCCAGGTCCCAGTTGGCTCTTCGGTTCGCCATTTTTCGCAGGAAATTTGTGAGCATCAAAGCTGTAGTGTATGGTGGCCTGTTCAGTTTTGTGTGAGTGTGTGTGTGTGTGCGCGCGCGCCAAACGTTATGGTCTGCATCTCGCACACGTTATTTCCAACTAACGCTCTGGGCGTGTGTTATTTATTTCGGTACGTAATTGCAGCACAAACGTGGCTGATATGTATTCACTTGTCACTGTTGGTAAATTAATGTCTTTAATAAAATGGCGAGCCAGTACCTTTTACTGGACGGTTTAAATTTTGACTTCCATATTAAACTGCATGAATTATACACATCATGAATTGGAAAGTCTTCTTTGCCCCACCCGGAATTAACTTAACAGAACTTAACCTGCAAATATTTTGCGTAGCTTTATTTACTCTAAAACTTAAGATCTTTGTGTCTGGAAGAAGGTACTGAAATCGCCAAACAGTAGTAACGGAAAGGAGGAAGAAATAATGTACTCGAACATAAAATATTAAATTAAAAAAATTAATTTGTATGAACATAATGCAACTATAAATGCGTACCTAAGTACGTTAATTAAATACAGTAAGAAAAACTTGATAAATTCGGGACGAAGCAAAACGATTATGTAATTCATTGAATTTTGGCCAATAGCTATGATGCCAGTGATGAAATATGGAATTCTATAATTAAACTGAAAAGATTTTGTAGGAAAATAACTTATTGTATAGTATTGACGAAAATGTCACGATAATGTTCCATACGAACGAAAATTAATCGCAAACCTGTGAAGAGCCAGTTGTAAGTACTCCATATCAGGGTAATGAAAATTGAAAAACCGCGAAATGTACTTAATAAAAAAATTAATTTAAAAAAAAGTAATTTGGGCCTCAAAAGTGCTCAGTTTACCGTGAGCTGTCTATAAGTGTTCATAAATTAGTATAATCCGCATGGTTTTGAAATTTATGTGGTAATAGAAGTAGTTGAGCGTTGGAACACGGGGACTGATTACTGTGCAGACAGCATGCGCACTCTACCCCGCATTCTGTCTGTGGGCTGGACTCATGACTAGACAGTGGTTCTCTGTGGGCAGGCGGGGACCGTGTTATTGACAAGCACTCGGCCGCTGGTTAATTAACCCGCTTGCCACGAGTGGCGCTGGTGTTGACAAGCGGCCGCCAAGTGGACGCCCAAGGAGCGGCCAGGTATCGGGTTAAGCTTAGTTCACGATCAGTTTCGTATACGTAACAGACGTTCACAGAAATGTCAATGCGCCCGTCTTAATATGGTCAACCAATCCCCCACGACTGAGTGTGGGTGTAGTAAAGTAGTGATTTATTAGCAAATAACGTAATAGAGATGTATTTTTTAAGTTATTAAAGGGAAACAAAAACGTGAGTTTTCTTTAAAAAATAAGATATTAAAATCAACGAAATTAATTCCTTCTTATTCTTTTCTCCTGCAATTTATCCACAGATCTTACGTACATGAAATTAAATTAAATATCACAATTTTTTACACGTCTCCATGGCGAGGATATTACAACGCGCCAACGTCACACGCACACGGTGATCATGAACCATTTCGTAAAAATACCTTCTTTCATTCTGATACGTAGGCCTATACGTCTTTCATCGTAAACCGAGCCTTAAGTCTCGTGGAGCCACGTGTTGTGTGTTAGCGGGAACAAGTATCGACAGAGGTGCTCAAGGTTACCTATGGAACTACACGTTCACAGAGCAACTTACTAGAGACGACACTACCTTTCATTGCTCGAGCTTTTATTTTGAGTTACAAATTTTAAACATATCATGCTTTTAATGCCGACATACGTCCACGCACATCAGTGAGATGAAAATCTAAGAATTCAGATGCTGGCTACTCCGTAAACCGAACGTATAACAAACAACCCTAACATTAACGAATGTAGGAAACCCATCGTCGCCAAGGTGAACGTTGTCCAGGTGAATTTGCTTGTATTAAGTTTCGTTTCTTTTATACTGTGGAAAACTTGGTGAATTTGATTTTAGGGATCGACTTCCAATGCTTTTTACGACTAGGCATCGGAGACCGGTGGCGCCTCGTTTCCTGAAACTTTCGTATTTTTCACGCCCTCATAACAAATAAATTTGAAAATCTGTGGTCGAGGTAAACGTAATGGCAGGCAAGGCCTAACGCAGCAAGTGGAACACGATAGCAACTCCAACAATCGTGTGAAGTCAAGAAATTCTTGTGTAATTTGCTATAAGAGTTGTCGCATATCAAATCGTATAAACTTCGTGAGGTGATTCTCTATGCAAAGTGGGGACAAAAACGAATATGACTTACAGTTCAAAGTGTTTATTGAGGGAGGCAAGCATCCTTAATGCAAGAGGCTTGGGAATGCTTTTATGGAAATAAATAAGAGACTACTCCAAATTAAGCAACAAAATTTCGTATAACGTTAATGTGAACGAATCTGTTGAATGTGTGCGTTTTTGTTTGGTAATAACATTAATTTTACTAACACTAACCTTAGTAAAATTGGGCGTAGCATCAATGTAATGTTCCAAATTGTGTAACCATGTGTTTTAATCGATATTTTTAGACGGATTAATAATTATCATGTTCAGCAACAAAAAAGATTGTCATGGTGTAAAGATCTCAAACCATCGGCTCTATTTGCTATTCCCATTTTTGTCGTATGTTGAGTTATAGCACCTCGCAGCTATGCAACCTGACAAACGTAATCTAAGATGTATGTATACCGCCCGGGCACAGTATAAAAGTAAATAATTCAATGGACTGTTGTTAAGTCGGCATTTAGGCGAATGTTAAATGCGGGAATTTTGCAACTATCACTGGGTGCATGTGTATTGAAACTGCATAACAAGGGAGGCACGGGGTACGGAATCTTCTTTTAAATCAAAAAAATTATTAATTGAAAAGTGCGACTGTTTTGGACTTTTCTTAAGATAATTTCACTGGTAAAACAATCTAATGACATAATTATCTTTGCTATGCGCCAAGTTTCCACGTGCGTACATGTTGAATGCGTAATGAGTAAGCCTGATGGGACATTTATATGCATGAGATTGTCAAATCACTGCTTCCTCACTGTGTCACCTCGCAAGTTCACATTATAGGCTGTTCATAGTAAAGTGAGCACTTTTTAGGCCCTAGTTCCTTTTTTATTTCAGCCATTTTTGTATCCTTTAACCTCCTTTTTAAATAAATATTGCCATGTAAGTAATAAACACAGTGTGTATGTTCCACCGCACTCTGAAGTTAATGTCCAAGGCCAAAAAAAATTATTTATTGACTTTCAAAAATACTCACTTTACCGCGAATAGCCTATATCAGAAGGTAAGCGGAAGTTAGATAACTTTCAGTTCATTAGTTCGTGTGTTGAACACCGCTCAGTGTGTAACTGAATCTACTGTTATTATTTTAGTTTAAAATTACATTTTGTATCCTTATCGTTTCTAAATATTTACATTCAGAAATTTCTGCAAAATAAACAAAATCTGAAAACAAAACAAATAATCTGAAAGTGTGGGTGAATGCGAAAGTGGTGGCTGAAAATAATTACGCATGAGATATTCCCAAGAATGATTGCTCACTGTATTTCACTCCATTGACTTAATTTTGTACATGTATACAGTAAGCGCATTAAAACAAAAACCTACACTAACAGCTACATAAGAAAGGGTCGTATAAAATCCTAGAAGCTACTTTATTTTTAAATAAATATTTAATATATTGTATTGAAATTTCCGTACTCTTTGGCCAAGTAAATGGATGAATTATTACTTTACAAATTTGCAATGCATTGAAAGCTTTGTAACATAATAAAATAAATTGCACACAACACCGGTAATAAAGAATACTAACATATTTATTTACAGTGTAGTGCTTAATATTACGCACTGCGTAAGTGCCTACACAGTAATTATAAGAAATTTCGGAAGTTAACCATACTAATTATTTTGTTGCGGACAAAAATGTTTAGTGAAAAAAAAACCAGTTGGCAGTTACAAGGAAGAGCACAGTATTCTTTATAAAAAAACATTGCAAGGTTTATATTAATAAATATTTTGTAGTAGCCACAAAGTATTTATTGATGAAGTGTGCTATGCTGTAGGTCAAAGGTGTTACATAACCTTGGCGTTGTTTCTCAAGGTGGCTGCAGGTTTTCCGACCTTGCTGACCATCTTCCTTTCTCTCCTCTACGCTATGCCCTCGTTTGTCGCAGCCTTCCAAGTTCTTTCTACTTTAGCGGTCAGTTGTCCGAGGATGCAGTTGTCTGCTTGTCCTAGAGACTTGCCGGGAGAGTCGCGGTACTCCGTGTTTGTACACCGGAGAATACGTAAGCTGGGGAAGCGTTTCCTAAACGGGAGCAGATTAAAAAACAAAATCAATACTCAACGTAATTTTCCGTGGTAATTTTCGCGAGCTTCAATTTTCCACCCTAGCGCTTAACATGCTTCAAATCAAGGCTTCAGCTTCACTCCTTTTGCAGAAATTCGTTTTCGCGTCATAATTTTGGATTCATATAAATTACTGACAATGTGCATTTATAGCAAATTTTAATTTTAAGAGTTGTGGGTTATCTGCTTGTTGTAAAAAGTCGAGAACACATTTATATTTTATCAATAAGTTTCTGCCTTTTTGCAAGCAGGAAATAGCACACAGTGAACGTTAGATACAAATGTATTTAAACAACCAGTACATTGCAAAACTTCTATAATCACTCATTTACACTAATGCCTCTGAAAATGAAATTATGACACGAAAACGACAAATTTCTACTAAAGAGGTGAAGCCGAGCCTTAAGGAAGGCCCTGTTACGAGGGCCAGGGGAGGGGGGGATGTGAGAATAGTTATCGCCGTCGACTACCCACTATATGAACTGGAGATAGTGTCCCCACGTCTATCTACAAAGAAGTACTCTAACAACTTAGTGGTCACCACCGCGGCAGGAATGAAACAAGACAATTGAAAAGTCTTACTTTCCCGTACCCAAGTTGAAGCCCGGAAAACCGCAGTTGGAGTTCATCTGTCGCAATTCTTTGGCAGGGCTCAAATAGACTGTGATTACAAATTAAATACATGTATTATTTTTAACTAACACTGTTCACTTCGTAATCATTGTGTCTTATATTCCGGAAATGCATGTTTTACTCGCTTCAGTAGCTTTGTGTAATTGCACGTCAATACGACAATTTTTCTGGGCTAGTGACACAACAAAACTAATATGCAGAAATTAATTAATTAAGTTACAAAATAAATAGCATTGCAGTAATAAATGTCTTGCTGCTAATGGCGGACATTTTAAACATTTGTAACTTTTATTAAAATTTTCACACACCCAACATTGCTCTCGTAACGTCAAATACAAACTTTCCCATCTGATTGTCTTTAATAGTGTTTCTGTTATTCCCGTTCAAAGAGTTCAAACATTAATTTGGTACATCCTGTATTTAAGCAGTAAACACATACTTGTATAACATATGTTACTTGGTTTATTGTATTTATTTAAATAGTATACCAGTACTAGTGATTCCACGAGGAGCGGATCCTCGGTGATATAGGGCGTGGCAGAGAATAATACAGGTATGCACAGCTTATATGGTACATGGAATTGTATATAATAGTATGTTTAACACCATGCATGACAAATTCATTATATATGACGTGTAAAATAATGGCGGATTGGGAAACCGCGGTTGTATAAAGAAGTGGAAAATATGACGAAAATATACGGTTTATTTTTTTTGGAAGGCAGGCATTGTTTCACTGACGATGGCAGCTTTAAAGACTGCCTAAACGCAGGGAAAAAATTCCTGGACGCAGCTCAAACCATGAAACCCAGTATATGAAGATTCTGACTGGAGTACTTGCAGTAATGACGGGATAGAAGTTATGAAAAGTGGTTCTATATCTTAACATCTCGTTGAAAATAAAGTTTTTTAAGTTCAGTGACAACTGAAACCAGTTTTTTAAATCCACAATATTGAGTAAGGATTGGCCTAAGAAACGCATTTACTTTTCCAACACGTTCGGTGTCTTTATCTACAGCTTTTTTTTTGTTTTTGACTGAACTTTTAAAATAAACCTTTGATATCAGTCCCTGCCTCCGACTGAATGTATCTAGATGGATACAATGTCCGTCATAGTCTCCGTAAGGTTGGTAGTAATGCAGGAAAATTACTTCTGTGTCGTAACATCGTATATGTAATGTTTTACGTTTAAATTGTTGGACACTGAATTTATTTCATTTTGGCATGCACATAAGATTAAGAATTAGCACATTAATAACATATTTGCATGGTTAACAATACTGCAGTTTACGTGCGGCAGAAAGATGCACAGGGAGCAGAACGAAGAAACAAAGCAGTGCCTTCAATATGGTTCAGTGTACCTGCGGTAGTTAACCTGTAGCTCTTGGTTCCTGGGGAGCTAGGATTTATTGCATGTCAGTTAAGTACGGTGCACAGTAAACATTTTCTACTCTGATGAATATTCATAGCTATTCTAAACTCTGGAGAAAAGTAATTAGACGAAGTTAAATTGAAACCTAAACACAACATACAACTTTGAACTGAAAGTGATAGGGGGTATGCACCTGTGAAAATCGATATTATAGTTGGTGAGTAGTTCTCGAGTTAGCTACAAAGTTTGAACTGGTGCAGTTTTTGCCTGTTTAGTTAGGCAGGTTTATCAGTGTTTTATTGCGTAATTAATGGGAGTAATATTATTCAATAAAATTATTTACACACATCAGATTTCATTCCTCACAGAGAGAAAGATATTTTTCAGATACAAAATTTTATTTTAAAAGTATTATTTGTTTATGCTGAACCGTATTTTGTTCACTCAACTAATCTGCTCTTGCTCCAAAGATGTATGACATTGAACCAAGTAAAGCATTTAAAAATAATTTGCTGCGCCGAGCATTTATTTGGTTGTTTTGGCAACATTGACACGTATATAGTACACACGACTATTTTAAAAGTATTTTCAACTTATCGGTTTGATTGCCGTAAATATTATAAATATCGTGATGGTCAAACGAATATTTAGTTTGAAGAGGAGAAGAATGTTGTTAGCTGGAATGGCGCCAACAAAATCAGCTTGTTTCAGTACGGGCATTTATTTGGTTGGCTGTAGGATAATTGGTTCGAATTTATAGCTCGATAGTGTGTTATAATTTCTGTTACAACTAAAATAACAACAACATTTGTTAGTGTATTTAGCGATGCTCAATAATGACACAAACAGTCAAAATGAAACAATTTAAACGGAAAACAAAAACGTAAAGCTATAAAACTTGAAAATAATTGACGCGAATATCGTGCGTTAGACAAACTACACATATAGTGGCTTACATTAATATTCGGCCACTTATGATTTTCGCAGTTTCATGGCCTTGTGTTACATTAGAAATGAAGATAAACATAAANTATGGTTCAGTGTACCTGCGGTAGTTAACCTGTAGCTCTTGGTTCCTGGGGAGCTAGGATTTATTGCATGTCAGTGAAGTACGGTGCACAGTAAACATTTTCTACTCTGATGAATATTCATAGCTATTCTTAACTCTGGAGAAAAGTAATTAGACGAAGTTAAATAGAAACCTAAACACAACATACAACTTTCAACTGAAAGTGATAGGGGGTATGCACCTGTGAAAATCGATATTATAGATGGTGAGTAGTTCTCGAGTTAGCTACAATGTTTGAACTGGTGCAGTTTTTGCCTGTTTAGTTAGGCAGGCTTATCAGTGTTTTACTGCGTAATTAATGGGAGTAATATTATTCAATAAAATTGTTTACACACATCAGATTTCATTCCTCACAGAGAGAAAGATATTTTTCAGATACAAAATTTTATTTTAAAAGTATTATTTGTTTATGCTGAACCGTATTTTGTTCACTCAACTAATCTGCTCTTGCTCCGAAGATGTATGACATTGAACCAAGTAAAGCATTTAAAAATAATTTGCTGAGCCGAGCATTTATTTGGTTGTTCTGGCAACATTGACACGGATATAGTACACACGACTATTTTAAAAGTACGTTCAACTTATCGGTTTGATTGCCGTAAATATTATAAATATCGTGATGGCCAAACGAATATTTAGTTTGAAGAGGAGAAGAATGTTGTTAGCTGGGATGGCGCCAACAAAACCAGCTTGCTTCAGTACGGGCATTTATTTGGTTGGCTATAGGATAATTGGTTCGAGTTTATAGCTCGATAGTGTGTTATAATTTCTGTTACAACTAAAATAACAACAACATTTGTTAGTGTATTTACTGATGCTTAATAATGACACAAACAGTCAAAATGAAACAATTTAAACGGAAAACAAAAACGTAAAGCTATAAAACTTGAAAATAATTGACGCGAATATCGTGCGCTAGACAAACTACACATATAGTGGCTCACATTAATATTCGGCCACTTATGATTTTCGCAGTTTCATGGCCTTGTGTTACATTAGAAATGAAGATAAACATAAANACATTAATATTCGGCCACTTATGATTTTCGCAGTTTCATGGCCTTGTGTTACATTAGAAATGAAGATAAACATAAATCATATTGCAAAATCATTCAAGTGTGCTTTAAATTAAATGTAGCGGTAGCCAATAAGGGAAATGATCAATGCAATTTAACAAACAGTATGAATTGGTCATCCCATGCTGTATAAGTACGCCACTTTAATATTCGGCCATCATCATTCAAACACAAACATAACACTCTTTGCAAACTAAACAAAATGTCTTTTAGTACCTGGTAGCATGGCCATTCTGTTTAATTACTTCTCGCAGGCGTTGTGGCATATTAGCAATTATTTTCCTGGTACATTCAGAGCCAATATTACTCCATTCTTCCTTGAACCTTTTCTCTAATTCTTTTGTGAACCTTATTGTTGTAGTACGCAGTANGAGCCAATATTACTCCATTCTTCCTTGAACCTTTTCTCTAATTCTTTTGTGAACCTTATTGTTGTAGTACGCAGTATTATTATGAGTTCATGCTACAGATTTTCTATGGGATTCAGGTTGGGTGATTGAGGAGGTGTGTTAATGACTTTGGGACAGTTATACAAAAGCCAGCTCTTGACAATACATGACTTGTGTTTTGGGTCATTATCTTGGTAGGACTTAAACGCTTTCTTAATGGACATTTTTTCGACACTCTTGTGTAGGTTTGCTTTCAGGATGTTTAGATAGTCTTCCTTTATCATTGCTCCATCGACACGCACTGCCTCTCAAACACCTGCTGAAGATATACAGTCCCAGAGCATAATACTACCTCCTCCGTGTTTCACAGTAGGTTGTATGTTCCCAGGTTTTAGCTCCTTATTTGGCTTGCGCCATACTGTTACCCTGCCATCTGTACCAAACACATTCAATTTCGTCTCATAAACAATAATCTCATAATTCCACCATCTTTCATTTTTGTCAGTGTGGTCTTCTGCGAACTTACGTCGTTTTCTTCTATTCACCACATTTATAAGAGGCTTCTTTCTAGGTACCCTGCCATTATACCCTGATCTTCTGATAACTCGTCGTATGGCTTCTGGATGGACGTCCTTTCCATATTCATTGAGTACCTCCGTGGTTAGTTTGCAAGTACTAATTTTTGGATATTTCTTTATTTTATTAATTACTAGACGTTCTTATCTCTCGCTTAGTTTCTTTGGCTGTTCTTTTTGAGGTATCGAATCTATTCTGTCTTCCTTCTCAAACCTTGTTATGATGTATCCGACAGTGGATCTCGGCAGATTCAAGTGCTCCGCAATTTCTCGTTGAGATTTCTTCTTTGCATGAAAAAAAATTACCAGCTGCCGCTGTTCAAACGTTGAATATCTTGCCCCTATGTCCCATTTGCCTTACTGACGCAGCCAACAGAGCTGCCCAATACAACCTCTCAGCGCAGAGAGCATGCAGGGAATGACACGAGGTACGAACGCAATGTGCATCGTGCCTCTGCCACGCGTCCACCACAACTGGCCGAATATTAAAGTGACGTTTTTATGAAGCACGCGAGGACAAAATATTGTGTTTCATTAACTTGCACTGCTCATTTCAGTTATTGGCTCATATTGCATTTAATTTAAAGCACACAAGAATGATTGTCCAATATGTTTTATGTTTATCTTCATTACTAATGTAACCTAAGGCCGTGAATCTGCGATAATCATCGGTGACCGAATATTAATGTGAGCCACTGTACATAGCCTGTTCATGTTAAAGTGAGCACTTTTGAAGTCCTAGTTACTTTTTCCTATCAGCCATTTTTATCATTCCACCCATTTTTAAAGTAAATATTCCCATATAAGTAATAAACACAGTGTATATATTTCACTGGACATGAAAGTTAATTAATGTCTAACACCACAATTAAATATTATTATTGACTATCATTCCGAATGAGAACGCTTCAAAAAGTGCGCATTTTATCGTGAATAGCCAGAAGGTATATACTGGATGTTCAGCCTAATGTGAAATCCTCAAAATCTCCGGAACGGTTACAGATCACGAAATGCGGTTTTCGCTAAATGAAATTACGTATGGGGGCAAGTGATGTGCCGCAAAGTGACTATTCGTAACACGTGTATGGACAGAAATAATTAAACTACATATGATTTTTTCCCGGTAAACATACATTTATTTCAGCGGCATCTGAAAGTACGTGCGAAGAGGAATTCAGTGATATAGCATATGCAATGGAAAGTAACACAGAAATGCCATGAAATAATGTGCATGTGATTAAGAGGGCCGGTAGCATGGGGCAGTGGACCTGTACTCATAACTGTAAGCAAGCAACACGCGCCGTGACTCTGGCGGGGCCGCTTCCTTATAGCAGTGTAGCGCTTACCTTAATGTGGCAAGGGGCACACGGAATGCGATATTGGACAAAGGAGAGCACCGCAGCGGAGGGAATACGGGCAATGTGAGTGCAAGTCTGACATCAATACATTACATTTTATCAAGATACCAATGTAATGCAGGAGATTTGTTTCCTATTCATTAACTGTACTGCGTAACTAGTGCGTACANGTTTCACAGTAGGTTGTATGTTCCCAGGTTTTAGCTCCTCATTTGGCTTGCGCCATACTGTTACCCTGCCATCTGTACCAAACACATTCAATTTCGTCTCATAAACAATAATCTCATAATTCCACCATCTTTCATTTTTGTCAGTGTGGTCTTCTGCGAACTTACGTCGTTTTCTTCTATTCACCACATTTATAAGAGGCTTCTTTCTAGGTACCCTGCCATTATACCCTGATCTTCTGATAACTCGTCGTATGGTTTCTGGATGGACGTCCTTTCCATACTCATTGAGTACCTCCGTGGTTAGTTTGCAAGTACTAATTTTTGGATATTTCTTTATTTTATTAATTACTAGACGTTCTTATCTCTCGCTTAGTTTCTTTGGCTGTTCTTTTTGAGGTATCGAATCTATTCTGTCTTCCTTCTCGAACCTTGTTATGATGTATCCGACAGTGGATCTCGGCAGATTCAAGTGCTCCGCAATTTCTCGTTGAGATTTCTTCTTTGCATGAAAAAAAATTACCAGCTGCCGCTGTTCAAACGTTGAATTCTTGCCCCTATGTCCCATTTGCCTTACTGACGCAGCCAACAAAGTTACCCAATACAACCTCTCAGCGCAGAGAGCATGCAGGGAATGACACGAGGTACGAACGCAATGTGCATCGTGCCTCTGCCACGCGTCCACCACAACTGACCGAATAGTAAAGTGACGTTTTTATGAAGCACGCGAGGACAAAATATTGTGTTTCATTAACTTGCACTGCTCATTTCAGTTATTGGCTCATATTGCATTTAATTTAAAGCACACAAGAATGATTGTCCAATATGTTTTATGTTTATCTTCATTACTAATGTAACCTAAGGCCGTGAATCTGCGATAATCATCGGTGACCGAATATTAATGTGAGCCACTGTACATAGCCTGTTCATGTTAAAGTGAGCACTTTTGAAGTCCTAGTTACTTTTTCCTATCAGCCATTTTTATCATTCCACCCATTTTTAAAGTAAATATTCCCATATAAGTAATAAACACAGTGTATATATTTCACTGGACATGAAAGTTAATTAATGTCTAACACCACAATTAAATATTATTATTGACTATCATTCCGAATGAGAACGCTTCAAAAAGTGCGCATTTTATCGTGAATAGCCAGAAGGTATATACTGGATGTTCAGCCTAATGTGAAATCCTCAAAATCTCCGGAACGGTTACAGATCACGAAATGCGGTTTTCGCTAAATGAAATTACGTATGGGGGCAAGTGATGTGCCGCAAAGTGACTATTCGTAACACGTGTATGGACAGAAATAATTAAACTACATATGATTTTTTCCCGGTAAACATACATTTATTTCAGAGGCATCTGAAAGTACGTGCGAAGAGGAATTCAGTGATATAGCATATGCAATGGAAAGTAACACAGAAATGCCATGACATAATGTGCATATGATTAAGAGGGCCGGTAGCATGGGGCAGTGGACCTGTACTCACAGCTGTAAGCAAGCAACACGCGCCGTAACTCATGGCGGGACCTCTTCCTTATAGAAGCGTAGCGCCTACCTTAATGCGGCAAGGGGCACGGAATGCGATATTAGACAAAGGAGAGTACCGCAGCGGAGGGAAGACGGGCAATGTGAGTGCAAGTCTGATATCAATACATTAAATTTTATCAAGATACCAATGTAATGCAGGAGATTTGTTTCCTATTCATTAACTGTACTGCGTAACTAGTGCGTACAGATCACGACGTGTGTCGAGCGGTATGTCTTCCAGAAGTGCCGGTAAGGTCTCTCTGAGGAAATGGGCTTACATACAGCCGGTCATTGTCCCTTGAATAANCCTATTCATTAACTGTACTGCGTAACTAGTGCGTACAGATCACGACGTGCGTCGAGCGGTATGTCTTCCAGAAGTGACGGTAAGGTCTCTCTGAGGAAATGGGCTTACATACAGCCGGTCATTGTCCCTTGAATGAAGTATGGCCCTGTGACGTAGTCTCTAACGATTCCACACCACACGTTCACTTTCCACTATCGCTGGTGCACCACGTGCCGGGCCCAACGTGGATCCTCAGTCACCCAGTAGTGCATATTTCGTAAATTTACGTGTCCATGGCTTGTTAAGCTCGCTTCATCGGTAAATAGTATATTCTTCAAAACAATTGTTTTCATCCCTTACAGACATCAGAACAAACCTACAAAACGGTTAACGCTGCTGGATATCACCATGTAATGCCTTATGAAGAGCCACGTGATATGGATGCAATTTCCGTTGGCGCAGTATCCGTAACGCACTTGTTTTACTTATTTCTACGAACATGGCAAGTTCTCCCGTACCCATGTGGGGGTTTGCATCGAAACGTGCCAACACATCGTGTTGATGCGCCTCGCCCATATCAGTCTTTCGTCGCACTCGTTTTGTGGAATTCCAAACACCTCATGACAAGAGATGTGTGCAAATTCTTCGTATAGTTTGCCGTGAGATGGGCGTCCAATTAGGATACCTTTCACCATACATTTGGACGGCTTGCTTGGCATTTCTACCACTCTCACCGTAAATAAGTAGAGCGTCCAATTTTTTCTCATTGGGGAAGTTCATTGCGTACGTACAGACACACACTGCAACACCATTTACCATAACAGATTACGGGGACTGTAGCTGCGCTGCTAAGGAAGCGGTCCTGCCAGGATGAGTCACGGCGCGTGTTGCTTGCTTACAGTTATGAGTACAGGTCCACGCCCCATGCTACCGGCCCTCTTAATCATATGCACATTATTTCCTGGTATTTCTGTGTTACTTTCCATTGCATATGTTATATCACTGAATTTCTCTTTCCCTTGTACTTTCAGATGCCGTTGAAATAAATGTATGTTTCCAGGGGAAGAAATCATATGTGGTTTAATAATTTTTGTCCGCACACGTGTTACGAACAGTCTCTTTGTGGCAAATTACTTGCCCCCGTACGTAATTTCATTCAGTGAAAACCGCATTTCGTGATCTGCAACGGTTCCGGAAAATTTGGAGGTGCCCACGTTAGGAGACCCAACCTGTATATGTACGCACGCATGTACGCACGTATCAACGCTCGCACGAACGCACGCATGAACGCACGCACGAACGTGGTTGCTGCCAAGACGTATAGTTTAGGCGTAACTGTTCCGGGTTTGGTTATTTAGCTTCCTTTCACTTCTTTTTTGTAATAACAGGAACTCTAATATACGCACAGACAAACAAATCTTTAGTTGCATCTACCAAATAATACACATCTGGGACAACCAAATACCAACAAAAAATTGATTTCGGCAACAAAATAAGTATTTAATTGCTTCTATGCAAAGAATTTATATGGTTGCGCTAAACAAATTTTGTTTTATTCAACAAAACATTTCTTTCTGTCGAAAAAAAAATTGCCTTTATGTTCTGAAATCAGTTTCTTCATCGCTAGGCTCATTTCGATTTTGTAAAAGGCCTAAACCTTTTCGATTTTTCAAGGATATTTGCTTCCCTTATTAAAGTTTGTAGGTCCTAAGTCGTGTAGTTTTTTCTTTCCCATTTTACGTAAGGAATCATCTTGAAGTGTTTTTACCTTACTCGTGTTTAGGCTAACCGTGTATTTGAACATATATAGGGGTTGGGTTCCAAAGGTGGCGGGGGTTCTAAGGTGTCTTAAGCCGCACACCCTCCCCTTAGAGCTTGATTTTATTCTCAACAAAATGAAATCGGCATTGTGAGTAAAGCAGTAATGTAACAGGAAACTTTTTAACAAAGTATTAATTTAGCCTGAACACTAAAAACTTACAAGTAGCGTAAAATGTTGATGCTTACTGGCAAGCATGGGGTTGAACGAAATGCTCGTATCCCACCACTCACGTATCCTCCACTCCCTCTGTAATGGGTTTCGTGATCCGTCACTGTAACTACACACATTTATAAACATATACTGCTCACAAGAACTTTAGCATATATCACAATCCAGGATATTATATTGAATAAAAGTAGTTTACATTTCATGTTGTACTCCTAATAGCACATAGTGAAAAAAATAACAATACTCCTTTACATCATTCTAGTATGAAACAAACAAAAGACATAAACTGAAAAAACACCTTAAACAAAGGAATCTCATCAGCTTCAGTAACAGCAAAAATGTTCTTCAGAGATGCATTGACAAACTTCAATAACGTGTAGTACCTCCATGAATCCTGAGGCGCGCTTTTATCCGACGAGTCGTGCCAAAACCAAGATCATAGCATTTCCTGAGGCGAATTGTTTCGTTTCTCCCTTGCGGCTGTTGCTAAGACNCTTCAATAACGTGTAGTACCTCCATGAATCCTGAGGCGCGCTTTTATCCGACGAGTCGTGCCAAAACCAAGATCATTAAGCATTTCCTGAGGCGAATTGTTTCGTTTCTCCCTTGCGGCTGTTGCTAAGGCCTGGGGTTGAACCTACTGAGTTTGTACGTGCAATACGCATGTCGCTGGAGGGGAAGATGCCAATGTTTACAAGATTCACACAACGTAGGTACGACCCACTCTTACTAGAAACATAAATATTGCGTATTCGATGGCGAACGGGGAATATGCTAAACTTTTTTGAGAGCAGTAGATGAATATATATGAATACTGGAATGTTGAGCCATCGTGGTGGTATGGCGGTCTTTTCACACCTGAAAGGATTACGCTGGCATGCGGCGAAAGGACAGTCTGTCTCGGCCCGTTCCGGTTGGCGGTTCTTCCTGACGAATAANAAGGATTACGCTGGCATGCGGCGAAAGGACAGTCTGTCTCGGCCCGTTCCGGTTGGCGGTTCTTCCTGACGAATAATACAGCAGCAGTCTGCGTACAGCCATATATACCCCTTCCCTACCCCTTCTTAAGCCTTTCCGCTTCTGTTCACTTGGCGCCACCGACTGCCCACGAAACACGCCGTACCGCGTTCGTGTCGTTGCCCACCCCTTCCCCTCATCGCAACGTCGAACTTTATGGCGGGAAACGGACTGTTCAGGCTCCAGCCATGCGAAATGCACGTCCTTTCAATGAGCTTNCAACGTCGAACTTTATGGCGGGAAACGGACTGTTCAGGCTCCAGCCATGCGAAATGCACGTCCTTTCAATGAGCTTAGAGGAGTTTCTCCCTGAATTTGCATGCTAAAACAAAACACGAGGTTTCCCTGGCGATAATATTTCCGTCGAAAGTTTCTCGAAACCTAACGAAGGTACGAAAAATAAAGTTATTGCATAGTCAGAGAATCACTTCCCTTCTCTTTTTAACGTTCCTCAGGAAGAAAATATGTATATTTCTATAAAAAANTTGCATAGTCAGAGAATCACTTCCCTTCTCTTTTTAACGTTCCTCAGGAAGAAAATATGTATATTTCTATAAAAAATGTGAATTATAAACTTGAGATTTAACTCTAAATTCCAGTATAGTGTTGCATGAGTAAATACTTGGTTGGTAAATCATACCACTTCATTAGTAACTTACGAAATACCATTTTTTTAAATTATGTTGCTTAACCATGGGTTGTAATCTACTTTTTTTCGGCAGATTATCAATCCTGTTCAAATTAACAATGCTTTTGCTGAAACAAGTATGTTTTGAAAGTGTATGNTTTTTTTCGGCAGATTATCAATCCTGTTCAAATTAACAATGCTTTTGCTGAAACAAGTATGTTTTGAAAGTGTATGCAGCATCATCTGGAAATTAGCATGCGTTTCATAACTGCAGTGTTAGTACGGCAAGTCCCATATCACTAACGAAGTCACTCCAGGAGGATGCTGGGGCTGCGGTGGCTAAGCGGTTAGCCTGCTCGCCTCCCACCAAGGCAAACCGGATTCAATCCCCGGCCGGGTCACTCCCGGATCTTCGCANAAGCGGTTAGCCTGCTCGCCTCCCACCAAGGCAAACCGGATTCAATCCCCGGCCGGGTCACTCCCGGATCTTCGCGTTTCGGAATCGAGCCGGACGATGCCGCTGGCCGACGGGTTTTCTCGGAGATCTCTCGTTTCTTCCGTCCTTGCATTTCCGCGCTGCTCCATACTCACATAACTTCACCCTTATCGGCTCACAAAACCTCGATGGAGTCGTCCAAATTTCTTCACCCAATTCACCCACTCCCAAATCTCTCCACTTCACTATAATAGAGAAATTCTTCGTTTTTGCGTCATAATTTCAGTTCTATGGTAATCGATGAGTACATTTGACTATGGAATATTTGCTTTTGAGTTGTTAAATAATTGTGGTAAATGTAAAACAAAAGCAGGGACGTACTGATATTTTAAAGGTTATTTTGTGGTAGATACTTATGTTCACGCCTGCATTGCTGCTGAAGGTAAGCTTAACTTACACAGTTGCATTTTTTTAAATTTCAGTTCACAAAATTTTAAATCGGCAGAAAATTTTAGATTCTTATCAGTGGCGTATTTAGAAAAAAGGGCCGAACGGCAAACATTCCAAAGAGCCAATTTTCATGGGCGGATAATTTTAAGTTGATTTTCCAAAATCACTTTAATATTCAAATATTGTTAAGAACAAATTAACTTTCATAATTATTTTTTGTTAATTTTTTACTTAAATATAATTTTATTAAATAATAAAAAACGAAGAATACTTGATAAAAGTATTGTAATTTATTTATAATATACACATCACTGAACGCATAACTAAAAACATAAATTAATGACAAAGCTATAAAGAGTGTTTTTAACCAGCTTCTTCTTTATTGAGCTTCTGTCTGAGAATAAGTAGTATATACGTCGGAATTGTGTTCACTTGATACTTATGTAGCTCAGCAAAAAATTCCGCTGTGGAATCCAATTTGATTTTCTCGATAACTTTTCTTTCGATGTTAGTATACTTAAATAGTCGATAGTTTCTTCAGTCAGAGTGGCATGACGATACCGCGGGTTTTAAATGGTGGAACTTTTAAAATTGAACTGTCGTCTGTTCGAAAATATCTGCTCCGTACAAAAGTGTTCCCGCACAACATTCACAGTTATAGAATAAATATTTTTAAAATCATTGTCTTGGGGGCCCTGGGGACCGTTGAAGGAGCGGAGGGAGGTGCAGGCGGCATCTACTCGTTTTTTACCTGTTAAATCCGCCACCTGGAGCTTTTTTCCGCGTTTGAGGCAGAGAGGCGCAGGAGCGATAGAGGCGACACTGCTAGGCGCATCGAGTGCGCCGTCGCCACTAAGCGCAAGGCTCATAACTGACATGCAGTGTTCTCGTCGCACTACGTGTACCTATTTGACTTTCAGCTGTGACCCTATAATTTTATTGGTGAAAAGTCTATAGGAAGGTTTAATGCAGGACCCTTGTAGATCAGCAATCAGCACATTGGAAGCACGTTTAATAGCTTTGCAGAAAAACGTGAATTATTAACAATATGTAACGCAGTTACATCGCAAAGTAGGCGGGAGCACAGACTAAAAATGAGGTAGACCACTTATTCGTCTTCTGCGAATGTGTCCAACATTGACCTACCCCAAAGGAACACATCTGCCGAAGTCATATGGTCAACAGCGATGAAAGTGTTTGTTTACATCTTATAGTTTTTTTGATGACAATCACTCTTATATGAATAAATTACTTTAACCAATTTGAATTTAATCAAACTGCACTACAGATTGGTTAGAGGAGGTATACATACATCTCAAAGCATTTGTTTACAAATCAGTTTTCTAACTTGAAATACAAACCATGCCGTTTTCGCTAGACATGTTGGCGGAGGAGCAGTTCAATGTTGGGACACGGAGATTGGTTGTGCGCAGCCAGCGAGATCGGCCTTCCTCGTCTTTAGTCTATGGGCGGGAGTCGTAAGCCGTGTCTCACTCGCAGGCTTGTCATCCCGCGCCGTCAGTATTCCTGCAGTCCACAAACGAATGCGCTCGCCCTCTCTTGACGATACCAACAACCAGCACCTTCGTCACAATTGTAGTGTCGTCACTACTCTCCTCCCACCAAGGAGAAACCGACGTTCGATTCCCGACTGGGTCGCCCGGATTTTCGCTTATGGGGAGAGTGGTGGACATTGTCGTCGGCCGGCGGCGGGGTTTTCTCGGGGTACTCCCTCGCATTCCGCCGCTGCGCCATTCTCGCATCACCTGCGCTCATGTCCTCGTTGTTAAGGTGGTGCCATCTTGTGCTTGTTCATATCCCTTTTACAACTTTCTGTTAAGTTTAAAAATTGAAATTCTAACAGAACTACCGTGTAAAATTCTTGAAACCAGAACGGATTAACATGAGACTGTATTTTCTCATGTAAGACGGGGAAAATAAATTATGAGTAATTCATCTTTATTACCTATAAGTACAGATTCAACAAAAACGCAGGCAAAATAATATGGGCTTAACACATATTTTTAAGATATGCAAATATATGTTCATGTTCATGTTCTATGCCCCGACAGCCCTAGTTTTAAAATATTCTATCTCAGAAGTAAGCTTCAGTGAAATAAAAATAAAACCAAGATGGAAGCGACCGAACTACCGACCCATTCGTCACAGTCATTAATATCACCGCACTCATTTGCAAACCACTGTCTTGCTATAGTTGTAAACACGGACTTATAGGATTGTTTAAACAGTGAGCTAAATTGTTACTTACTTATTTTTCCGTNGGGGGGGGGGGGTAAGGGATTTGACACATTTCGGCGTTTTCAAGTAAAAATCTTTTGCCGCGTCATTACATTGATTACGAAAAGCGACTCGGTGAGATCACGACTTCTATGCAATTATTGAAGGGATTTATTGAGAAATGAATTTAAACCCATCGTCAGTGTGTTGCAAGTCTGCCGTAAATATGAAACTTGATTCAATCTGAAGTTAACTCGAGACGCAGTAGGCAGCAGTGACTTGCTCTAAATCCAGACAGTTTGTGTGTGTGTGTGTGTGTGTGTGTGTGTGTGTGTGTGTGTGTGTCGTGTTATCGGTGCCACGCTCTCTCTACCTTCCTTGATTCCGGTATTGAGATGATGAAAGAGAGGGATGGATATAGGAGTGGTTGGAGCCGGGAGGAGGGGAGGGGTGGATCGAGCTGGCAGCGAGTGCCCTGACAATCAGTCGTATTTCCGCCTACAATTTGCACTCGGCAGTGCGAGTTAGCTGACGTTCCACGCATTGGAGTTGGTGGAGGAGGGGGTGATGTGGTTGAAGGGGGGAACGAATCCCGCCTCTCGAGTGATGCTGGCGAGTGTGGGCGGGAAGGGCAGAGGGGTTGATGTTTGCCGAAGCAGGGCAAACACTCGACAACTGCAAATCACGCATCACCGCCGATAGACTCTCGTGCCCGCGCGGATAAGGGAAAGAAGGGGGGCGAGGGGGTTTAGAAATCTCCTCCCCCCTCCTGCAAAACCCTTTGTCGCAGTGGTTGCACTGGCAGAGTGCACAAGGGCGTGTCGCGACCCACCAAAACTTTTTTTTTTCGCCCTCGAGAAATTAACGCTCGTTTTCGTGGTTCGTTGCATAATTTACTGACAGTATTCTCTTCAGATTTAAGTCGCACGGCTAGACTAAAGGCTGCCAAAGCAGCCAGGGACCTACCCACAACTCTGATAGGAGTGGGACGTACGAAATTAACTAAATTTTTTAGTTTGTAAGACGTTAGGAATTTGTTTTTAAAAAAAATTTCCTAGTTTTTTTCCTTGTAGTGTGATTGATAACAATTGATAATTTCAATTGAATTTGTGAATATTTATGTTTTTTATTCATTGCAGTTGAGGGCAAAATGCTGTCGAGATGGCATGAATACGGATTGCTGGTAGGAAATGCTAAAAAGAGGAAAGAATGATAGCGGCTCATCTCATATCCTACAAGTAGAACTTGATGAACGTTATCTTGCACTAGAAATGTTGTGTTCGTCGCACCATGATAAACTTTTATCAGAATGTCTGGCAAGTTCTTTATAGCAAAGGCTGGCAAAGATATGGCGAATGTTATGCAGAACGTTGTAGCCTGTGAAACTGTCTCTTTAGAGTGGCTTACTAGCGTTTCGTACCTAACTTTCATTAATATAATAATAAGATAACTTTATAACTTCGAGAAGAGCGCGAAATTGGTGTAATCATAATACTATATAAATTTGAAATATTTATATTTTCCCCGCTTTCGTAACATGTAGATCTACGTATATATATATATCGTGTGTATAACGTTCATTATGTATAAATATCCTAACAGATGTATAGTCGATGTCACAAAGTTAAATAACAATTACCTGTATATATATACATGTTTGTATGTGTGCGCCTAATATATATAGACACACACATGCACGCAAAAAATATTATCTAAAGAAAGATAGTTGTTGGGTCAACCAATTCCATCTTACAACAAAACATTTTAACCTCAAACAAATATGCATTTTTTAAACAAACGCCAATTTTTCTCTTAGTTTGCTCTAGTTTGTCGCCAGTTATCTNGTTCGTTGCATAATTTACTGACAGTATTCTCTTCAGATTTAAGTCGCACGGCTAGACTAAAGGCTGCCAAAGCAGTCAGGGACCTACCCACAACTCTGATAGGAGTGGGACGTACGAAATTAACTAAATTTTTTAGTTTGTAAGACGTTAGGAATTTGTTTTTAAAAAAATTTTCCTAGTTTTTTTCCTTGTAGTGTGATTGATAACAATTGATAATTTCAATTGAATTTGTGAATATTTATGTTTTTTATTCATTGCAGTTGAGGGCAAAATGCTGTCGAGATGGCATGAATACGGATTGCTGGTAGGAAATGCTAAAAAGAGGAAAGAATGATAGCGGCTCATCTCATATCCTACAAGTAGAACTTGATGAACGTTATCTTGCACTAGAAATGTTGTGTTCGTCGCACCATGATAAACTTTTATCAGAATGTCTGGCAAGTTCTTTATAGCAAAGGCTGGCAAAGATATGGCGAATGTTATGCAGAACGTTGTAGCCTGTGAAACTGTCTCTTTAGAGTGGCTTACTAGCGTTTCGTACCTAACTTTCATTAATATAATAATAAGATAACTTTATAACTTCGAGAAGAGCGCGAAATTGGTGTAATCATAATACTATATAAATTTGAAATATTTATATTTTCCCCGCTTTCGTAACATGTAGATCTACGTATATATATATCGTGTGTATAACGTTCATTATGTATAAATATCCTAACAGATGTATAGTCGATGTCACAAAGTTAAATAACAATTACCTGTATATATACATGCTTGTATGTGTGCGCCTAATATATATAGACACACACATGCACGCAAAAAATATTATCTAAAGAAAGATAGTTGTTGGGTCAACCAATTCCATCTTACAACAAAACATTTTTACCTCAAACAAATATGCATTTTTTAAACAAACGCCAATTTTTCTCTTAGTTTGCTCTAGTTTGTCGCCAGTTATCTNACCTCAAACAAATATGCATTTTTTAAACAAACGCCAATTTTTCTCTTAGTTTGCTCTAGTTTGTCGCCAGTTATCTTTCAGAGCACCATCTTATGGTTGGTATCTGAGTTCGAATCCATAGCAAGACAACATTTTTTTGCAGTTTTCAGTTGTTACGTTTGCAAGAGGACCCCCTCAATTTTTCTGTAAAACTTTTTGTATTACAGCTCTGATACTGATAAGCCGGAACTAAAAAATTTAATTCTACTTGATTTGACAACACGATTCTCGTACTCTGTTGTAATACATCTGCCCCCATTTCTCGATTAACATTGACGAAATACATGTAATTTTATTTGCAATAAATTTCTTGTACTGGCTTTTTTGAGCTGCCAACGTTTTTTTATGACAAATTAGTGGGGTGTTTCATGTACCCGAAGCCTACAAGTGCAAACGATGACTCATGCACGCTCATGATTCACAATATCGCTTTTTCTTTCAGGAAAGGCGCAAATTTAATTTTGAACTATATAGTTAAAGTTGCAGATAGAGTTGGAATCGTGTATTAAAAGATTTCAGAAATTGCTGATACATTTTGTTCTTCAGAAATTTGTATTACGGGGATCTTGCTTGTTGAAAAACTGTTCCTTGAGTGTACGCTGTATTTTGACCTTCAGCTGAATTAGCGATTTTGGTAAGTGAAATCCTAGCTAATGAAAAATCACTTATGAAGCTGCAACCGACAGGTAAATTTTTAAGATTTATTTGGTAACAGCACCCGGAATGGTGAAAGATTCGCTTTAAATCATTTCGAATCACTTCAAAATGATAATCCTAACGTGTGGAATGTCGCTCGCGTTTGCTCAGAAATGCCACAGATCACGGGACGATCTGATTATTTACTGGGGTTCGAAGCTCTTTGTTCCCGACTCGATGTCCGTGTCGTGTCTAGAGGTTAGGAAGTAACCTTCGCCGATACGGCATCCTCTCCCCCTGAGCGTGAAGCCATGGCTGCCAGTCACCCCTCAGTCGCTAAAACTTTTGCTAAATAGTCCATTCATGGTTACTTCCAACTTTTATAAAGCCCTGTTGAAGTTTCACTTTCAGGGTATTCCTTCGCCTTATGCAAACAAAGCTTAACAAAGTCAGATGATTACACCAAAGGGGCAGTGCACTGCATTCATGGGCTCTCAGTTTAACAATATTTTGCATAAGAACTATTTATTAGTAGGTATTACCAACACACATATTTTCTTCCTGTTTTTATTCACATTAATTATAAATGATGTGTTTTAAATTTACCCATAAATATTAAGTATAATTTCAATTTAACCAAAAATAATATATACTTTATTATTAACACAAGTGTAAAACTCTTATATAATACGTGTCTTTTAGGAACAACCAAACACATCACACATGGGGTTATTTCTCAAAGTTTGGTTCTAAAAGTGTATTGATACTGCTTAATGACTATGCATAGTACCATTCTGTCCTGGCCTGGGATGTTTTCGCATGAGAAATTACTGCAGATAGGTGTACTAGCTTCGTGAAAAAAAAAAAGCTTTTTCAAAACAAGCTGCAACGCAATTCAAGCGTCAGGAAGGCGAATTCTTTAAGAGCGCCCCTTTTAGGTTTTCCTTCTAATGTCTTGATGTACTTGCGTTGATCACGTGAAATTGCTACAATCATATTTACGATTTCACGACACCAGTTCTTTCTCTACTGCACATGCAATGGAAAACTAGTTTTTTAAGCCAGCAGTTTAGAACACTACTCTTCAGATATGATACCGTGGCACACACTTAACTTCTTTAATTCGCAGACGATATGACATATATGTGCCAGTCAGTATTTATTCAAATGATGTGCATTTACGGGCTGGTATATTTTCAAGGATTAATTTATAAAACGCATAGACACGCATCTCTGTGTTATAGTGGCACTGATTTCATTGTTTCCCAACCGAATCTTACAAATTTCGTATGATTTTCAAGAGTTTCAACTTTTTAGAGCTATAAATGAGATTTTTTCCTTCGCCCTCGCATTTTCCGTTATATTTAATCCTCTTGCAGTCGCGATTTTTCTGCTTCCGTTGTGAATGCTGCTGTTACGACCATCCCATTGAACGAAGCCTTGACGTTCTCCCGAATTTTTTTAAGAGATGTGCCACATGCAAGGTAGAATATTTGAAAACATCCTTCCTCATTCCCCCTCCTCCAGACCACAATCTTTTTTTACAAGTCTTATTCCATCACAACTTTTCTAATTTCTTTGTCGCTCGAGTGGGGGTTGTGGAACATCTCAGTTCGAATGATGTTTGCTGCTGGAATGATGAGGGAGGAGGGAGAATACGGTTCTAAATTTACATTTCACTCGGGTTAAAAGTTAATGGATGACTGCAGGAAATGGAAGCGAATGGGATGAAAAGGTAAACGTTAAAGGCTTTCAGAGAAACTTTCCTGTGCGGGATGATCGGCAACGAAGGTCAATCCGCGTCAAGTTGATGAGATCTCTCGTACGCAAAGGATTAAGTGGTTGTTCCGCTCCCACCCTCTTCGTTCTCCACCTCGCTTTATTTGTCATAATTTTTGTACGGTGGTGGGTACCGTGTTTTGGAACTTACCCTCCCCCTCTTGTCTGTATTTCACCTTCTCTTCGACGTGAAATTTGTTTCGCTTCCATTTGCGAAACATGACTGTGAGGGTTGAAACTTCAATGATTATTTCACGAAGTAGCGATTGCTCACAGCAGTTTATTACGTAATACATTTCTAGCTATTGAAGGTTAGCATATACATAAACCTTGGTAGAAAAAAGTCCATACTCTTTCTGCACCTTACCTGCTTGAACAATATAACATGATGTATATAGGCTAATCACGGTAAAGTGAGCACTTTTGAAAACCCTCTCATCTGGAATAATAGTCAATAAATATATTTAATTTTAGCCTTAGAAGTTAACTTCCGAGTGCGGTGGAATATACACACTATGTTTATTACTTACATGGCAATACTAATTTTAAAAATTTGTTTAAAGATAAAAAAAAATGACTAAAATAAAACTGTAACCAGGGCCCTCAAAAGTCTTCACTTTATCGTGAACAGCCTATACATATGCACATGGTAATTTAACGCGATAAGGTTATTCGCTAAGCACACTCGTGCACTTCAGTCGCCAAAACGTGTATACCACTGAAATTTCTTAAATGTTCTGCTCAAAATTATTGAAACACATTTTCTTTAGTAATACTGTGTACACAGTCTGTTGGGTTTCACATAAACTCATTTCTTAAAATTGCAATTTTAATGATAGCATGAACGTGAAGAAGTGTTTTAAGGCGCCTGCCTGGGTTTTGTGCGCGAACTGCGTGACAGTGTGTCTAAACAAATGTATTTTAAACAATCTATTCTGTGTGATCGATCTATTTTCACGTGAAAATTTACACTCTATGTAAATACAGAAAACAAGTTTCAGCACATCACAACTACGGCAACAATTATTTTCACGCCCTTCAGCATAGTTAAAACAGCATTCTCTGTTTGAATATCTGCAGAATTGAGGAAAATGTTATTATAGGATTACCACTGAAAATTCCACAGTAAATGTTACAGTACGTAAAGGTTGCACGCAGTCAAGAATCTTGCGCGTAGCGGCGATGGACTAGAGCACGTGCTCGAGTCACAGAGTACTATTATGGTTTTTTATATTTGGTGCTACGGGCTAGGGTGTTAATATATCAATTTCAGTTAACTATGATGACAGAATACATATTTAATACAGTTATTAGGCGTTACAGTACATATAAGGTATTGGCGAGGGAGGTCCTAATCAAATACAATATAAGACTAACATGAATGATAGTCGCCAGAGGCTGAGTGTTGAGTCGGAAGGCGACGGGCGACACGCCAAGCTGTATCTCGATGTCTTCATCTCGGCGTGGGTCCTCAGACAGACAGACCCCACACAAAGTGTTGCAAAGTATTATATAGTTTATGGTGGCGTAATTGTCCCAAATACCTTGCCGCCGGGAGGGGAGCTCTGCTGGCGCTTCGCTGATGTGTTTTATAAACTATTATTGTTGTAATGTGTTTTGAATTCTTGGTCTAGCCTGCTGCAGTTCTCTAGGCTTGTCCGCCTTTACTGAATCATTTCAATACGTATGAATACACAGCTGAAACAACCGGTTATTCCGCGTCACGTGCCAGCGACATTGCAGACACCTTTCGCCAATCGGCGCCTATCAACCTACTTGCTCGCCAGCAGCCCAACCAATAGGTAAGTTTTTGCAGTAAACAGTAGCCAATCAGATAAAAGTCACGTTCCTGGAGCCTTGCGTAGCCAGTCGGAGACAGAGGTACGCCCACATCAAAGGATCCGCCGAGCTATCTAGACTGTGCGTACTTACTCTTTGCCATTGTTGCCTCTATTGCCTCTAGCTTGCTTCTCTGCCTCGAACGCGGAGAATAGCTGCACGTAGGCGGGCACCTCCCGAGTCGTCCATTCCTCACTGGCACGGGCACAATCAGCTGGGGCCTGAAAAGCTGCCCCTCGGCTCGTGAGCGAGGGTTGTGGCGGCCGAGTCGTGATTGAACTACTGTAGAGACCTGAATAATCAATGGCACGGCGGTCTTTTCAGCGTCGTCGTGAGTCGGATCTCCAGGCGCATTTAGATCGCTTGTTTATCATCTTCATGGACACGACTGCATTGATAAAGGTCGAACTGGAACTGGGAGAAGTGAACAAAGCCGCTAGCGGCTCGTCGAGAATGTATACGTGAATTGAAGATCGCAAAGCATAGAAAAAAGAGAAACTAGTGCAGAATTTCTCAGCGTCTTGACGCTATTTTTGTTGACCCGGCACAAGGTATCTTTTTGAAGTTATACTTATTTTGGCGCGTTGAGGGTAAAAGTTTAGTGTGCAACGGAAGTTGCGCGCGCACAGTGTAACGAAATTTGACAGTGAACGTGGTAGGGGTATAATCCAACGCGTACGCGCGTATAGTTGCGCGCGCACGACAGTGAACGTGGTAGGGGAACGACCCAACGCGCATGCGCGTATCATCTACCTATATATAAACGCAAGGTACATAAAATAGCACGTGATTATATTTAAAACCGACAGAAAATCAGTTCATGTTATAAGCAAATTTAAAAACATTTCATTTATATAGTTTGAATTCAGTTATTATATGGGACAAGATCTAAATGAATATAAGCGTAACATACGCAATAAAATTTTATTTTAGTCACGCCAAAGAAGTATAATTTCTAACGCGAGTACTTAAGTACACGCACCTTTTTTTTTTTTTTTTTTTTTTTTTTTTTGCTGATAGTGCCGTTGTGTGAGGGACGGTAGGCAACTCTCTCACTTTTACTAAGAGAACCAAACACTGTCGCTCCTTTTCTTTGGCAGATCCAGTGTGTTTCGCTTCTCTGAGAGAGATGGTGCAGTGGTTACGCACTGGATTCTCATACTGGAGGACACGGGTTCGATTCCTACTCCGGTCATTCTGATTTCAATTTTCCATGGTTTCCCGAATTATTCCAGGTGAATGCCGGGATGGCACGTTGATTATTCCCCTCGAAAATGCGGATGCAGTTTCTTTGTGTTTTCCCAACTCCTCGTCCATCATACGAGTACAATGAATATAATACTTCGTATTCCCGCTTTAAATATATATATATATATATAATCGCAAAAAATTGTAAGCAGTTGAAAACGGGCGATTCTGGTCTACAATACTGTGTATTGTGGAAATACATGGAANAATCGCAAAAAATTGTAAGCAGTTGAAAACGGGCGATTCTGGTCTACAATACTGTGTATTGTGGAAATACATGGAAGAAATCGAATTTGTATAAATTGTACGAAAACATTTGTAAAGAATTCTAGACACCGCAGCAAGTGTATAAGAACATAAATTAAGTCTTCTTAAGTTATCAGTTGTAGGCAACNGTAAAGAATTCTAGACACCGCAGCAAGTGTATAAGAACATAAATTAAGTCTTCTTAAGTTATCAGTTGTAGGCAATGTTTTTTAAAATTAAGAAATGTCTAAAACTGATTGTATAAATGGATAAAAGTGGTAAAAAGCAGTGTGATAGGGGAGATGAAGTTCAGCTGACCTAACTTAACATAATTTAACCTATCCTTACCTAACCTATATTCTATATAAATTACGTGACAAAGTAGTATTAATACGTAACAGCAATTTTCAAAGTTCCTCCTCAAATATAATTAAATAAGCTGTACAGTAAAACAGCCGAGAATGGTGCTCTTACTTCTCATGTCAATCATTCAACTTGGCAATATGTTTTTCTGTTACCACGGGTAATAATTTCCTACTCAGAGAGACTGAAAGCCACTATTTCGAAAATGGCTTCAGCCCCCGTTTCGACTCACTCCAGAAAGCGGAGGGGAATGAATCTCGACCTTTCCGCCTCACAAAAACCACTCCGCAATAATCAGACTAAACTTTTTGCGAGAGTCCGTGAGCACACCGGAGGGGAATGAAACAACGCCCGTGGAAAAAGGGGTTGTTCTTAATGAGAAAAAGGGTGGGGGGGGAGGTGCACGGGAACAGGAGAGNAGCTTGCGCGAGGGTTGGCACTGAGCAAGAAGTTTCTCGCCGACACGACATGAGGCGTTCAGCTACAAACACATACACTGGCAGTCTCTTTCTCTCTAATCTCTCCCAGACTCCTTTCAGAGAGTGATAAATGGCAATGGTTCAATGATATCCATAACGCGCACTAAGGACTCCACCTACCTGGAGCTATTTTGTGAAATTTGGGCTCCGAAGTAACAGGGCGTTAATAATCACTCAGACACGCTTATAAAACGCCTCATCGCCTCTAAACGCAAGGCAATGAACTGACGAGAAGTCTTGCAGCTACGCTTCGTACGCCCAAAGAAACATTAAGAGATGTCCCTGTCGTGAATGGCTTAGTAATACAGGCATTTCCTTAATCACTGACTTTATAAAAGTTACTGGACCGAAATTTTCATACCTGAAGGTCATTCTGATGTCACCTGCCACCTGTTTTAGCAACTTAAACTCCTCAAATTCTCTTATACGCACACGTGCAACTTTGTTACATGTTGCTGTGCGTAGATAAGCCGTATATAACGATGCTTAGTAGTTACGTATTAAAGGTGGGCGTTGTAAATTTCTAAACATCTCCTCTGGTTGGTGGTGAAAGGGGTTTCCCTCATTGCTTTATGAACACTCAAGTTTAGTGAACTTCATTTTGTCCTTTATTTGGTTAGCACGGCTTACTCCTACAACCGTGAGAGAAAGATATTTTTTCAGATACGAAATAAATTTACTTGAAAAGTATTTGTTTACAATGAACGATATTTTGTTAACTCAACTAATCTGCTCTCGCTCGAAACGTCTGCTTTCGTGCCTTTGAACTAAATAAAGCATTAAAATTAATTTGTTTAGCCGAACATGTATTTGGTTGATACAACAACATGCATGCTTAAACACAATTATTTTAAAATTTTGTTCAACTGTCATCGGTTTGTTTACCGTAAGCATTATGAATATCAAGATAGAGTAAGTTAGTATTTTGTTGTGGTGGCAACAAAAACAGTATGGTCCAGTAGTGGCATTTTTGGGTAATCGGGAAATTTGATTGTCTTTGTTCGAATTTACAGCTTCAGAATTTGTAACAACTAGGATAATAAGAGTGTTTGTTATTGATGCGTAATAATTGTATAAATGGCTCCAATGGAACAAATACAACAAGAAAAAATATAAAGCTATAAAACTTTAAAATATTTATTTACGTACTTGTCAGGTGTTGGAAAATATTGTTTAATATTTTAACAACATTCGTGTTTGCTAGCAGTGAGTTTAGCCAAGATCGCTAAGGTATAGCGTTTGGAGGCCAATGTTATTGGCTCGATTCTTGGCACGTCCTTTTTTTATTGTGTATAAAAACTGTAACTCTGATGTACTTAGGGTCATACAAATCTTTAGTTGCACCAACCAGTTATTATACGTTTGAGACAACCGAATTATAAAAAACAAAATAATTTGGTTCTGACAACGGAATATTTAATTGCCCCTATATAAACAATTAATTAGTTTGCATAATATTTTATTCACCAAAATATTTTTCTCAGTGCATACCCCACATTCTCACTGCACCGTCAAGAACGAAGGCCGTGTCTCAATTTAAAGAGCACACTCTGCAGAGAGAGCTATTTCGCATTACCTGGCTAGAATACTCTTTCGTAAACTCTCTCTCTCTGTCTCTCTCTGTCTCTATCTCTCTGTCTCTATCTCTCTGTCTCTATCTCTCTGTCTCTATCTATCTCTCTATCTATCTCTCTCTATCTATCTATCTCTATCTCTATCTATCTCTATATATCTCTATATATCTCTATATATCTCTCTATCTCTCTCTATCTCTCTCTCTATCTATCTCTCTCTCTATCTCTCTCTCTATCTCTCTCTATCTCTCTCTATCTCTCTCTCTATTTGGGTCGATACGCTCTCTTTATGGTAATCAGATACAGTATACGATGAAGAAAGGTGAATTTTTTTAACGGAGCCTATAATGCGTGTA
This sequence comes from Clitarchus hookeri, assembly GCA_002778355.1. Lineage (NCBI taxonomy): Eukaryota > Metazoa > Arthropoda > Insecta > Phasmatodea > Phasmatidae > Clitarchus > Clitarchus hookeri. Next base: position 503,680 of record NQII01000952.1, read on the forward strand.
AGTATATGCGCGGACAATTAAAATAATATTTAGAAAATATCCTGTACCTTTTTTCAAATTTTATGCTCATTTTTACAGCTGAAGTGATTTTACCGCCAAATTGTCTTGAAAGTAATTAATACATATTATGGCCAAAATTGTTACAAGTTATGACGAACAAAAATTAAGTGCAGTTTAATAGTAACCTCATGAAATACGATTCCTAAAAAATATTAAACCTATCCGCCATCTCAAATAACCTCGCATAACTGTTGTGAGAAAACACCGGTGATGCCAGAGAGCACGAGATATCGAGGCAAGTATACAGTATTGCTCTCTCACCCTTTCGCGCTCTCTTCGACAAATTGAGACAACCATAGAGCGCTCTCTATGACGTCATCAGCGATAGCACAAGAGCGCGCTCTCTCGTAATCTCGTTCTCGCAACCACGTCATTATAACGCCAGAGAGAACGTTCTCTGGTTGTCTTCATTCGTCGGAGAGAGTGCGAAAAAGCAAGAGCACACAATTGTGTACTCGATGGCGATCTCTCTCACTCTCCTACATTGTTCTAGTGTTTAAATAAGGTTATAGTACCTTTCTGGGCCAAAACCACGTTGCATTTTAACTGTAAGGGAATAATTTCAACTGTTTTAGACAACGAAATAACTTAAATTACACGTTTTTATAAAACAAAAAAAAGTATTTGTGACAAAGTCGTCTATTTGCTGTCACTATGAGAGAGTGGTGGTCTCAGTTTCACAGAGCGAGAGTGTGAGAGAGCGCAAAGCCGAGCTCTCGCTAGGTTGTGCAGTAGAATGCTCTATCGAAAGAATTTTTAAAACTGTGACACGACCAGAGACACGACCGTATAGTCTTGGTACCATGGGAGGTGTCCCGCCGCATCTGAAGCGTCTTACTCCTCTCCCCTGCTATTGGCAAGGAGCGGTGATGGGGCCACTTCCCCACCCTATGAGGACCTCCTTCCCCTCCTCACTTCCCCTTTAACAGTACCGGTTCCCCCGGGAGTATTTTTTTGCATTTAGGATTCCGTTTGTAGCGGAGCAGGTCGCGCACATCCGCCTGCATCATGTTGAAATATTCACGACCCCACGGCAGAGAGCAAAGGACACTCTGCTCCCCTCCTGTGTTTTCACAAACCGCCAAACTCTAGCTCCTCTTTGAAGCGGGTAGGGGTGGTTGGGGGAGGGCGCTTAAGGCTTCGGCGTGCGAGGACCCGTGAACAACCCTGTGGATTTGATGCATTTCATGTCTGAGCTCCATCGGCCGGCAAACTACAAGAGGCGTCGAGAGATTTCCACGTGAAGCTGACGAGGCAACTTCCAAACAAATGCGATTTCGTATGCTTTCAAGACTACGCTCAAAAAGAAATTGCTCGAAAATTTACCGCATCATTGTATACAAATAAACCCATTTACGGTAACTTCCAACTTTTCGGAAGCCTTGCTAAAGTTCTATTTTCATGACATTCCTCCGCCTCATGCAAACAAAGCCTACTCTACTCTAGAAAATTACACAAAAAGGACAGCGCACCGCATTCGTGCGCACTCAGTGTAATAATATTTTGCATAAGGACTATTTCTTACCAAGCATCACCAACACACCTATTTTCTCACTGGTATTACTTTTAATTATAAATAAAACAGTAAAATTTATTGGTAAAATAAAAAAGAAATGTTAATTTAACCAAAAAATACGACAGTATTCTGTCAACACAAGTATAAAACGCTTGTGATTCGTGGCACATTCAGGAAACAACCAAATACGTGATACATGCGGTGATTTTTAAATTTTGGATTAAGAAAGTGCGAAGAAACCGCGACTAGACTACGCGTATTGAGAAATCATAACGCAAAGCTCCCACCCCCCTCCTTCCCATCACCCATGGTAGCTTTCCTATACACTTGGTAATATATAGTTACCGTTCTTTGTTTAGATTAAAAACTTACATTTTAGTTTAAGGAATTTTCTGAATTTTTTTTAACAGTAACGGCAGCAAAGCGAATACAGTTGATGTTATTGAATTCAGATTTTTTTAGGAACCCCAATGTAACAGGTTGAGAGAGCTGAATAACTCTCGTTTCTTTATCTGCAAGGCTAGACTTCACAGTTCTGTACCTACTCTGACTTGTGTCATAAAAAATTTTTTTGCGAGTTTGTTGTTGACTGAGAGTCTTCCCTCAGGATGTGTCAAACAGTTGTAAAAGTTGCAGGAGAACACAGTAATTTATTTTTGCAATGGACCTGGATATTGTTGTGTTATATTTGTGATTTCGCAAAATTAGTTTATGTAAACGTTTCTACTGCTATAAGAAAATGCTACAATGAATACTAAAATTCATTAAATTGTTGCGGTAATTTTTTTAATTCGGCCAAGGTTTCAAATTTCTATTGGCGATTTTCACTGCAGATTACCACATTCATCCAAAGGCTCTCTTGTGAAACATGCCGACGGTGTGCCAGTTTATATATGGCGTGAAGAGAGCACTGTTCTATCAGTGTTTTAAATTCATAGTGATGTGTTTACGAATGCTTAGGCGCAGATACGAAAACTGCACTGTTCATCACTTGTGGAAGGGTGTTGTTGTTAACATCGTTGTATCAGAATGGGGCGTTAATTTTGGTCAATAGCAGTGTGAGAGCTGGAGACAATTCCGTTGCTGTGTTGACAGAGTATGGTCAAGAGTGGTTGAGGGGCCACGGTGGTGTAGTGGTTAGACTACTCGTATCCTACAAAGGCGAAACTGGTTTGATTCCCGGCGGGTCGCTCCCGGATTTTCGCATGTGAGAATAGTTCAGGACGATGCCACTGGTTGGCGGGTTTTCTCGCGAATCTCCCATTTCCCCCGCCCTTGCAGAGTATTTTCTTTCAAAAACATGCGTTTGAAACGTACGAAGCATTTCACACCGGCCGGGAAGGTGGGTGCCTAAATTGACAATAACATAAATATATTGGTCCCGAAATAAGTGATCTTCAGCGGACCAATACGCGATATGTGACAGCTCCGCGACCATTGGGCACACGTAGGAATCTTTTAGGGAGATCCATTAGGAAGCCAAACTTCATAAACTAATTGAACGCATCGTTACTTTTATGATCGTGTGGTTTAGAAGAGCGGGTAAAATTGTTCGAAGTTTGAAGGTGGATACCGTAAATCATCTCAGAATCCAGAGAATATATGTTTATGCAACCGGTTCATGATTGGCGACCGTAATAATAAATAAATAAATTAAAACTTAANAATCCAGAGAATATATGTTTATGCAACCGGTTCATGATTGGCGACCGTAATAATAAATAAATAAATTAAAACTTAAACCAGGTTTGATACCGTTTTTATGTATCCTCTTTGAAATGATTGATTTTATGACAACAGAAATGTGGTAAACGAAGTTAAGTTTTCGGAGGCAGTTCACTATTATTTTAACATATTTATGCGCATGTTTTGCAAGGATAACTGAAGAGTTCTCCCTAAGACCATATCAGGTTACCTATTGCTTTGAATTGTTTTGTTTTAAGCTTTACTCTGTGTATCTCGCAGAAATACTGAATGAAATGGAATCATATTAGCTGGCATAGGCTGTTCACGGTAGAGTGAGCACTTTTGAGGCCCTAGTTACTTTTTTCCTATCAGCCATTTTTATCCTTTCACCACTTTTTAAAATAAATATTGCCAAGTAAGTAATAAACACAGTGTATATATTTCCCCGGACTTGAAAGTTAACGTCTAATGCTACAATAATATATATAGACTATTATTACAAATGTGAAGGTTTCAAAAAAATGCTCACTTTACGGTGAATGACCTATACCATACAGTGCATGACAGGCAGTGAAACAGTTAACTCTAAATCTGTAGATAATTTTTTCTAGGTTGGTAACAGGCACAAAGATAAAAACGTGTCCTTAATATTTTCGTAAGATAATATTTTGAATGACAACCGCCCTAGGATAACAGTTAGTACAGGTAAATATGATTTCATCGCTAGTCTGACAAGGGATCTACAACATTTATGCATTCGTGTAATAATTTTTNTAGTACAGGTAAATATGATTTCATCGCTAGTCTGACAAGGGATCTACAACATTTATGCATTCGTGTAATAATTTTCTTCCGTGGAAACGTTTCTCCTAGGTACGTTCAAATGTAATACTTACATGGGACCCTGATTTTCTCATGTGGNTTTTCTTCCGTGGAAACGTTTCTCCTAGGTACGTTCAAATGTAATACTTACATGGGACCCTGATTTTCTCATGTGGGAATCGTGCTGGATGATGCCGTTGGTCGGCGGATTTTCTTGGGGATCTCCCGTTTCCCCCGACCCTTCATTAAGGTGAATTTCCATACTCACCTCGCTTCACCCTCATCGGCTTTCAAGAACTCGATGTTAAGAGCCGCCCAATTCTCTTCACTTCCTCACTTTACATGGAACGATTCTTTTATGTAAAGGTTTTACTACTTACATAAATAAATGAATAATCATTCGCGAAATTTATGGCATTTTATTCTTACCTATAATTAAAAGTAAACAATTTAGTTGGTTTTATTTCCTTAACTCCCACGCTTCACGAAAGTCACAATGTATTGCTGCAGGGGATGAAGGCACTTACACATGAACCTGTTGTAAGCCCGAAAGTTGTACGTGGAAACTCGTTTCACGCCTTAGCGTTATGTTTTTTTATGTGTTTTAATTGTTTATAGAGTAACACACGTACTTCGATATAACTATATATGTAATATCTAACGACACTCATATCCCTTGAGCATTTGCGCTCAAAACGGCGTCGAAAATTAGCTATTTTAAATAAAAATAAAATAATCGAAATTTTTTTACAGCCTAGATGAGAGCACCTTTTTCAGCCATTGTGTACGAAGTCAGCCTTTGTTTGCCCGCTGTTGAATAATTTACCTTTCCTTCCCAGTTGCATGTAAGAAAGTAATAAAGGCTGTGGAAACGCAACAGTGTACAGAAGTTTGCGTAGTCACATATCCACGGTATCCTCGCCTATAAGAGACGTAAGCCCACAGCTGCAGTAACTGGCTCACGATATCCTGCAGACCGACACCGGGTGGCAGTTGAGGTTCGATCTGAACTTACGCATGTTTTTATCGGGGAAATACCAAGGGCTTGCTATGATCACGAGAGCACCTCAACATGACGCAGATTCTCCATACACACGTGTGCCGTGTGTGGACGACCACAGTCTTGTTGACTATACCAGATCGATGTAAAACTTGAGAAATAACCGATGTTGCTAACGTACCACTGTGCCTTCAGGGTTGCCCGAGTCACTTGCAGAGGTAGCCCGTTGCGTGGAAAATTGTTTTCTATTAGTTTTAAATGGAGAAACTTCGTAAATATTTTTTTTACAAGTAAAGATTATAGTTGTTTTATTTGATAATGCAGGTAACTTTACAACTTCAAAATGCTGGCTTCCATTCCGAGGTTTCGGGCCGTAGTACGGCCCAATGCCAACTTCAGGCTCCTTCGGTAAGGAGCTAAGTTTTCAATACTAGATCTGCGGCGCCGATAGTGTAAGGGTCATAACATGAAATAATTGTAAGTGACTTTATCGTAGCCTTTTGTTTATTGAAGTTATGTTTTCCGATACAGACAAACTTAGAACACTCGCTAACCGACAATTTTTAATTTGATATGTAGGAAGAAAGTGCCATGATGTCGCCGGCGTGTATGCCGTTTTATTTTTCGGTTCCTGACGAAACCGAGCGAGATGGCGCAGTGGGAAGCAGCTCAATTCGCACATTCGGGAGGACGTGGGTTCTGTTACCGGTCCAGCAATCCTGATTTCGGTTTTCCATGGTTTCCTGAAATCACTCGAGGCGAGTGCTGGGAAGGTTCCTTACTACGGGCCATGACTGATTCCCTCCCCGTTCCTGCTTGTCCCGGCGACTTGCTCCTGCTCTAATGACCTCGCTGTCGACGAGACATTACCTGTCTGACGAACTTGTTGACTGCGTGTTAGTTCATACCACAAAAACATTTTACAACAGGAGTGCTGACCATGGGTTCTGAAACACTTCTTATAAATAATCTCTCTTGAATATTAATTAAGAAAACACGCGGGAAAGTGACGCTGCGTAATTATAAATTATACTTTTTATAAAAAGCGCATACGTATATATGTATTAGGGATGTCAAAATCTATACCTCGATACCCTCAATTATTACAAGTATAGAAGAATCTAGAATCAAACGGTTAATTTTTATAAATCCTTGTCCACCTTCACATGAATTTTTGAGGTTATGCTGCACAGTAACAGGTCTTTGGTTTTCCACAAAGGCTGAACCTGTACCGAACTCGTGTTGATTGACGGTAATTAACCTATACTTTTCCCGGTCCCGGCAAAATTCCTATTTAATTAAAGCCGAAAATGTCCGCTATTATCAATTTTCGAATATTTTTTTTTTTTTATTATCCGTCGTAAAAATTATTTATTCCCGTCACTAAAATTTGCATTCAATGATAGTTAGACTATGAAAGAATTAAGATAATATTAATATCTTCAATACAAACTACACTACACACACTATTAGGGAACCATACTTAAACTGTTAACAAGCCTAGCTACAAATTTTCTAACATACCTTATAAGCGGCCTATATTTTCGTGAGCCCTTAAAACATTAAACCCTATTAAGTTTTCAACGGTTATAGAGGTTTTTCTTTAATTTTAAACTTACATACTTGCTTATCACTCCACCGACCCACGGACAACGAAGATGATTTGTTGTAAATGAAACACGACACAATAGGTATATTATATGTGATCGCCATAAAAGTATGGTCTACAGATCCACACTTAACAAATGTATGATAAAGGTGACTTAATTTTCAACGCACTCTGTCGCTGCCATCTGCTTTTACCGTTTTACCACGTAGCCATGGCGTAGTAAACTCGTTACGCACTGCAACCAGGAATTTTTCCAATGCAGAATTTGACATCGTAAATTACACACCACGTAGAAACGCCTACATATTTAAGCAACCGTTAAACTGCATATATTTGAGATGGAAACTGATTTATTTACAAATGGATGCAAAACGCGTTTATTGTGAGGGAAAGTATCACATTTTGTACGTCGGCAGCCATGTTAGTAATGTGCGGACTGCGGAATGTAGACAGTAGGCTGCAGTGGTGCCATATTTTCATGAAAGCGATTCGCCGCGCGACATACTTTTGTATGAAATTTTTTCATTCAACTAGTTAAAAATGTTTATATAGACAATAAAAAAGTATCCATCAAAACAACACAGGGAAATAATGTTCAGCACAGCTGGTGTGATATGTGATAATGTAATAAGTTGGACCCTGAGAGACTGAAAATGTTGGTCTTTTTGAACAAAAATTTTTAAAACTCTTCTCTAAANACTTACACATGAACCTGTTGTAAGCCCGAAAGTTGTACGTGGAAACTCGTTTCACGCCTTAGCGTTATGTTTTTTATGTGTTTTAATTGTTTATAGAGTAACACACGTACTTCGATATAACTACATATGTAATATCTAACGACACTCATATCCCTTGAGCATTTGCGCTCAAAACGGAGTCGCAAATTATCTATTTTAAATAAAAATTAAATAATCAAAAATTTTTTACAGCCTAGATGAGAGCACCTTTCTCAGCCATTGTGTACGAAGTCAGCCTTTGTTTACCCGCTGTTGAATAATCAACCTTTCCTTCCCAGTTGCATGTAAGAAAGTAATAAAGGCTGTGGAAACGCAACAGTGTACAGAAGTTTGCGTAGTCACATATCCACGGTATCCTCGCCTATAAGAGACGTAAGCCCACAGCTGCAGTAACTGGCTCACGATATCCTGCAGACCGACACCGGGTGGCAGTTGAGGTTCGATCTGAACTTACGCATGTTTTTATCGGGGAAATACCAAGGGCTTGCTATGATCACGAGAGCACCTCAACATGACGCAGATTCTCCATACACACGTGTGCCGTGTGTGGACGACCGCAGTCTTGTTGACTATACCAGATCGATGTAACACTTGAGAAATAACGATGTTGCTAACGTACCGCTGTGCCTTCAGGGTTGCCCGAGTCACTTGCAGAGGTGGCCCGTTAAGTGGAAAATTGTTTTCTATTAATTTTAAATGGAGAAACCTCGTAAATATTTTTTTACAAGTAAAGATTATAGTTGTTTTATTTTATCATGCAAGCAACTTTACAACTTCGAAATGCTGGCTTCCATGCCGAGGTTTCGGGCCGTAGTACGGTCCAATGCCAACTTCAGGCTCCTTCGGTAAGGAGCTAAGTCTTCAATACTAGATCTGCGGCGCCGATAGTGTAAGGGTCATAACATGAAATAATTGTAAGTGACTTTATCGTAGACTTTTGTTTACTGAAGTTTTTTTTACCGATACAGCCAAACTTAGAACACTCGCTAACCTACAATTTTTAATTTGATATGTAGGAAGAAAGTGCCATGATGTCGCCGGCGTGTATGCCATTTTATTTTTCGGTTCCTGACGAAACCGAGCGAGATGGCGCAGTGGGAAGCAGCTGAATTCGCATTCGGGAGGACGTGGGTTCTGTTACCGGTCCAGCAATCCTGATTTCGGTTTTCCATGGTTTCCTGAAATCACTCGAGGCGAGTGCTGGGAAGGTTCCTTACTACGGGCCATGACTGATTCCCTCCCCGTTACTGCTTGTCTCAGCGACTTGCTCCTGCTCTATTGACCTCGCTGTCGACGAGACATTGCCTGTCTGACGAACTTGTTGACTGCGTGTTTGTTCATACCACAAAAACATTTTACAACAGGAGTGCTGACCACGGGTTCTGAAACACTTCTTATAAATGATCTCTATTGAATATTAATAAAGAAAATACGCGGAAGAGTGACGCTGTGTAGTTATAGGTTATACTGTTTATAAAAGGCGCATATATATATATATATATTTATTTATTAGGGATGTCAAAATCGATACCTCGATACCCTCAATTATAACAGGTATAAAAGAATCGAAAATCGAACGGTTAATTTTTATAAATCCTTGTCCACCTTCACATGAATTTTTGAGGTTATGTTGCACAGTAACAGGTCTTTGGTTTTCTACATAGGCTGACCTGTACCGAATTCGTGTTGATTGACGGGAATTAACGTATTTTTTTTCCTGGTCCTGGCAAAATTCCTATTTAATTAAAGCCAAAAATCTCCGCTACTATCAAGTTTCGAATTTTTTTTTTTATTATCCGTCGTAAAAATTATCTATTCCCGTCACTAAAAATTGCATTCAATGATGGTTCGACTATGAAAGAATTAAGATAATATTCATATCTTAAATACAAACTACACTACAAACACTATTAGGGAACCATACTTGCTACAAATTTTCTAGCATACCTTATAAGCGGCCTATATTTTCGTGAGCCCTTAAAACATTAAACCCTATTAAGTTTTCAACGGTTATATAGGTTTTTCTTTAATTTTAAACTTGCATACTTGCTTATCACTCCACCGACCCACGGACAACGAAGATGATTTGTTGTAAATGAAACACGACACAATAGGTATATTATATGTGATCGCCATAAAAGTATGGTCTACAGATCCACACTTAACAAATGTATGATAAAGGTGACTTAATTTTCAACGCACTCTGTCGCTGCCATCTGCTTTTACCGTTTTACCACGTAGCCATGGCGTAGTAAACTCGTTACGCACTGCAACCAGGAATTTTTCCAATGCAGAATTTGACATCGTAAATTACACACCACGTAGAAACGCCTACATATTTAAGCAACCGTTAAACTGCATATATTTGAGATGGAAACTGATTTATTTACAAATGGATGCAAAACGCGTTTATTGTGAGGGAAAGTATCACATTTTGTACGTCGGCAGCCATGTTAGTAATGTGCGGACTGCGGAATGTAAACAGTAGGCAGCAGTGGTGCCATATTTTCATGAAAGTGATTCGCCGCGCGACGTTTCCGCATTAAAGACATACTTTTGTATGAAATTTTTTCATTCAACTAGTTAAAAATGTTTGTATAGACAATAAAAAAGTATCCATCAACACAACACAGGGAAATAATATTCAGCACAGCTGGTGTGATATGTGATAGTAAATGTAATAAGTTGGACCCTGAGAGACTGAAAATGTTGGTCTTTTTGAACAAAAATTTTTAAAACTCTTCTCTAAATACAGGCAAAATTCCATTGAAAATTTTTAAAAATCATATTACTGTATATTATAATCACATTCTAGTTATATCTGTAAGTTTTTGGTTCATGTTTCACAGGTAAGAGACTGTATACAGCAAAAAATACATATTTGTGTAAAAGTTGATTTACATTTTTTGTGTTTTCATGTTTCTATTCTTAGTAAGTTTTTTTTTTTTTTTTTTTACAGATATTATTGACAAAATCTTCTTGGAATTGTAATTGGAATCGAGGTAGATTTACTGCATAGGTATCGAGAATCGGAATCGAGAAAAATTGGTATTGTGACATCCCTTATATTTATGTATATATATGTATATGCGGTATTTGTAAGACGGTACTCTCTAGAAGGACGTGCTTTCTTCGCTTAGGATTAGTTTTATCTGTCTGAGTTGTCGCGCATTGTCCCTTTATGACGTATTCGTCGGTGTTGCCCTAAGGCGCGTGGGTTCCTGTTTCCCTACATGAGATGGAAGAACTTT